>JBBBDQ010000687.1:1500000-1502500 GCA_037127315.1 Ascarosepion bandense | reverse complement strand
GGCAAAGTTCTTAAAAATGTTCATTTTCTTTCTCGACTCTGTCCATAAGCGTAGACACCTCGATGCACGACCACATGATCATAGGCGGTAACCGCGCCCCAGTTTCTTAACTGACATCGAGTAAATGACCTTTGACCAACACCATGCGCGTTTCTGCTCGAGTTTATTGTTACACATGTAACTTCATTTAATTTAATTTAATTTCAAACATACTATGTTTGAACACAGAAAAATGGCCATTATCTGCAGTACATATCATTCATAGTCTGACCGAGAAATGTTCAATAGAAAATGAAGAAAATTACCCTGATTCCAACGTTAATCCGCATGCAATTTACTTGTGGAGGATTAGAGGTTTCATCTATATTAATTTAGTCTAAAAAAATGGACCCATGACTCGTAGTTCCTTAGTTTGTACAATGTCTTCTATTCCTTGAACTACTTCCTCTGGATTCGAATCCAAGCATATCTGATTTGTTGACATCTCTCTGTTTAACGCAGAGACATTTGAGTGTTGAACACCCGTTGACCCCGGAGTACTATTCACAACGGATAACTCCCTTTCCTTTCCCGAAGCACTGTTGCTTCTTTCACACTTAAAAATCCGCTTCCTAGCTATTATTCCAAGGATTATCATAACGCCGACTATGCCAGCAATGACTCCTATCGTCAACTTCTTCGGGAGTTCTTCATATCCTTCACTAAATCTTTCCATATCTATCTGTTCCAAGGTATTTACTAGTTTGCGGATAGGAATCTCCTCCATATCGCACAATTCTACCGGCATGGTGTCCACTGAAAAATTGGGAAATTTCTGCGTAATTGGGGACCAAACCACTGAACCAGAGACGTATAATTTACTTTATTCTTTAGATACTATTAATAATTTTCCACGTTTGTATCTTCCTAACTATTTCACTTAAACTATCGTTAATCCTCCCACTGCTTCTTTCCCAATCCTATAGCATATCAGCCAATAAGTCTACAAGACTTTTCAGTTGTTCTTTCTTTTTGTTCCGATCAACTGTGGAATCTGCAGGTCTATCCGTGTCAATATAAAGTTTTCAGAAATTAATATATCTTCAAAAGATATTTCCCAAGTCACATAAATGAAAATTCACAGAGGATGTTGAATTGATGGGAACCTGCACAAAAGCATAATTCACAAACATAGAAATGTAAATCATTTTGTAGTGTACAGTCATTGAAAAGAAATCCAAAAAAAAAGAAAACCTAACACTGCACAAACCAAAGAAAACATTGTTATCAACAAGTTAATCCAATTATCCACTTTAAAGAGTAGAAGAAACTTCCTTTACATGATTTTACATTTCACTTACTCAATAAAAGTAAGATTAATTAAGCAACATACCAGTAAACTCACTTCACATATATGGTAAAATATTAACAAAAACAATAAATCATTAACTCAGATGTTTTATACTTACAGATAGGTAAATATCTCAACGTTATTCCTCCCGTCAACCCCAACCTATGCGCTCTCCGCTAGGCGTACTACTCTCTGCATGTAGTCCTGCACCCCCTCCGTTCTACCCTTAATGTGTTCGACACCGAACAATCCACATTTCTCAATTCTAGGGTCAGATCGGCAAAAGTATGCTGTTCCATTTTTTTTTTTTCTAACTAGACTTATAAACAAGAGCAGAACACACACACTATCAAATCAAAGAGTCACCTACCTTGGCTGATGTCTATAGTCGTGCGGCTGCTTCTATTTTTGTCTTCTTTTTTCTTTCTATCTGGTAGTTTTAAGTCCATTGAATTTCAATCGTCGCCGTAGCAACCAGCTCGCATCTAACTGTTTTGTTGTCTCAAAACAGCAAGTCACTAGGCACCAATTATGTGTCTTAATGACTGAGCCGGTTAGAATAGGGAACAGAGAATTGAGAGAGCGCGCTTCTAATGGGTTGACGGGAGTGTAGTCTTATCTGTTGTGTCTCTCTCTTCACCGGCCGATCTCTGTTGCTCCTCTACTGGCGAATCCGTGTGCCGAGGTCTTTTTATAATCTTCTAGAACCGGGACTTTTTCTTCCGGTTTTGACTCGCCCACGCACGCCCATGTAATTCTCAGAGACACCTGTTCTGTTTGCCTCTGTAGTTATTTCCGCTGCTGCCAGAAATAAGGTCAAACGACATCCGTTCCTTTCAACGACCGGAAACACCCTCGCTTGCATCAGCCTTCCTCGGGTGGGGCCAGATTGTTATATTACAGATAGATATGAAAAGACTGATAGATAGATAGATAGATAGATAGATAGATAGATAGATAGATATGAAAAGACTGCTGGATAGATAGATAGATAGATTGATAGATAGATATGAAAAGACTGATTGATACATAGATAGATAGATACATAGATAGATACATAGATACATAGATAGATAGATAGATAGATATGAAAAGACTGATTGATACATAGATAGATAGATACATAGATAGATATGAAAAGACTGATAGATACATAGATAGATAGATATG
>JBBBDQ010000687.1:1492500-1497500 GCA_037127315.1 Ascarosepion bandense | reverse complement strand
GATAGATAGATAGATAGATATGAAAAGACTGAAAGATAGATAGATAGATATGAAAAGACTGAAAGATAGATAGATAGATATGAAAAGACTGAAAGATAGATAGATAGATAGATATGAAAAGACTGATAGATAGATAGATAGATAGATAGATAGATATGAAAAGACTGATAGATAGATAGATAGATAGATAGATAGATAGATAGATAGATATGAAAAGATAGATAGATAGATATGAAAAGATAGATAGATAGATATGAAAAGACTGATAGATAGATAGATAGATAGATATGAAAAGACTGATTGATACATAGATAGATAGATAGATAGATAGATAGATATGAAAAGACTGATTGATACATAGATAGATAGATAGATATGAAAAGACTGAGAGATAGATAGATAGATAGATAGATATGAAAAGACAGATAGATAGATAGATATGAAAAGACTGATAGATAGATAGATAGATAGATATGAGAAGACTGATTGATAGATAGATACATAGATAGATAGATATGAAAAGACTGATTGATACATCGATAGATAGATAGATAGATATGAAAAGACTGATAGATAGATAGATATGAGAAGACTGATTGATAGATAGATACATAGATAGATAGATATGAAAAGACTGATTGATACATCGATAGATAGATAGATATGAAAAGACTGATAGATAGATAGATAGATAGATAGATAGATAGATAGATAGATAGATATGAAAAGACTGATAGATAGATAGATAGAGATGAAAAGACTGATAGATAGATAGATAGATAAATAGATAGATAGATATGAAAAGACTGATAGATAGATAGATAGATAGATATGAAAAGACTTATAGATAGATAGATAGATAGATAGATAGATATGAAAAGACTGATAGATAGATAGATAGATAGATATGAAAAGACTGATTGATAGATAGATAGATAGATAGATAGATATGAAAAGACTGATAGATAGATAGATAGATATGAAACGATAGATAGATAGATAGATAAATAGATATGAAAAACTGATAGATAGATAGATAGATAGATAGATAGATAGATAGATAGATAGATAGATATGAAAAACTGATAGATAGATAGATAGATAGATATGAAAAACTGATAGATAGATAGATAGATAGATAGATAGATATGAAAAGATAGATAGATAGATAGATGGATAGATATGAAAAGATAGATAGATGGATAGATATGAAAAGATAGATAGATAGATAGATAGATATGAAAAGACTGATAGATAGATAGATATGAAAAGACTGATTGATACATAGATAGATAGATAGATAGATATGAAAAGACTGATACATAGATAGATAGATAGTTAGATATGAAAACACTGATAGATAGATATGAAAAGACTGAGAGATAGATAGATAGATAGATAGATAGATAGATATGAAAAGACTGATAGATAGATAGATAGATAGATAGATAGATAGATAGATAGATAGATAGATATGAAAAGACTAATAGATAGATAGATAGATATGAAAAGACTGATAGATAGATAGATATGAGAAGACTGATTGATAGATAGATACATAATTAGATAGATAGATATGAAAAGACTGATAGACAGATAGATAGATATGAAAAGACTGATAGATAGATAGATAGATAGATAGATATGAAAAGACTGATAGATAGATAGATACATAGATAGATAGATAGATAGATATGAAAAGACTGATAGATAGATAGATACATAGATAGATAGATAGATATGAAAAGATAGATAGATAGATAGATAGATAGATATGAAAAGACTGATAGATTGATACATAGATAGATATGAAAAGACTGATAGATAGATAGATAGATATGAAAAGACTGATAGATAGATAGATAGATAGATAGATAGATAGATATGAAAAGACTGATAGATAGATAGATATGAAAAGACTGATAGATAGATAGATAGATAGATAGATAGATAGATAGATAGATATGAAAAGACTGATAGATACAGAGATAGATAGATAGTTAGATAGATAGATAGATAGATAGATAGATATGAAAAGACTGACTGATACATAGATAGATAGATAGATATGAAAAGACTGACTGATAGATAGATAGATAATGAAAAGACTGATAGACAGATAGATAGATAGATAGATACGAAAAGACTGACTGATAGATAGATAGATAATGAAAAGACTGATAGATAGATAGATAGATAGATAGATAGATAGATATGAAAAGACTGCTAGATAGATAGATAGATAGATAGATATGAAAAGACTGCTAGATAGATAGATAGATAGATAGATAGATAGATATGAAAAGACTGCTAGATAGATAGATAGATAGATAGATAGATATGAAAAGACTGCTAGATAGATAGATAGATAGATAGATATGAAAAGACTGCTAGACAGATAGATGGACAGATAGATAGATATGAAAAGACTGATAGACAGATAGATAGATAGATAGATAGATAGATATGAAAAGACTGATAGATAGATAGATAGTAGATAGAGATAGATAGATAGATAGATAGATAGATAGATAGATAGATAGATATGGAAAGACTGATATATAGATAGATAGATATGAAAAGACTGATAGATAGATAGATAGATAGATAGATAGATATGAAAAGACAGATAGATAGATATGAAAAGACAGATAGATAGATATGAAAAGACAGATAGATAGATAGATATGAAAAGACTGATAGATAGATAGATAGATAGATAGATAGATAGATAGATAGAAAAGACTGATAGATAGATAGATAGATAGATATGAAAAGATAGATAGATAGATAGATATGAAAAGACTGATAGATAGATAGATAGATAGATATGAAAAGATAGATAGATAGATAGATATGAAAAGACAGATAGATAGATAGATAGATAGATAGATAGAATAGATAGATATGATAGATAGATAGATAGATATGAATAGATAGATAGATAGATAGATAGATATGAAAAGAATGATAGATAGATATGAAAAGATAGATAGATAGATATGAAAAGATAGATAGATAGATAGATATGAAAAGATAGATAGATAGATGTGAAAAGACTGACTGATAGATACATAGATAGATATGAAAAGACTGACTGATAGATAGATAGATAATGAAAAGACTGATAGACAGATAGATAGATAGATAGATACGAAAAGACTGACTGATAGATAGACAGATAGATAATGAAAAGACTGATAGACAGATAGATAGATAGATAGATAGATAGATATGAAAAGACTGCTAGACAGATAGATGGACAGATAGATAGATAGATATGAAAAGACTGATAGACAGATAGATGGATAGATAGATAGATAGATACATAGATAGATAGATATGAAAAGACTGATAGATAGATAGATAGTAGATAGAGATAGATAGATATGAAAAGACAGATAGATAGATATGAAAAGACAGATAGATAGATAGATATGAAAAGACTGATAGATAGAAAAGACTGATAGATAGATAGATAGATAGATAGATAGATAGATAGATAGAAAAGACTGATAGATAGATAGATAAATATGAAAAGACAGATAGATAGATATGAAAAGACAGATAGATAGATAGATATGAAAAGACTGATAGATACGTAGATAGATAGATAGATAGATATGAAAAGATAGATAGATAGATAGATAGATATGAAAAGATAGATAGATAGATAGATAGATAGATAGATAGAAAAGATAGATAGATAGATAGATAGATAGATATGAAAAGACTGATAGATAGATAGATAGATAGATATGAAAAGACTGATTGATACATAGATAGATAGATAGATACATAGATAGATAGATATGAAAAGACTGATAGATAGATAGATAGATAGATAGATAGATATGAAAAGACTGAGAGATAGATAGATAGATAGATAGATAGATATGAAAAGACAGATAGATAGATAGATATGAAAAGACAGATAGATAGATAGATATGAAAAGACTGATAGATAGATAGATAGATAGATAGATATGAGAAGACTGATTGATAGATAGATACATAGATAGATAGATATGAAAAGACTGATTGATACATCGATAGATAGATAGATACATAGATAGATAGATAGACATGAAAAGACTGATAGACAGATAGATAGATAAATAGATAGATAGATATGAAAAGACTGATAGATAGATAGATAGATAGATAGATAGATAGATAGATAGATATAGAAAAGAATGATAGATAGATAGATAGATAGATATGAAAAGAATGATAGATAGATAGATAGAGATGAAAAGACTGATAGATAGATAGATAGATAGATAGATAGATAGATAGATATGAAAAGACTGATAGATAGATAAATAGATAGATAGATATGAAAAGACTGACAGATAGATAGATAGATAGATATGAAAAGACTGATAGATAGATAGATAGATAGATAGATAGATAGATAGATAGATAGAAAAGACTAATAGATAGATAGATAGATAGATAGATATGAAAAGACTGATTGATAGATAGATAGATAGATAGATAGATAGATAGATAGATAGATAGATATGAAAAGACTGATTGATAGATAGATAGATAGATATGAAAAGACTGATAGATAGATAGATATGAAAAGACTGATAGGTAGATAGATAAATAGATATGAAAAGACTGATAGATAGATAGATAGATATGAAAAGATAGATAGATGGATAGATATGAAAAGATAGATAGATAGATGGATAGATATGAAAAGATAGATAGATGGATAGATATGAGAAGATAGATGGATAGATATGAAAAGATAGATAGATAGATAGATAGATATGAAAAGATAGATAGATAGATAGATAGATAGATATGAAAAGATAGATAGATAGATAGATAGATAGATAGATAGATAGAAAAGATAGATAGATAGATGGATAGATATGAAAAGATAGATAGATGGATAGATATGAGAAGATAGATAGATGGATAGATATGAAAAGATAGATAGATAGATAGATAGATAGATAGATAGATAGATATGAAAAGACTGA
>JBBBDQ010000687.1:1050000-1490000 GCA_037127315.1 Ascarosepion bandense | reverse complement strand
CAGATAGATAGATAGATATGAAAAGACAGATAGATAGATAGATAGATAGATAGATAGATAGATAGATAGATAGATAGATAGATATGAAAAGACAGATAGATAGATAGATATGGAAAGACAGATAGATAGATAGATATGAAAAGACAGATAGATAGATAGATAGATAGATAGATAGATATGAAAAGACAGATAGATAGATAGATATGAAAAGACTGATAGATAGATAGATATGAAAAGACTGATAGATAGATAGATAGATAGATAGATAGAAAAGACTGATAGATAGATAGAAAAGACTGATAGATAGATAGATAGATAGATAGATAGATAGATATGAAAAGACAGATAGATAGATAGATAGATATGAAAAGACAGATAGATAGATAGATAGATAGATATGAAAAGACAGATAGATAGATAGATAGATAGATATGAAAAGACTGATAGATACGTAGATAGATAGATAGATAGATAGATATGAAAAGATAGATAGATAGATATGAAAAGATACATAGATAGATATGAAAAGATAGATAGATATGAAAAGACAGATAGATAGATAGATATGAATAGATAGATAGATATGAAAAGATAGATAGATAGATATGAAAAGATAGATAGACAGATATGAAAAGATAGATAGATAGATAGATTGATAGATATGAAAAGACTGATAGATAGATAGATAGATAGATATGAAAAGACTGATAGATAGATAGATATGAAAAGACTGACTAATAGATAGATAGATAGATAGATGGATAGATATGAAAAGACTGATAGATAGATAGATATGAAAAGACTGATAGATAGATAGATATGAAAAGACTGACTGATAGATAGATAGATATATAGATAGATAGATATGAAAAGACAGATAGACAGATAGATAGATAGATAGATAGATAGATAGATAGATAGATAGATAGATAGATATGAAAAGACTGATAGACAGATAGATGGATAGATAAATAGATATGAAAAGACTGATAGACAGATAGATGGATAGATAGATAGATATGAAAAGACTGATAGACAGATAGATAGATAGATATGAAAAGACTGATAGACAGATAGATGGATAGATAGATATGAAAAGACTGATAGACAGATAGATAGATAGATATGAAAAGATAGATAGATAGATAGATAGATAGATATGAAAAGATAGATAGATAGATAGATAGATAGATATGAAAAGATAGATAGATAGATATGAAAAGATAGATAGATAGATAGATAGATAGATAGATAGATAGATAGATAGATATGAAAAGACTGATAGATAGATAGATAGATAGATAGATATGAAAAGACTGATAGATAGATAGATAGATAGATAGATATGAAAAGAAAAGACATAGATAGATATGAAAAGACTGATAGATAGATAGATAGATAGATATGAAAAGATAGATAGATAGATATGAAAAGACTGATAGATAGATAGATAGATAGATAGATAGATAGATATGAAAAGACTGATAGATAGATAGATAGATAGATAGATAGATAGATAGATAGAAAAGACTGATAGACAGATAGATAGATAGATAGATACATAGATATGAAAAGACTGATAGACAGATAGATAGATAGATAGATATGAAAAGACTGATAGATAGATAGATAGATAGATATGAAAAGACTGATAGATAGATAGATATGAAAAGATAGATAGATAGATAGATAGATATGAAAAGACTGATAGATAGATAGATAGATATGAAAAGACTGATAGATAGATAGATAGATAGATAGATAGATATGAAAAGACTGATAGATAGATAGATAGATAGATAGATAGATATGAAAAGACTGATAGATAGATAGATAGATAGATATGAAAAGACTGATAGATAGATAGATAGATAGATATGAAAAGTCTGATAGATAGATAGATAGATAGATAGATAGATAGATATGAAAAGTCTGGTAGATAGATAGATAGATATGAAAAGATAGATAGATAGATAGATAGATAGATAGATAGATAGATAGATAGATAGATCCTTGTGCAAATTGATTGAAACAAAATGAATAATGTCTTTCTGGGATCTTTCAGAATTTTCTCAGATCACATATACATCTTCTCTTTGTGTTATTTTTTCCCTTTGACCGTATTTTCCTTTACGTTTTGGACCGAGGTAGATAGATAGATGGACAGACATAAATAGTACATCCTTGTGCAAATGAATCCAAACAAAATGAATAATGTTTTTTCTAGGACTATGATAGATGGTGTGACCAAGCTAGCTCAATTAAAGAAGCTTCATGTTTTCTTAAAGGATAGTACAATTATGTCTGACAGAGAAATAATTTTAAAATATTCATATTTTTATCATTAGTCATTTTCAAAGGACTTGAAAATATACTTAAAATCATTGATTGACAATATATGACCATTATATAAGAGTCAGTGTGCTTTAAATGATATTTAGAGATGTGAGTAAAGACTATAAGAATTTATTTAAAGATTCTTTTTTCGTACTATATGACCAGTATATAGGTGTCAATATGCCATCAAAACATATTCAGATTCAGAACCTTAGACATTTGATTAAAGACTATGAGCATTTGCTTATGAATAATAGTCTGGTACCACATGACTGTTATATAGGTGTCAGTCTGCCATAAAAACATATTCACATTCAGAACTGTGAAGATGTCATTAAAGACTGACAATGTACTTCAGGTATTTGTTACTACATGAAAATTATGTAGATATCAGGGAGCCATAAAAGCATATACAGAATCAGAACCTTGCAGATGTGATGAAAAACTATGAGAATCTACTTAAAAATTCTTGTTTGGTATTACAAGACCATTATATAGGTATCAATGTGCCTAGGAATTTATCTGCCTGTATTTAGAGACTGTAGTTCAGCTTCAGTTATCTAGGCTCCTTGGTAACAACAAATGGTCACTGTGAGAGAGAAATCTTCCATTAATTTTTTTTTTTACAAAAGGTGGATTCGATCAGCTTCAAAACATTTTCAGTGACATTAAATCTGAAACTATTAAAAATTTATGTCTGGTCAATTTTACTGTATAACTCTCAAGCTGCCAAAAGCAAATGGAGACTCCAATCCACAGAAATATGGTACTAACAGCAAATGTTAAAAGTTCCTTGGATTGTACACAAAACAAATGACTCAATTCTTCAGCGAATTCAACAAGAACATATTCTGCTCCAAACCATTGAGCACTGACAGAAAAAGATTCTTGGACCACCAACTTAAAGATCTTTGTCTCAGAGGACATTTTGCATGTTCAAAAGCCAAGAAAAGATTGTCTTTGGCCTTCCCTCAAAGCTAAACAACTCTAGGACATGGCATGGCACTGTAGACTTCTTCAATTTTAGACCATTTGCCCATAGGTGTATCACTCACAGTACTTTAGACAACTCATTATTAAAGTAAGAACAATCCATAAAATTCTCATGCCAAATTGGAGTAGATAGACTAAACTATCGCCCGGTTCACACTCCATCCACATCTATTGAACAAGTGAAGAGGCTCATCCCTTGTTCCCTGTTTAGGATGTGGTTTCCGGCTTTCTCTTTTCCAATCTTTTTACTCTCGAGTAGCCCCCTGCGCATCAGTGGCGTTACTGCCTTGCTTGGAGTGATATGATTAAAAAAAAAAAAATATACTATTGACTATTTGTCTTATTCATGTTTTCTGAACATAACTTAATACTTTTTGTTTTATTTTAGCAACTTTAGTCTGTCAAAGAAGTAATTCACTTCAGTTTTTGTTTCATAATTATCTCTATTTTAATCTTCAAATTCAAACATGTCCAATAAGAATTAATCCTGAATTTAATGCTTTCAATCCAAGAGGCTGGAAGACCATCAAATTGAAAATATTTCTGTTATTTCCCAGAATGTCAGGAAGAATCTATATTTTACTTCAGTGTTAAAGATTTAACACTTAAATGAGTTTTGGTTATTTTTCCTTTTTATTTTGTTTTATTTTCTATATATTATTATTTTTTTTTTCATTTACCAGTCTGAAGGAATTCCAATGCGAAAAAGTGGAAATCCTGGCTATGTCAACTCTGAGCCTATCATCGCAGGAACTTTGGAACAATCAGTCACTAATCAGAAGACTGTGTATCCTTTGTTAGTATTTAATTTGAGAGATAAAATTCAACTTCATCCTCATCAGCATCAGTCAAATGTATCTCTGGGATTGTAGGGTCACTTCCCAACTGAGCACCTGACCAGATCACTCTACCTACCTGGGTTGAAAGTCAGAGAGTTATTCATTCATGCATTGTGTTTTGAGCAAATAGGCCTGGCAACACCCATCTCACTCCCAGTCAAACTACAGCCAAACTTGAAGACTCAGCTTCATCATGAACATGAGGTTATTGATTCCATCAGGAGAGAAACTCTCCACTCTAGCCATTGACTTTAGTCTAGAGAAATTTATCATTTTATTCTCACACAGGCTGCATCCATATCTATTGAGCCCAATCTACCTAAAGATTGTCTTTCTGGAAGTTGACAGGGTAAGGTATTCCCTTCTAGCAGATGAGAGGGCAAAGTATGCTCTTCTGGCAGCTGATAGGGTAAGGTATACCCTTCAGTCAGATGGCAAATGAGAGGGTAATGTATGTTCTTCTAGCATATGAGAGGGTAAGGTAGGCCATTCTGGAAAATAAGCTAAAAGATATCCTTTTGAAAGCTGAGGGTAAACAATGCTCTTCTGAAAAATGAAAGAGTAAACAATGGAAAATGAGAGGACAAAGGATGTCCTTCTGGAAGATGAGAGGAAAAGGATGTCCTTCTGGAAGATGAGAGGATAAAGGATGTCCTTCTGGAAGATGAGAGGACAAAGGATGTCCTTCTGGAAGATGAGAGGATAAAGGATGTCCTTCTGGAAGATGAGAGGATAAAGGATGTCCTTCTGGAAGATGAGAGGACAAAGGATGTCCTTCTGGAAGATGAGAGGACAAAGGATCTCCTGGAAGATGAGAAGACAAAGGATGTTCTGGAAGATGAGAGGATAAAAGATGTCCTTCCAGAAGATGAGAGAATGTAAAGGATGTCCTTCTATTAGATAAACTGAGTGAAATGTTTCCTGCTTGATAAAAAGGGTAAACAATGTAATGAAAAAGAATATAAGTTGTTCTTTTGTTAAATTAAGAAACTAAAATATTTCCTATTAAAAAAATATTTCCTGATAAAAAAATGTAATGGTTGTTCTTCTGTTGAAGAGAAGATTATACACTATTTACATTTTTCAAGCTATTGTCCTTATCTTTATTACCATGTTTACGATGTTTTGGCCGTTGTATGCTCTGGCCTTCTCCTTTATTATAATCACTGGAGTATATCATTCTCATTCCATGGGCAATGACACATCTTCTAAGTTGTTAACCACTGCCGTAGCATGATATTTAACTCACAACTCTTTGGGTCAAGTCATTGGAACCAACCAATGTCTGTATCCACTGGGCTATCTGTCTTTGAGGACATCAGTATATGGATTTCTGGGACTTATAAATCTAATATCTCAGTACAACAGCTGAAATGTCATAAACATGGCAGTACAGATGAGGACAATAATCTGAACAATGTAAATAAAGAGTGTAATACTACCTCATTTCAGGAGTATAGACAAATACTGGAGAACAGTAAAGAATGTCTTTGTGCAAATTAAAGTGAGTAAAGGATATCCTTCCATTTGATAAAGTGGAAGAATATGTACCACTAGATGGTGAAGGATATCTTTCTGCAAGAGAAAGAGCAAGGTTCAATAAAAAATGTAAAAGGTGTCTTATTAGATAAGGGCAATAAAAGATATCTTTCTTCAAATTAAAAAGAGTAAAAAATATAATTTTGCCAGATAGATTTAATATTACAGATATGTGCAGATGTCATTGATGGAAGATAATCAAAATGGCACAATAAATATAAATAGACAGAACAATGTCTAATCATGGTGAAAGGAAACCAATTGAGACTTGTGCTCACTGCCAGATTAAGTTGTAGTCTATTAGGGGCTAAATAACCTCCAGAGATTAGAGTTATTTCAAATGTGAATGCTGAATCAAAGTATAGAAACTTATAATCATTTATCTAAAAGGAAAAGTGTTCAGCAGATTGCATCTACAGTACAGGCCAAAAGTTTGGAGACTACCTTGTAGATTTCAAAGAATCATCTAAAAATTGAAGGTTTCATGCCTTCTTCAAAACTAATTTACTAGCTTAATACAGGCCAGATAAACTTTCTCTTCCAGAAAGGTTTTATCATATATTCAGTAATAATGATAATAATAACAGAATTAAGCCATTTTTGAATAAAGTTTCCATAACATTTTAGTTCATATTGCTATGGATGGTATGATCAGGAGCTATTATTATTCATTTCTGAGTATTTACTTTCATCTTCATTTTATTAAATCAAGCTTTGTCAGCCATAGTTATTAATTTTTGGCTAGTATTTACTTCCATCTTCATTTCTTGTTAGATGAAGCATTGTCAGCCATTAATATTAATCTTTGACTATTATTTACTTTCATCTTTATTTTATATTAGACTAGCAGTATAGCCCGGCATTGTTCGGATGTAATGAAAGCTTTAAAACTAATCCATGGTAGTGGAGCTCAGACTCAGCCTAAAGAATATTTGTGTGAAGTTTGGTGAGAGTCAGATAAAGATTGTGGGTTTGTATCAAGGACATACAGATAAACAGACACACACACACAAACATCTTGCCTTTTATATATATATATATATATATATATATATATATATATATATATATTATCGATTTTCTGCACTATTGTAAGAACTGCAACCTTGAAACTTCTGAATATCGTTTCTTATGTCTTTGTCTATGAGTATATCAAATTTGATTAAAATTGGACCACTCCTTCTATAACCCGATTTTTTCGATTATCGATTGTCAGCAGGGGTACCTCGGCACAAAACCTAGCTAAGAACACTCGCAGATGCTTATAGTACAACTGTGCAAATTTTCAAGAAAAGTGGTTCAGCTGTTTCGGAGTCTATAGGTAACTGACACACAGACAGACACACACATACAAAGTTCCATTTATAAATAAGTTTAGACAAAGCATTGTCAGCCATTTTTGACTAGTATTTACTTTCATCTTCGGTTTTTATTAGATGAAGCATTGTCAGCAATTATTATTAATTTTTGATTACTTTATTTTCATTTAATTTCATGCTTTTCATTTTGTCACCTTGCCAAATTGTTTATTGTCCTTACCTACCATTAGCCAGTTGATTAAAATGATCAGAGACAGAAACAACTGGCTGACACTTCCCATGAGCACAGCCAATGGAGAATGTTCAAGAACAACACGGGTACCTGTCAAGTTTGGTCAGGAGATTCGTACTGGTTGCTTCATCAGGTAAGTCAGTATCACACCTACTTTTTTCCACATTTGAAGGGAGGGCTGTCACCATTCTACTCTCTGCTCTTAGGAAGTATGTTTCCCCTATTATGAAGGTTCAAAACTTTATTTATGCATTATAGAATTTCTCTAAAGGTTTACTTTTAAATCCCTTGAAAACAGAGTATCAAAAATTATCTTGTGAAGATATCTGTTGTGGTGCAATAGATATCTGCTTGGAATGAGAAATCAGAGATCCAGGTTTAAATTCCATTTGAATTCACTTTACTTACTTATGTACAAATACCACTGGAAAAGGCATTAATCCATCTCTTCGTCCAACAGCTATGAGTTGAATTGCAGGACACACTGGGTTCTCTAGACTTGGTTGGCAACCAGTCTACCAGAGAGAGAAATGGCAACCTACTGCGGGAAAATCTGTTGCTTAGTCAGTCATGGATCAAAAGAGATATAATCACCCAAGTGTATGTCACATATGGCACTTAATTGACTGATCAAAAATGTAGCTGTAAGTGAATTTTTTGTTTGATATTAATCACTTTTTAAAATGGTACTATCAGCCTGATTTTGATTGCAAGATCGTCATGTTCATATTAGACATCTTTATCAAAAAAAAGGTACGATCTTATAATTCTGCTAAAACTCATTTCGTAAATTTGATAACAGGCAGGCATGACAAGTTTGTAACTCTTTGTATCTGGATAAAAGAATTGAATAGCAGGACAGATTGGGTTTTATAGCCTTGGTTGGCAACTAGTCTACTGCAGAAAAAAATGGCAACCTACTGTGGGAAAATTTTCTACTTAGTCATAGA
This sequence comes from Ascarosepion bandense, assembly GCA_037127315.1. Taxonomy (NCBI): domain Eukaryota; kingdom Metazoa; phylum Mollusca; class Cephalopoda; order Sepiida; family Sepiidae; genus Ascarosepion; species Ascarosepion bandense. The sequence continues at coordinate 1,481,791 of JBBBDQ010000687.1, read as the reverse complement.
TTGAAAGAAACATAACCAAGTGTGTATCATGTATTAACTGATTGTTCTTCCGAAATAAATGTGACATCTTACAGATGTCAGTGTCTTGTCACCAAGAGTATGTGTCCATGTCATATACGTGCCTAATCTCAAAGACAGCCAGAGAAACATCTCAAAGCAATTGAAAATTGAAATTTTACTCACCAAGTAATCTAAGGTTACCAGAAAACACTTGCAAAAAATTGAAATTTTACTCACAAAAACAACAAAAATTATTGCTCAAAATAAAGACCATCATTTTCCAAGACTTTCTGACATCAATCTACAAGCTTTCAGATCTGGTCAAAGTACCATTCAGCTGGCTTCTAATCAAAGAATTCTTGACATGCTTCCTCGACTTCATGAAACTAGTCGAATCAGCAGCCCTTCAGAAAGTGTTGTATTGAGCAAAAAAGGCCGTAATCTGATGGAGCACAGTCAGGACTGTAGGCTGGATGTGGCAGAACCTCAACGCTCTCCAGCTCTTCAAACTTGTCTTTGGTCTTCCTGGCGGTGTGTGACTTGGCATTGTCCTGCTACATCAAAGCGCACTTTCGGTTGATCAGAGCCGGGTACTTTTGCTTCAACTTTTCGTAGACCTGCTCAAGTTGCTGACAGTAAAGTTCAGCACTGATGGCACGACCATTTGGAACCAACTCAAAATGCATGATTCCTTCAAAGTTCCACCAAACACACAACATGACTTTCTTGCTGAATCAATCTTGTTTTGGAACCGACGGTGTCTCTTGCCCTTTCTGAACCCATCGCTTGTCTCGATTGTGCTGGACCAGATAGACCCATTTCTCATCTGATGTCACAATGCTCTTCCAAAAACACTCGTCCAATGGATTGCTGAGCAATTGATGGCAAATTTCAACTCATCTGTTGGCTTGTGCTTTGGTGAGTTCGTGTGGACCTTGGCATGGCTTTTTGTGCACAAAATCAAGTTGCATCAAATGTCGGTGAATTGTTGATTTGCCAACTCCAAGCTCATCAGCCAATTCTTGAGTGCTCGATGAAGGCGTAATGTCCAACCCAGTTTGAAAGTCTCCATCATCCAACTTTAACGCCCATCCCGAACAAGGCTTATCTTCAAGACTCATGCCACCAGAATCGAAACACTTGTACCACTTTGAGAGCACCGCAGATGCAATTGTTCCTTCACCTTCGGCAACACAAATCTCTTCTACAGCTTTTCTGGTTAAAAGACCTTGCTTCCAGCAGTAACGAATCAAAACTCACAGCTCAATTTTATCAATTGCCATCTGGAATACAAAGATGAAGATCACTATAACAATATAAACACAAAATTGCATAAAAATTCAATTTTTCACAAGTGTTTACGAACTTTTGGGACAACCTACTACATATAAATAAGATTAGTTAGTCTGAAAATAAAAAAACAAGAAATATCACAAAGGCAACTGGAGGCTTGAATATAAAACTAATACCTTTTGTCTAATTGGCTAAATAAATATAGTGAAGTTTTTGTTTACAATATAAACTTTGCTACAGGAATACATTCTAATGTGGTGAGTTTACGAAATAAGGAAGTTACAAGAACATTACATTTTGCAACAGTGTACGTGTGTTGAAAGGATTCTACACAGAGCAATACAATCCTATAAAATATACAGCTACTTTAAACAAAGGTTAAAATAATAACATGGAAATAAAATAGACAAATGTAGAGTGAAAAATTCTTAAAAGTTACAAACCGTTGATGGTTATCTTTGGGAGTGAAATAACAAAGATGGTAAATTTACTGGCCACGTACTTGGTGTCATCTTTTTAATGTGACAGGTTCCAGTGATATATTAAGGACTAACCGCCGAAAATGGTAACTAACTAATCTAAAAGGTACCTAAACTACAAAAGGGACATAAAAAGGGAAGTAAAACGATGTAGTTTCTGTACTGGGGTAACAGAACAGGCAGTAAGTGGAGGAGTTTGAGTTTGTTTAAATTGATTCTTTCTTTTCTTATCATTTCACCCCAAGCAAGGCAAAACCACCACTGGTGCACAAAGGGTAATAATGAGAGAAAAAACAAGGTACAGGGGATGTCAATGAAATGATAATAGATGGATGGTAATTGAGTAGATAGAAGATAGCAATTGACGTTGCATTTAAACATTTCAAGATTGTAGCTATCAGGAAAGCAAGCAAATGGAAAGGAATTCCACAAAGTGGAAGTGCAAGAAAAGAAACTGTTAGAGTAGAAGAGTGGCTACATTTAACTATTTTGACAGTAAAAGGGACCTAAATGCCAATCTAATAACACAAGTAAATACATGTTGGTGGAGGACCAGGAAAAAAGCTCGTCAGAGCAGTTTCCATGAAAATACATGTAGAAAAGACAGGGAATGCACATCATGTTGGTGAGAAAGTGACTGAAGGCATACTGCTAAGTCTGGATCAGTTATATTATAGATTCTCTTTTGGGTTTTGTCGAGAATCTCAAGATGAATAGCAAGAGCACCCAACCAGATATGACAATAGTATTCAATGCACGGACCAATGATAGATTTATAAATGTGCAAGATGGATTCTGACGAGAAAACTTCCTGGCCCGACACAGTGACCTAACCTTCCTAGCAGAAATTGCAGCTATGGATTTGATGTGGTCATTCCATTTGAGATCATTTGAGAGAGTAAGGCCAAGGAGGCAAAGTGTGTCACCCTCTAGGAGACTAGCGTCATCCATTCTGATGGTAGGCAGGAAAGTTTCTTTATGGTGGTTACAGGAAAGCAATTTTATTTAAGTTCTGTCACACACATGACCTTTTTTCACTCGGTTCTTCCATGTTCTCTGTACCTGTACATAGAACTGACACAGGAGTGATACATGCATTTTTGGCAGCACTAGAAGAAAATACCTCCATGGCAAACACAGATTTGAACATGCCTCACATGTGAACTATCCAAAAAAAAAAAATATGGTTCTGGGTATGACGGTAAACTGCATTCGGTAGCAAGATCTCTGATTGGGAGGTTGTGAGGAGCATGGAACCACCTTTTAATTGCTGTTATTCCCAGGGTCACCCTGATCCAGAGTAGTAGCCCAGCTATGGGCAAATAGTTAAACTGGTGTCAAAACACTATGAAAGTATAAAGAAACACTTTTATAGAAATATATACATAAAAATAGACTTTTATAGAAAAATATGCTTTTTTGAAAGAAAAATATGACCAACAATACATTTTTGAAGAAAAATAATTGACATAATATATAATTATCACCAGCAATACATTTTTTAATACAAAAACAGAAGTCATCTTCAGTTTTCTAAAATAAAATAAAAAATTTTCATTCAAATCTGACTAAATCAACCTTCTCACTATAACCAAACATTAAAAAAAAATACTTTAAAACCCCACCTTTTTGGCATTTAATAATCCACAGTGATTGATACGCTGCTAAACAGAAACTCAAACCCAAAAAAGAAAATGGCAGCTTTGCAGGTTACACATTTAAAACAAACCTCCCTCACGAGATTAACTTTTCGCGTGTATAAATTCTGGCTTTGAATGAGGAGATAAACTACAGGCAGAACAAAGTGACAGTTATGGCTGTATAGAAAGGTTATAAGTATTACAGTCGGTAGAGTGTTTAAGAGAAGAAACAGGTTCCAGAAATTGTTTATAAAGAAGAACAATGGAAAAGTTTACAACCTTTTCATGACATAAATGATGGAATTTCAGCTTGACAAAATTTATGTTGTGGAGTAGTTTTCGCACTAAAAGTTATAATCGTGCTATGTCGGTTGCTAATTGACTTAACACACCCAAAATGTTAGGAACTTGGTAATCTTCCACTGTGAGCTGACTCCTTAGTATTCAGCTAACTGCCATCTAATATCAACTGCCTAGTAGTTCTACTGAACTCCAATAGAACTCTAAAGAACTCTCTAGAACTTCTAAGAACTCATATGAACTTCCTGTTAACTAGGAGTGAGAGTCCATTATCTAAGGAATAGGTGGGTTTCACCATAACAATTTATTGCAATAGAAATTTGGAAACAGCATGTGGTGCTGCTTGACATTCTCACCAGAAGCTCCGATACAAACATTTGAGTGTTTGCACGTCAATCGGAGGATAGTGAAAATAATTTGGAAAGAATTGGAATATATATTCAGTCAATGTAATAATGAGTGGAGTGATGGTGACGTTATGCTTCTATTAATATTTCCACAAGGCCTCAAACTCAATGCAGAGGCCTAAATCAAGCACCTTGAGGACAGTAATGCTGTCCTGGGTCAAAAGGGGTGGTTTCTGGAAGACCCTGTGTCTAGCAACATGACTCTGCACTATCCCACACAAGCAGACAATTTCTGCAACCGTATCACACCTACCTCCCCAGACTCCACCTCACTTGATTATTGGAGGCACAGTTGAGTGGGAAACCAACAAAACTCCTTGTAACATAAAAGAGGAACTGAAGCAAGGAGACTGTCTAGAAGAGTTGCAAATTCCAAAGTCTTCTGGAGGCCGTGGTTGGAGCCAATGGCGATTTTATTGTATCCATATACTCTTTAGTATTTCAAGATACTTTTGTATTATTTTGGTAAATATATCTGTTAAAATGAGATGTCGGTGTTATTTTCATTCTTGCATACTTTAGACAACAATTTATCCATCACACCCTGTAGATATAATTCTGTAACTTACATTAACATTTTTGAGAGAGTTCTAAATGGGTAAAGGGGGTACAAAATACGGTTACTTTTACTAGGGGCCATAAAAACCACTAAGTAGAGCTTTTGTTAAAGTATTTTTTCAAAGAAGTCAGCTTGTTCAAATTTCATTGAGTGGTTTGCAACATTGAACAAAATGTAGAGTTTGTAAATCTCAACAAAAAAATGTTAGCAATAACTTTAACAATACTAAATACTGTGAGGATTCCAACACGCATCAGTGTGTTGCAAAAATTTTAGTGTTAAAAAAAATTTTTTTTATGTCAAACAAAAAAAAGGAAAACGAATGTTGTTCATAATTGCAAGTTTACACAGAAGCCATTTATCAAACTTCTGAATTCTTCTTAAAGCTAAATATCCAAAGGAAGCAAGAATTAGAATTTATAAAGTTGCCGTAAGTGGGTTCATATCTTTTAGCATCAATCATCGACCATAGGAGTAGAACTTAAAAATTTATAATAATCCGAAATGAAAAATGATCCTTGGAATTCCTTTAAAATAATTTCAATGGCAAATAACCTTCTAAAAAGCCTGAAATATAAATTTTTCTCTAAGTTTAAAGAATCCAAAATCTATCAGTGGAAATAATTCAAACGTTTCTTCCCCCACACACACATCTTTGAACAAAGAAAGCTTGCCCTTTGTGAGGTATTTCCTAAGTCACTTTTATTTTACTTAACTGGGTGCAGTTTTGGCAATATAATTAACAAAGTCAAATGCTTTAAAAACTTGCAATTTGACCCTAGAAAGAAATATTTAGGCATGGCCTGTTGCATGCTCAAGAGTAAGAAATTCTAAGAATTTATTCTTCACTGTTAAAAGAAAAAAATAGATCTTCTTAAAAAATACTGTTTACCATGAAGTTTTATAAAATTAGTGAAATTATTAAACTGCTAAGTAGAGTTTTTGTTAAAGTATTTTTCCAAAGAAATCAGTTTATTCAAATTTCATTGGGTGGTTTGCAAAATTGAAAAAAAATGTAGAGTTTGTAAATCTTGACAAACAATATCAGTAATAACTTTAACAACACTTAAGTACTGTGAGGATTTCAATATGTGTCAGTGTGTTGTTAAAAAATTCTAGTATATAAAATCTTACAAGAAAATCAACCCACTATGATGGTTTCACCAGCTCTGGTATTGTCAGGCAGTGAGTTAAACTTTCTATCTAACAATCTAACATTTCAATAAGTTTTTTTAGTTTTGTTTTTTGTTTTATTTGTAGCTGAGTAACAAAATTTTTTAAAAAAAAGTTGCTACCCAGACAACTGATGCTGTACTAAACTAAATTGAGGATGGAAAGTCTAACTCACTGCCTGATAATACCAGACGTAGGGAAACTGTGTTAACAGGAAGGTGGGATTTCCTGTAAAATTTTATAACTTAAGCAGCTCTGAATTTTTGTTATTTGAATTTGCAATGAGTGATTTTTTTTTATATAACCATCAATTTCACAGATCATTTTCATTTTTTTTTTATTGAATTATATTTCTGTATAATGAAATTTAATTGAATAATATCTCTATATAATTAAATCATATTTATATATAGAATTAATACAAATACAAAGTTTGTCACTTAGCTGATTATTGTTACTTTCAACATGTCGGCTCCAGAGTTTCGTAGATGGACATGCCAGCAATCACTCTGTCCACTTGTCAGATGGTATTGCCAATTAAATGTTTGTATTTCTCATTTTTTTTCTTTTTTATATGCACTTTTTAATGGTGGAAGGTTAATTTTTTTCTTTTTTTTTCTATAGTTTGTATTTGTTTGTGTGCATGTGCCTACATTCAGGTGTGTACATGTAGACTGTTCTGGTTATTTCTCTTTTTTGTCATTTTTCTTGTTACTTTATACTTTTTCCTTATTAGTTTTTTACTTTTTCCCTTTCTTTCAGTTGTAACAATTTTGACATCCAGTTTTCCAGACATTCACTGTATTTGTTAATCTTTAAGCATTTTTGGATTTTCTTACATTTAGAAAATTGTATTTCATTTTTTCCGTAAATGATTTTTTTGATTAATGCTCAAGATAAATATTTAAATATCTTCACTTAGCCAATATTTTATACCTTTTATTTGATTTGGTGGTATCTTATTAGTTTGATTATAAGAGGTTAGGTTTATAATTAATTTTTTATTTATTGTTGTTTAAATTTGTATGCCAATGCTTACATTCACACATTGATGCACACACAATACATGTATATACATATATAAATATTCAATTTATTTGTTTGAAGATTATTTTTTAATCAATACTCATATTTGAGTAGATATTCTGTTTTTAATCAAACAGTATATTTATTTATTTATTTCCACCAGCCTGATTATTTACGATAAATTTTGTTACGAAAATGTGTATCATGCAGCAGGATTCAAACCTGCGACCCCTAACAAGATAGGGTAAGCCACCAAGTAATATGGTGCATCTTAGACTGCTCAACCACTAATGGTTCCACAGTCTAATTGAAGTTAAATCAAGCCTTATATTACACAATTTTCAATTCTATATAATTAACCCTCTTTGCTCTGAATGCATATCGTAATGTCAAATGTAAACATACAATGTTATGGAAAGTCCCGAATTGAAAATTTCTTTAATCTTCAGGACTTTCCATAATGTATATAGATATATAATAGCTGGAAACTTGTATTCGAAGATACCCATCTAACATGGGGTCTAGCTAATCCTCACTGTAGACGCCTGCTCAGGCAAATTTGTGTTTTATACAACAACTATGCTGAGCAGACCTTAGTTACAGTTTCTGGGAGAGAGAGAGAGCATTATCTAGTGTAGACAACAGTCTTAACAAGGCCAGGATGCTCAAATCCCCGGTCATGATGACTTGTGACTTCGAGCTAGCCCAACCATTGACGACAACTCAAAGAGAACCATCTACCCAATTTCACTCACAAGGCTTGGGTCAACTCATGGTATGGTTTTCTGGCATTTTTCAAAAGTGCCGCACGATGGGACTGTCTCATATCCAGACCAATAACATCAAAAAGTCACCTTCCTGACAAATCGACCACGGTGAGATTTGAACCCGGACTTTGTGGTTAGAAAGCAAGCCACTCAACCACACACACACATATAGATATATATACATACACATATATAAACATATCTACAAATGCACACACATGTGTATTTGTGGTTTGTACTTATATATTAATTAGTGCTTAAATGGTAAAGTGATATTTTTTTTCTTTTTTTTTTTCCAAATGATATGGTATTATGGGTGCTTAGGTTTATGGAGGATTTTTTTGTTGTTTGAATATATGTATATGAGGTATATACATATATACACACACATATATTTTCAAATATTGTTTAGGTACTTAATTAAATATCTGTTTATGATATAACTATATAAATGTTTATGATATAACTATATAAATATGATATTTATTAATTAAATATCTGTTTATGATATAACTATATAAATGTTTATGATATAACTATATAAATATGATATTTATTAATTAAATATCTGTTTATGATATAACTATATAAATGTTTATGATATAACTCATCTAATTTCTGTTTTTTTGTTTTTTTTGCCTTGACATTGTCTTAAATATTGAGGTATTAATTATGGAAGGTTAGGTTTGTTAATGTGAGCATATATATATATATATATATTTATATACACATAACTGTATTTACATGTATATTTAGTATTTGTTCATTTTATGTTTATTTTTGTTTCTTTGTTTAATTTTATTTATATTATTTTTTTCTTTTATTTAAATTTATATTTTTATTTCTTTATTTAATTTATTTCTTCATTTATTTTTTATTTTAATTCCTATAAATTAAATTATTAGATATCAAAGAGTTTATATGCCTGCACTTACCAATTATTTGTTTTCTTGTTTAAGAATTTATTTTGGTTTCTAAAACTAATTATTGCTCATTTTTCCTCTAACTTTTCTCTGTTAATACTGCATGAGACTGCTCTTTTTATAATTTTCCATTTAATTTTGTTGGGGATATTATTTTCTTTTAGGGTTCATATGTATTTTGATAAGGTTGTATTGTGTGTGTATTTTTTCTTTTAGAGGACATTTTGTGGTTATCTTTCTTTGAGTTTTTCTGGAGCACATATATAATTTTTTTGTCTGTGTTAATGTTATTAGTTACAGTAGTTTTGTATATCATGTTATTGGTTAAACATTTATTGTTAAATGGGCAATGTTGGATGTTACTCTTATTGGTTTTATTGAGTGTATATATATATATATATATATATATATATTTATTTATTTTTACTTACTGTATTTTATTTGTATTCTTTATTTGTAAATAAATTTTATCTTTGTTTTTTTTAAATAACAATATTTTTAAAAAATAACAATTTTATTTTTATTTACAAATATCACTTGTTTACATTTTCCAGGGCCACTAATAATGACCTTCGTACATTGTGTAAACAATTACAGAACCGAACCACTAATATCTTGTTGGGAAATTCTGTCTACACACATGTGGCATCTTTTGGTAATACATCAGTCACAGATGTTGGTGATTGGGTGCCAATTTTGGGTGTGAATAAGCGGCCTGAGCTTTTGGTAGGTATTTTTTTTTAATTTCCCATCAGACTTGGTAACGTGTATGATCTACCACATGAATATGGGGTTAGTGTCTAAACTATCTCTCCCATCAGCTTTTCTGCTAGTCAGGAGGGTGGTATGTCACCAGACAGGATGAAAAACTAGACTTGATGGGCTTCTCATAGGATTCAATGCCCAACATGTAGAAGGCTAGCAGTTGGGGGTCTTAAACCTTGAATGGCAACCTTCCTAGAGATGGTGTCTTGATAAAAACACTTGGTGCACTTGGACTATTGTGAGGGTCTGAGTTAGATAACAGGAAGAGTGTCCGGCCATGTAAAACCTTGCCTCAAATCATTATGGCGAGAGATTATCTGTCAGACAATACCTGTCTTGCTTTGTTCAAGATTAATTCTGATCCTGCCCCAGCTCAAAAAATCCAGCTATGTATCTTTGTAGTTGGACAACAAAAAGCTAAAATAAAACTACTGCTCAGACATGTGATGCTGTACTTTTACTTTTTTAATACTAATGCTCACCATATACAAGACCTAATAGTCACTCAAAGTAGATGGGTTACTGTGTGATGATGTATGTGCATAAGAAGGAGGAAAAGGGTGTTCTTGGGCCTATGCAAGAATGATAATGGTTAAACTTAGACTTGCAGTGGTCAAAACTGTTGTGATCACAAAAACAAGAGAATGAGTAGGTTATAGAATCTGAACAAAAGTTTGATTAATCATATATATATATATATATATATATATATATGGCAGTAAAATTCCAGGAAAGATTGGTAAAATCCGGGATAAGGTTGGTAAATAATCCGGAAGGATCCTAGTAATGTCGTTAAAATATTAAAACTGATCCAATAGAGAGCTCAATGCAAACCAATTCAATTTACAGAGCAGATATTTCTTTATTTATCTGTAAATTCAGATAAAACTTAGAGGGAAAATAGCCCTTTTCAACATGTCATTTTAAGGCATGCAGTCTTTGACCCCTCTGTTTATAAGGGGTCAAAGAATGCATGCCTTAAAATGACATATAATGATGTCAAGTCTGTGAATGGCAAGGATAATCCAACAAGATTTACTTAATATAAAATATTAAGTGTTAGATCTGTATAAAGAGCTCAATGGATGTTATCCAGAGCAATATGATATTTATAAAGGAAAGCTCAACACACCGTTTAGATTGGTTATAAATTATAATTCATTTCTATCTACTAAATTAGCTCACTTCTTCAGACCACACTATATTTGTTCCGTTCAATTTTCCTGGAATAAACATTTTCTTTTAAATGAAATGGAAATCAAGTAACATGATCTAAACCAAATATTTTGGCCTTATCTTGGTTAAGAATCATTAAGGTCAGGCGAGGAAAGTTCATTTGGCAGAAGTAGTGACCATAAAACCATTACACACCCACTCACAAGCACATGGATATGTATACACATATAGCCCTATATATGAACACACTCCACAAATACATGTCTGTACTTACACATATGTACATACAAATGCATCTGTGCACACACCTACATATACACGCATACATCCATATATATTGTTTTCGCACACTCTCATGCATTATACTGGACTTATAAACATATAAATAATACTAACACATATTTACACAAGTATGCTAACAAACCTCATATATACTCAGAAAATAGGCATATATTTACATACTTGCACATGCACACACATATTCCACATACACATGTATATCCCCATACACATGTGTCTGTACCTCTGCATATGTACATATAAATGTCTATGCGTACACGTACCTATACATGCATACACACAGCCATACATATTCACTTGTAACTATTGTGTTCACACACGCACATATTTATGAAGACAGAATTATACACGTATAAATAGTACTAACACATATTTACGCAAGTATACAAATAAACATCACATATACTCAGAAAATATGCATATATTTGCATATTTACACACATACGCACACATGCACCTATGTATCTTCTTACATATACACACTCCTGACTTTTCTACATACACATATAAATTTGTTATCTCTGTGCACTTTTGCCTTTCTCCATCCCTGTACTCACTTATAAAAATTTATATGTATTCAAGAACGACTCTAACATGTATGCACATAGGTGTTCACTTTTTCACCCCAAATGAGGTGGCATTCTTCATGTTATATATATACTGGCATATGTCATTTAGATTCTGATGCCAACATGTACATAAATGAGTATACAGATCAATACAGGAGGATAGAATCAATTACATCCTTAATGCAATATTAGTGCCAATATACATATAATTAGGTGCCCCCATATCTGAACTTATTTATAAATGGAACTTGGTCTGTGTGTGTGTGTGTCCATTACCTATAGACTCCAAAATGGCTGAACCGATTTTCTTGAAAATTTACACAGTTGTACTATAATCATCTGCGAGTGTTCTTAGCTAGGTTTTTTGTCGAGGTACCCCCGATAAATATCGAAAATTGATAATTGAAAAAATCAGGTTACAGAAGGAGTGGTTCGATTTTAATCAAATTTGATACACTCATAGACAGATATATAAGAAACGATATTCAGAAGTTTCAAGGTTGCAGTTCTTACAATACTGCAGAAAATTTGATATTGATATCAGGAAATCAAAATTTGACTTACATCCATTCATTTTTCTTTCAGTCTACGGTTTTGCTTTAACTGGAAACAACTATTGCTCTTTAGTCTTTCGTGCCAATGTCCAAAGAGTCTGAGCTTCAGAACCATGGATTAGTTTTAAAGCTTTCATTACACCCAAGCAACGCCGGGCTATACTGCTAGTATATATATATATATAATAAAATATAGTTTGAAGTTCGGCTATATTTATGGGTTTAAGTGCTGAACATCAGAGATAGAACATATGAAAATATAAAAGTGGACATTGAAGTCAACACCCAGAGGTGACAGTCTCTTTCATGCTTAAACAGTCATCATGGCCTGATGATTACATCCAAGCATGAAACAGACAGTTGCCTCAGGGTGTTGGCTTCAATTTCCACTTATATTTTCATTTAGAAATCAGTAGATTATGCAACAATCAACTGACTTCCAAAGTAAAATATTTAAAAACTACATTATATATGTATTGAGCAGTTTTTAATACAATTGTATACGAGTTTAATTTAATTCTGACCAATAACTGGTTAATAATAATCATATCTATATAAGTGGAATGTAGGATACAAAAACAAAGCCAATATGAATTCTTCAATAACTCAGAAAAAAGTATGTTTAAAAGCATTATTTTGGACTTTATTTGACTGTAACTCCTTCATGGTCAAGTGTTCTAAGATACATTAGATCAACTGACAGTTTTCCCTAAGGGACACAAATTTGATCCTGCTGAAGGACTCGTATTTTCCTAACAAGATTTCTCGATTATTCTGGCCAGTAAATATAAATAAATATACTATTTAATAATAATGAAAACAAATCATCTACTCAAATATGAATATCCATTAACAATAATGTTTAAACAAGTAAATTACAAATATATATGTATGTATTACTTTAAAAAGGGTCCAGAATTCCTATGTTAAAAACGACCTTGTGTCACATCTGGCCTCAATGGGAAGGTTTCTGGTAAATATTTTTACTTTACTTGCTCAAAGCTATTTTTAACCATTAAAAGGTATGACTAAAGAAAGGTAACATGACTAAGGTCATGTTGCGAGATTACCATGTCAAGTTTACCAGTAACAAGTAACTGCATTTTCTTGTATTCACATTATTTGCTATGAGGAAAACTTGTCTTGTTTAATCCTTTTCTCTCATCATTCTGCATTTGTCAAAAGCAAGTGTTGTCATCTGTAGAAGTTTACTTGCATTTTTCTTTGATTAGTGGTCAATGCAGAAGTATTTGTTACACTGATTGACCAGCAATATGTGACAAGAATAACAACTATTGGAACTGTAACAACTGTATATATATATATATATATATATATATATATATATATATATATTTTTTTTTTATTCAGATACTTTAATCCAAGCGGAAAAAGCAGGAAGGTAAATTCCAAAAACCCGATCCTAATTAATATTAAAAATTTTATTTTAATATTAAAAAATGATACAGGAAGAGAGCTCCATGTAATAAAATATTACAGAGCAAATATAAATTAAAATAGGATTAATTCAAGGATGTTGAATGACCATTTCGATATGAAAATCCCCATGGGGGATAACACATCACCTCAGCAACAAAAAAAATCTTTTCCTTTTTTTGTTAAGGATTTTTTTGTTGCTGAGGTGATGTGTTATCCCCCGTGGGGATTTTCATATCGAAATGGTCATTCAACATCCTTGAATTAATCCTATTTTAATTTATATATATATATATATATATATATATATATATATATATATATACATCAAGATCAGTTGAATATAAGCAGCTAAGCTTGTTTCAAGTGGTTTATCTTGATGGATTAACTACTGCAGTGAGAGAACAGTTTTTCCATTTTGTTTTGGTATTGCCACCTTTATTCAAATATCATTCTACTATCACACATATATTGTGTGTGTATATATTTTTAACTTATTTGTTTGAACATTATTTTTAATGGATACTCATATTTGAATAGATGCTCCTTTTTTTTATAATTAAACAGTATGTTTATTTACATCAACTGGACTGAATAATTGAGAAATTTTGTTATTCAAGCCAGTGAATATAAATAAATATACTGTTTAATTATAAAAAAACGGAGCATCTATTCAAATATGAGTATCCATTAACGATAATGTTCAAACAAGTAAATTAAAAATGTATATGTATGTGTTACTTTAAACATTATTATGGTGGGCATTTCATATTTGAATTAGACATGCCATTTTTATTTATTAAACACATCATATTAGATCTAGCAGCCTGTCCTATATATTTAGATTTCATATGTGTTAATTAGTAAAACTAAAACATTATTTCCAAGAAAAAGGATCTGCATAAAATATATTTAGATTTTGGCATTAGATAGCCCATAGAGGTGTTGATATGCCGCTTAAAAAAAAAAAAACACCACTATAATTACATTTGAAATAATAAAAATGTTGTTAAATGAGAGAGCATATAATAATTATTTTATTTTATTTGTTTTCTATTTTTTTTAGCCTTTTGATGAAAGATATTGTTCATTGGCCCTCGGATTGCAGATTCAGGTCATATTTGCACGAGTTGGTTCAATCAGCAATCCTCAGTCAAAGATCCTTGGAGTTGCATATAACTTTGAACAAAGGAGCAAAATCTATCCCGAAGTACGTTTCCTTGTTTTTTAATGACCGTAATTTTTAAAATTAAATTTTCAGGTGCGGGAGTTGAAGCTGATTCCCTAAAATATTCCTCTGCAGGATTTGGATAACACAGCCAATATTCACCTGCAATAGAATGTCTATTGAAAACATCCACGGTTTTAGGAGAAATAATGTTTCTCATTTTCTTATTTCACACTAAGTAACTCCTTCGATGTATGTTGTGGGGGAGTGGTTATCGGCTCGGAATGAGAAATCAGAGTTCAAATTTCAGTTAAATTCCTTTCATTCACTTACACACCAATACTCTTGGTGAAGGTATTAATCCATCTCTTCTCCCTCCTGCAGGTGAGGTTGGGTTCTGTAGCTTTGGTTGGCAACTGGGCTACCGCAGAAAGTAATGTCAATCTACTGTGAGAAAATCTTCTGCCTTGTCAGTCATGTCTCTTCCGAGACATGATCACCCAAGCATGTATCACAGGGCAATTAACTGAATGAGTGAACCACTTGTATTTTTACTGCCTTGGTTGGGATGAACTGATTAAAAACAAAAAAGATAAATAATATAGAATCAGGAATCTTTAAAATTAATATCTGATTTAAAGTGATGTAGAGCAGGGATTGGCAACCTACAGCATTTGTGCAATATGTGGCACACCAAGCAATTTCTGATGTCATGCAAATTGTGTAAAACTCAAAGTAACACAGTATGTTGCCAATATTGAACAATTGGCTAAGACTATGCAAGAGCAAGGCTCCCATTAATATTAGGTTGTCCCAAAAGTTCGTAAACACTTGCAAAAAATTGAAATTTTGCTCACAAAAACAGCAAAAATTATTGCTCAAAATAAAGACCATCATTTTCCAAGACTTTCTGACATCGATCTACAAGCTTTCAGATCTGGTCAAAGTACCATTCAGCTGGCTTCTAATCAAAGAATTCTTGACATGCTTCCTTGACTTCATGAAACTAGTCGAATCAGCAGCCCTTCAGAAAGTGTTGCATTGAGCAAAAAAGGCTGTAATCTGATGGAGCACAGTCAGGACTGTAAGCTAGATGTGGCAGTACCTCAACACCATCCAGCTCTTCAAACTTATCTTTGGTCTTCCTGGCGGTGTGTGGCTTGGCATTGTCCTGCTGCATCAGAGCGCGTTTTCGGTTGATCAGAGCCGGGTACTTTTGCTTCAACTTTTCGTAGACCCACTCAAGTTGCTGACAGTAAAGTTCGGCACTGATGGCACGACCATTCGAAACCAACTCAAAATGCACGATTCCTTCAAAGTTCCACCAAACGCACAACATGACTTTCTTGCCGAATCGATCTTGTTTTGGAACCGACGGTGTCTCTTGCCCTTTCTGAACCCATCGCTTGTCTCGATTGTGCTGGACCAGATAGACCCATTTCGCAAATGTTTACAAACTTTTGGGACAACCTAATAATAAACACTTAAAAGGAACTTTTAAAAACAATTTATTTGTATTAATATGGTTTACATATTAGTGTATATATTACTATATAAAATATATTGTAAAACAAATATATTGTCTATGACTTGTATAAAAAAAACATATGCTGCTGGCACATGGAATGATTTTAAAACCTTAAGTCAGCACATAGCAAATGGTTGCTGACCCTTGAGGTAGAGAAAGGAGTAAAGATAAAACAAAGAAACCTTTTTGATTTGTCAGTGATCAAGATCTCTGTCTCTGTCACAGCATTCACCCTGGGTGGATTGAGCCAGCTTCTTCCCTAGAAGAAGTTTTATGGGTCTTTTTTTGCTTTACAAGTAATCCCCAACTGTATGGGCTGTGAAAGTTTTCCCACAGTAAGTTGCCAATACTTACTGCAGTAGACTGGGTGCCAACCAAGGCTATAGAACCCAGTCTGCCCTGATATTTACCCATAGCTGGAGGGAAAAAAGGTGGATTCATACCTCAAGAGTATTAGCAGATAAGTGAGTCTAATGAATTCAACTGGAATGTGAACTCGGCTCTCCGATCACACAATCCAAGCCGCTATCCTTTACTCCACCCTGCCGCCATCAGTGGTCAGGATGGTCAAAATGTTCTGTGTGCTGCTGGATGAGGGCTTCCCAATCCTAGGGTGGGGGATGGAATTTCGTGGATTGTGACAAAGTCACTCTGCATCCTTCTTTAACAGATCATGACTAAACCAGCTGCCAATGTGCCTTTAGAGGCTCAGGGGACAGCTTGCCACTGCTAATTTGAGGATGCCTATAATACCCATTGAATTCGCTAATAGAAGTGCTGCAGACTTGGACCTTTGTACCCACAAAAATATGGAGTATCCAAAAAATGGCTTTTCCCTTGACACTGCTATCATTTTAACTACCTTCACTCCTTGACATTATTTATGTTTTTAATATAAATATGAATTTATACATTTTTTCTTTCTTGAGAATTGACAAAAATAATAAACACTGTTTATTTACAGTATTATATTATTTATTGTAATGGTTGGCAAAACATTAGATTATTGCCAACTGATTCAAACTTTATATAATGGTATGTGGTGTAGTGGATATCGGCTTGGAATGAGAAATCAGAAAGCCAAGTTCAAATTCAAGTTGAATTTGTTACATTCACTTATGCACAAATACCCTTGGGAAAGGTATGACTCCGTCTCTTCTCTCCACTTATCGGTTAACTAACAGGACAGATTGGGTTCAATAGCCTTGGTTGGCAACCAGTCTACCATAGAAGGTAATGACAACCTACTGCGAGAAAATCAGTCAATCATGTCTCTTTCATGACATGATCACCCAAGTGTGCATCACAAATGGCACTTAACTGATAGTCTGAAATAATAAGGATTTTCTTATAATTGGTTCACATATTTTGATTTACTATATATTTATAAATTTATGAATAAAAGATTTTTTTAATATTTATTTCTTGATATGATGGTGAATATTGAATTTACAATTTTTTTTAAAAATAGCAAGGATTTCTTTTAGATACAAATGTTATTATTTTACCCATAGCTGGAGGAATAGATAGATTCCTACTTTTTCTTTGCACATTAGTGAATGTAATGGACTTGACTGGAATTCAAACTCAGTTCTTCGATATCATATTCAAAGCCACTAACCATTACACCATCCACAAATTGTTTTTGAACAGAAGGAGATGTTCATATTGAGAGGAAGAGAATCATCTATTGTGCCGTCATTTACTTCAATTAGTCTTAAAGATTTGAGACATATCCACTGAGTCAAACAGAAGCTGTTGCATTGGTTGAGAGGTGCATGCAAATAAGGTTATAACTTTTTTTGCAACCTCATCTCTTTGTATAATAATTTGATGAAATTTTTGCCAAAGCCAAAGAAATGAACCTTCAATATCTTTTTAGAAAATGTCACTAATGTAATGAAATGTCAAGGGTAGTAATGACTAATTAAGCCTAGAGTAACCTAACCTGTTGGCATCTAAACATGCAGGCTACATTCTTCTTTTATGTGTCATATCTCTTCAGAGTGTGGGCACTCATGGCTCTCCACATTTTTCTTTCCCTTGTAGCTCTTACCACCTTTTCTCTTGTTATTTCTCCCAAACCCTGCTCTGCCGTCCACTTGCTCAAGCCCATCAAGTATGTCAAGCATTGCTTTCCCCTATCTCTCTTTCCCTCTACCCATCCTGTGAGTATTAGATTCTCCAAGCCCTCCTTCCTTATTATGTGTCCCAGAAACATCAGCTGTCTCTTCCTGATGTTAAATATAAGTTTCCTTTTCATTTCCATTCTCTCCAAAACCTTATTGTTGCTCACATGTACAGTCCATGGTATCCTCAATATCCTTCTGTAGAACCACATTTCAATTGTATCAAGTCTTTCTTTGAGGAGATTGTCCAGCATTCACTGCCATATAAGACAGACATCAAATAACAGTCTATTACTCTTTTCTTTGTTTCCAATGAAATCTTCCTGTCTCGCAATACTCTGCTTAACTTTTGGAATGCATCCTTGGCCATGCCAATACACCTTTAGATCTCCATGTCAAACTTTCTGTCCTCTTTTAGAACACTTCCCAGATATTTAGATTTCTGCACTTGATTGATTTTAGTATCCCCGACCTGTAGTTCGCATTTTGGGCTTCTTTTTTTTGCTGATGACTATTCATTCAGTTTTCTTGTAGTTTATGTTTGGTCCTTTCTTCATGTTTTTCCTTGCTACCTTCTGTAGCAGGTCTACTAGTTTCCTTTCCATGTTTGCTGTCAGCATTGTGTCATCTGCAAATCTGATGTTATGATTGTGGCTACCAATGACAAATCCTGGCAGGACTTCTAGTTCTCTCAAAATTGCTTTGCTGAACAGATTCAGTGAGAAAACACATCCTTGTCTTACACCCCTTTCAATTTTTGTATGTGTGCTGAACTCATTTTCTGTCCATGTGGTTTGCTGCCTGTATAGATTCTTGATTATTCTAATGTTTTTCTCGTATATGTCAAGGTTACTGAGCAGCTCTAACAGATCTTTGTGGCGTACTTTGTTGAACAACTTTGCATAGTTTCTAAAACACAGGTCACATATCTTTCTGCATTTGTATTGCTCTTTCTGATAACATTGTTAACATAAAAATTGCATTCTGAACTCACACTGTTCTTGTCCTATCTCAGGCCTGATTCTGCTGCATTCTCTAATCAGTCAGTCAGTAAGTGTCATACATGATACACGCTTGGGCAATCATGTCTTTTTTGAGACATGACTGACTGGGCAGGAGATTATCCCGCAGTAGGTTGCCATTACTTTCTGCGGTTGACTGGTTGCCAACAAAGGCTATTGAACTCAATCGGTCCTCTTATTTCACTCATAACTGGAGTGAAGATTAATACCTTTCCCAAGAGTATTTGCATGTAAGTGAATGCAAGGAATTCAACTGGAATTTGAACTCGTCTCCCCGATTTCTCATTCCAAGCCAATAACTACTGCACCACAACACACATCCTCTAATTACATGTCCAAAAATAATTTCTTAGATTTGAAGAAATTGATACTTCATAGTGGATGGTCGAAAGAATGCTAATGTATAAAAATTATTTGAATAAGTTTTTCCCTAGTTTTTACAAGTGAACCATTCAATCTTTGATTTATCATATTTTTCTGGTCTTTAGAGAAAACTTTTCATACCAAAAAAAAAGTTCCACTCAGACAAATTTTTTCCAGAAATGCTTGTTTGTGGTTGCTTTTCTGAATTCTACATTACTTAACCTCTTCAAGTGAAGAATCAATCATTATCTATTCTCTTTATCATCATAATCTTCACTCTTACATTCATATCACACACATACCTCATTCAGTAGCCCCTACCTCGAGTGGCTCTTGAGCCTTGTAGGAAGATTAGTTAAAAAATAAATGGTTTCTGGGAGGATGGAGTCATGAAGTTGCCTGAAAGATGTCAGAAGTGGAACAAAATTTGTTAATATTTCATTCAGTTAATGGTGAAATTAAAAAAAATGTCTTTGTTTTTTGTTTAATAAACTGAATATTTATTAAACAAAAAATGTGCATTGTGAGTCAGAAATTGGGGAGCCAAGTTCAAATTCCAGTTGAATTCATTACATTCACATACGTGCAAATACCCTTGGGAAAGGTATTAATCTGCTTCTTCCTTCTAGTTATGGGTTAAGTAATATTTTGGGTTCTATAGCCTTGGTCGATGACCAATCTACCACAGAAAGTAATGGCCACCTACTGCGGGAGAATCTTCTGCCCAGTTAGTCATGTCTCTTTCGAGACATAATCACCCAAGTGTGTATCATGTATGGCACTTAACTAACTGAAACTGAACAGACTGAGGGCTGGTGAGTAAAAAAGTGGGCAGCCAAAAGGAGACACATTTGAACCATAACATTGACCACACCCACACATTGTACCTGAAGTGTGTCTTGTCTTCCCTTCACATTGTGTCCCATTTCTCTAAGAATTATTATTGAAAATACTAAGATACTCATTTGACATGCAATATTATCTACCAAGAAAATTAAATCAGAGGTTGACTATATATTAAGCAGCAGGGATACATAAGTGGGTAGCAATTCCAAAAAGCATAAAGTCTAACCTTTTTTTTTAAGATTAGGCTGGCTGTCAGTTTTCCTTCATAAGGTATTCTTTTTCAAGACATAGACAATCATGGCTTTCCACTACTTTCTGTCCATTGTAGCTCTTAATAAAGTTTGTCTTTTTGTTATTTCCCCATAACACTCTTCTGCCACCCATTTACTCAAGCTTACTAAGTATGCCGTGCATTGTTTTCCTTTGTTTTTCTTGCCTTCAGGATGTCCTGTGAGTATCAGTTTTTCCAAGCTCTCTCCCCTTATTATGTGCCCTAGAAATCTCAACTGTCTCTTCCTGATGTTAAGTACAAGTTTTCTTCTGGATCCCTTTTTCTCTAAAAACTCTACCATTGCTCACATATTTGGTCTATTATATCCTCATCATCTTTCTGTAGAGCCACATTTTTGTTGCTTTCATTTTTAAATAGATTGTCCAGCATTTACTGCCATAAGGGAGGACAGATACCACATAGGACTTTCCATTGCTTCTAGCAAAGTTTTTCTTAGTACTTTGCTCTTGAAATTGATGAGAATAACTGACATCAAAATTATAGTAAAAAATTGAAATTTGGGGATCAGTTTCACTCTTAAAGTAAATCATGAATTTAAAATTATTTATTTAGGTATATTTTATTTACATTGTCCAGACTGTTGTCCTCATCTTTATTGCTTTACGACGATTTGGCTGTTGTATTCTCCAGCATTCTTTAGGTGCTAGGAATCTCAAACTGACCATTTATTTTTATCCCTTGGTATATCATTCTCATTCCATGTGTGGTGCCACTTCTGGATGTCAGGGTTTGGTTCAAAATTCCTAGCACCTGAAGAATACTGGAGTGTACAATGGCCAAAATGTTGTAAACATGGCAATAAATATAGGACAACAGTTTGAACAATATAAATAATGTGAATACTATCTCATTTCAGAATTATTATTCAGGTATGTTTATTTGTTCTGTTTCTGTTTGTTTCAGTGTTTTGGTCAGTTTTGCCAAGGGACTTCATCTCATCTCCTGGAACTTGTTGGTTCTGTGACATATGTTGATGCCTCCCAACCAGTAGTAGAAATCATTGCTGAACCACCATCTTATAGATTTGGTGTCCCATTTGATTTCTTTTATCCATTTATAAGTAACAAAGCCGATAGACTCGTATTACCCAGAGTAACCAAAATTCTGGTGACTTCTCTCACATCATTATTCTTGTTTACCATTTTGTAAAACAAAACAAAAAAATGTATATTTTTTTTTTATTTTAAGCTTGAAAAGAAAAGATTAAACAAAATGAAATGAGGAAGAAAATAAAAACGATCCCCCCCCCACAACTGTAAAAAGAAAGTGAAACAGTTTTCTCAACCCACCATCAACTTTGCCTTTAATCAATCATATTATTTAGCAATAAACTATATTTGACAGGAAAGCTTCTGATTGGGAAATTGGAGGTTTTGTGTAGCAAAGAACCACCTCTTAATTGATATTATTTCCAGGTTCACCCTGACCTGGGGTGGTAACACATGTTAGTGTCCTAGCTTTAGGCAAATAGTTACCCGCCTCCAAACTGGGGTCAAAACAGTATGAAGTATGAAAATACATTTTTGTTGTAGAATTGCCAGCAATACGTCCTCATAAAAGAAACTACTAATGCTCCCAAGAAGATTAAATTTCAGCATTAAATGATCCATAAGAAGTTGATATGCTGCTAAACAAACAGTTCATTGGGATATAGACTTTAAGTTCCAGAAAAAGTAAAGAAAATTTGTCTGTTTTCCTAATGTCCTCATTCGGGTTGTCGCAGTATTTCAGCCATCATACCCTCCAACCTTCTTGAGGAGTGTGCCGAATTCTGGGCAGTCTTCATGAAATTCTGAACTGAACACTTTATTTAATCTACAGGGTTAGATAGTTTTCATTTCCCTGTCCAGTTCTAGGGAAAACTCATCTTGTTATTTAGTACTGATCAGTTATTGCTCATCCTGCTTCCAGCAAGTGTAATTCTGCATGAAAGCTGACCGTCAGTCTAACTGCTGTTTTCATCAAATTCTTTGTACAAAATAAACTTGTGTGATGAAAAGTTTCGAATTTTTCAGAATTTGTATTTTAAACAATTTATACAAATTGTTTATTTTTCACTTATAAAAAGAAATATTTATGTAAATTATGTATAAATAAAATGTATATAAGAAAAATGACTTTTTGTTTTATTTGTCCAAATTTCTTTAATTAATTCATATATACAATATATATATATATATATATTGATTGTTTAATTACTTACTTTTTGTCATAATAAGATTAGTATAGGGCACAGTTGTATTAAAAAGTGTTCAATACAATTATATTGTAGAACTTTTGAATATTCTTCGTTTGTAAATGAGTTATTACACATTAACTATCTATCTATATATATATATATATATGTCCAGTCCGTAAACAGTGAGGATAATCCAACAAGATTAACTTACTTAGTCATTGGCATCAGATCTGTCTGGGAAGAGGTTGACCTGTAAAGAATTAGAAAACCACCAGTATCCAAAGAATTAGAAATTCCTTTACAGGTCAACCTCTTCACGACAACCTGGGAAATCCCAGACAGATCTGACGCCAATGGCTAAGTCCGGATTCTTTTCCTCTTTCCCTTTTCTTTCTTCTTATTTTTATTTTGTATTTGATTTTAATTTTTATTTTTTTATTTTCATTCTTCTCTTCAGTTAAAGAAGTTAAACAAAATTTTTTGTACCAAATGGAAGGAATATTGTAGGGTCTGATGAAATGAGCTAAATAGTTCATAGACATGAACTATAGTTCATCACCACTTGAAATGACGTGTTGAGTTTTCCTTTATTTATATATATATATGTATGTATGTATGTGCATGAATATATGTGTGTATGTGTATGAATATGTGTATGAATATATATGTGTATATGTATATATATATATATATATATATATATATATATATATAGGAAAAACTACTAAAAAGTTTTAAGTTTAAAAATGTATTTTATGCTATATATATATATATACACTAGCAGTATAGCCTGGCGTTGCTGGGGCATAATGAAAGTTTTAAAACTAATCCATAGTCCAGGATCTCAGATTCTTTGGACGTTAGCATGAAAGACTAAAAAGCAATAGTTGTTACCAGTTAAAGCGAAACCGTAGACTGAGAGAAAAATGAATGGATGTAAGTTAAATTTTGATTTCCTTTTATCGATATCAAATTTTCTGCATTATTTTAAGAACTGCAACCTTGAAACTTCTGAATATCATTTCTTATGTCTTTGTCTATGAGTGTATCAAATTTAATTAAAATTGGACCACTCCATCTATAAACCAATTTTTTCGATTATCAATATTTATCAGGGCTACCTCGACACAAAATCTAGCTAAGAACACTCACAGACGCTTATAGTAAAACTGTGTAAATTTTCAAGAAAGTCAAATCGGTTCAGCCGTTTTGGAGTCTATAAGTAATGGATACACACACAGTTCCATTTATAAATAGGTTTAGATTAGATATACATATATGTATACATATGTATATATATACGTACATATACTATAGTCATCCGCAGACAGATCTGTTTCGCTATATGACAGCTCATCCATACGGCTTAGACTCCGGTCGCTTCCTTACCCAGGATTGAAACCCGACCGAATTGGCGTCAGTCAGCAATTCTACCCCTAGGCCACGAGGCAGGCTTTTTAGCGTGTATAAACATGCCCAATAGCTAGTGCTCCAATTCATTATCAAATGAGTGGTGTGTAAATGACGGAGTAGCTACTGTTTACAAAATCTACCACTCTTCCAGAGTGTGAGAGCGTAAATACTATAGTCATCCGCAGACAGATCTGTTTCACTCTATTACAGCTCATCAGTACGGCTTAGACTCCGGTCGCTTCCTATATATATATATATATATATATATATATATATATGTATATGTATATATATATGTATATATATATATATATATATATATATATGTATATATATATATATATATATATATATATATATATATATATATATATATATATATGTGTATGTATATGTATGTCTATATATATATATATATATATATGTATGTATATGTATGTCTATATATATATGTATATATATGTATATGTATATATATATATATATATGTATGTATATGTATGTCTATATATATATATATATATACACACACATACATATTCCAGGTCAAAATCATAAGACCAAAAGAGTTAAAAAAATATAAAATACTGTTACTTTAATTAAATAATATTTGCAAAACATTTACATTTAATTAGGAAATGTAGTTTATCAACAAACAAGTGAAATTTATAAGCTTTTAAGTGACTAATTTGAACAAACATTGAAAAAGTATTTTTTGCTTGGTTATAAAGATAAGTCCATGTGTGAAAAAGAATAGAAAATACAAAACAAAAAAGTCTCAATTACAATTTAATATTCGGTATATTCTCCGTTTTTGCGAATTACTTCAGAAATTCACTTTGGTACACTCATTATTAACTTCTGCCTGAGGGTGCTTGGGATGCTCACCCAGGATGCACAAACTACCGCACAAAGAGCACCTACACTTTCAAATTTCTATCCATGTTTATAAACATCCTTTGCCATCTGTTATGAGGATACTTTTATATATAAAAATGATATTAATAATGTATAAAAAGTTATAGTAATGGATTTTATTGAGTCCTAAGTGTTATTCCCAAAAAGGTTTTAATTCAGGAAGTAGTCGTAAAAATAAGGAAATTAGAAATAGAACGTTTTGGAAGATTGTAGAAAATTCCAGTAGAATCTAGAGAGCTCGAAAGGTTCTAGAAGTATGCAAATTAGGTGTTAGCCCCTATCAAGTAGGTTTTGGGCACGGAGCAGTTGATAGCAGGATGGGTTGACCTCTACAGCTCCGGTTAAGATTCAGGATGTATATCCAGCCGAAAGGAACCCTAAGTCGACGACAAAAAACTAAAACTTGAAACAGTTGATAAAAGGATGTGCTGACCTCATCAGCACCGGTTTCGATTCAAGGAATTATATCCAGTCGAAAGAATCTCTCTAGTCGATGACAAACGAAAACTTGAAAGGTTTTGCTGTCATATCAACTCCAGTAAAGATTCTAGGATTCATATTTGGCCGAAAGAATCTCACAGTAAAGTCCGAACAATTAAAACTTGAAAGAAAACCTCATGGAACTATCTGGGTAAACACATATTTTTCCTCTTTCATTGTCCAAGCCAATAATTAGTCTTTATATACGCATTTAAGGATTTCCAAAAAGTATAGCACTTAACTTCCCCTCCAACTTAACTGGGTAAAGATATCTGACAACTTACTTTCCCCTCCTCTCTTCGTAAAACTTCGCCTTACCTTCACTTTCTCTCCTCGTAACACTTCGCCAGGAAGTAGTAAACTATACGTTTTCTATGTCTCTTGATTTGAATGCCAAACTGTATATTTGTAAATATTTTTATCTATTGTTTTGTGAATTAAATATTTTGTCTGTATTTTAACTCTGAGTTTTACTCAACCATTTCTCTTTTTCTTTTTATTACATTTCACACGTAACATAAATGGGGGCTCGTCCAGGATTAAAACGTAACACCATCCATCCCCAAACATTGTCAATTGGGTTTAGCTTTGGAGACCATGGTTAACCCTCTAGGGCCATTCGTATCATATTTGATACAGTATGAAAACAAGCCTTGAAAGAAATATTTTCCTGAAAAATTTTTTAAGAGAAATATTTTATAAATTTCAAATGAAAGCAGTACTGACTGCTCAGTCAATGAATACCAAATGTTTCCTTATAGGGAAATACCAAATGTTTCCTTATAGGGAAAAACTGTATCAAATATGATACGAATGGCCCTAGAGGGTTAATGGTTCAAAAGCTGAATGTTCTTTTCCATAAAAAAACTCCTTTGACCTTCAAATGGATTGCAGCAATTGTCCTTCTGGAAATCCAATTTTTTCCACATAGACGAGGGCCTTAGCAATGCCTTTCTTAACATACCAATTTAATTAGAATCTGTTTGACGACCTTTTACCTCCTGTAACTCAAGATTTCAATTGTACAAAAATGAACCCCAGACCATAATTGATCCACCTCCTCTACATTGTGTTGAAAATATTTCTTTTTGGACATCTTTTGCATGCTGGTTACACTGAAAACCGTCTCGGCCATGAAGGTTGAATTTTTTCTCATTTAAACACTTTCTTCCATTTATCCGCATCCCAAATTTGATAATCAAATGCAAATTGTAAATGGGATGTTTTATGGCAAGGAAGAAGGCGAATCCTCTGCAGCCATTTTATGTTCTTAAATTCTTTCTTATTTAAATGCCGTTGAATTGTTTGAGAGCTGCATTCAGCATTTGTATTTGCTTTTATCTGATTTGATGTTAGGCTTGAATCTCTCTTAACTTCTCGCCTAATGCGTCTGTCTAGAGATGGTGAGATTTTATTGGGTCAATCGCTTGATTTTTTTTAGAAGCATACGCATCTGAATTTTTAATAAAGTTAGCAATGACAATTCTGCTATGGTTAATTTCATTTGCAATGGCTCATTGCGAAAGATCATGTCTGTAAAGTTCAACAATACTGCCCTGTTCAAACTTTGTTAAAACTTTATTCTTAGCCGTTCTAAAATCTGAAATTTAATGCTGAAAATGAGCCAGGTAGATGTCTATATACCTGAAGCTATGAGCACACTGACTACTTCTAAAATTTTTGTCTAGTAATTTTTTTCACACATGGTCTTTATGACCAAGTAAAAAAATACTTTTTTCAATGTTTGTTTAAATTAATCAATTAAAAGCTTAAAATTTTGACTTGTTTGTTGATAAACTACATTTATTAAATTTAAATGTTTTGCAAATATATTTTGCTTAAAGTAATATTTTATTTAAACCTTTTGTATCTGGTCTTAAGATTTTGACCAGGAGAGTATACGCATGCGCGCACACACACACACACACACACACACACACACACATTTCTATGATTAAAAAATCGGATAAAATAATTATTGTATAGTTAACTATTACAAAATTGATGTGGATATGTACCACAAAGCTATTAAGAAAGAAGTTAATAACTTTTATAAAAAGGCAACCAATAATTGCGAAAATCACGGCAATGAATAAAAAAATAACCACTGAACTAAAAATTGATAAGATTTACAGATTCCACAAACAACAGGTCTTCGTTAGAGTTAAAGAACACAAAGCAAATTTCCTAAACAACTTACAGTACTGATTACTCAACCAAATTGAAAATAATATCAGTAAAATCAGCAAAAAACATCCTTGAAAGAGCCTGCAAATGCATGAAAGATGCTCTAAGAATTAACCAGTGCCGTAAAACAGCAGAAGCCATAGAATCATTTACTAATATAAAAAGGAAAGAAAGAATATATGTACATGTAATTTAATATTTGTGACTTTTACCCATCCATCATCAAGAATCTGTTAATGTCTGCAATAAATTTAGCCAAATAAAATCTTAAAGCAAGCACAAAAAACAGTACTAATTACTCAACCCAATTAAAAATAATATTGGTAAAATCATCAAAAACCTTCTCTTAAAAGAGCCTGCAAATACATGAAAGATGCTCTAAGAATTAAGCAGTGGCATAAAACAGCAGAAGCCATAGAATGGTTTACTAATATTAAAAGGAAAAGGGGGTATATGTTCATCTAATTTAATATTTGCGACTTTTATTCATCCATCTCCAAGAATCTGCTAATGTCTGCTATCAATTTAGCAAGAAATTACTGTCCTATTAGCAATCGCAAAATAAATATCAAACAGGCACAAAAACTTACATTATTCCATAATTGCTATTTATGGAACAAAAGAAGTAACCTGGAATTTAATGTTGCTGTGGTGGTGGGGGTTATGACTCAGCAGAGGTATGCAAAATAGCTGGAAATTGGTAAATAGCAGCAGACAATTCTCAACTGTGGTTGAAGAAAAATCATCTGACAGCTTAATTGATAGGTGGTTTATATAACAGCCTGGGAGATATTGTGGTCAATAAATATCAGAACAATATTCCACCCTCTAGTGAGTGGAGAGAGACAAACAGAAAAAAAAAAGTAAGTAAGAAAGAAAGAAAAAGACTGTGCTGGGAAGTTCCCCGTTTTGCTCCTTCCCTGTTTATATAGAGTAGTAAAACTAACCTACCCTACGGACGTTGGCGGAATTGTCCTTGACGGACGGATTACGTCCGATGTCGGAACAGGTTCCCTTGGACAGTCCGTCGAGGTCCTAACTTCCAAAGATTTTCTCCCGGTATGTGACTAGAGTAATTTTCTCTTTTTCTCTTTTCAGATTTAAAAGATGTCTATCAAGATAGCCAGTTTGAATGCGAATAAACTGAGGGATCGGGTACGGCACTCCGCCTGCTTCGTGACCTCTTGTCATTCGATGTGAATATTTTCTGGAGTGAAGCAAATGGTGTTTCTGTCGCTACTAGTCACGGCTAGAATGGTGATATGGACGACGCGACTGGAGGAAGTCTTGCGGGGTAGCTGTCTATCACATCAGGATCTGATCCGATATTTTGACCACCAGCTCCAAATGAAGATTAGAACTAATTGGAAACGACAGACTCCAGCAAAAGGCGGATAAATGTAGCGAGTCTGGTTCGTGTGACCGGGGCTAGCCTTGATTTTCTCTTTTAGATCTACTAGTCGCATCGGGGTGGATTCCTTTGGGACCCTCCCCTGGTTAAGGTAAGCTTCTTCTTGTGTACCTAGTTATGTGAGTGATTGTGTTTCCCGGCCTGTTCCCGGTACTGTCTCTTTTGTTATGATCCAGTTTGAGATTCCCAGTTCCACTTTATTTTGTCCCATTTGATCTCGTCTGAGTCAGTATTATATTTTCCCCTGTCCAAATTATTTTCTCCTATCCACTCCCTGATTCGGCCCTATGGTCAGAATACAGCGGCCTCTTTGTTTTGAGCGGGGGTTTGGGTGCAGCTAACTTCATATCTTTATTTTGTATTTTGAGTTGTAACATTTTCTGTCTTGGGGAATTATTGTCCTCCCCCTCCCTCTCATGCAATTTCATGTGAGAGTTTTATCGATATTTTGTATTTTATAAAATTGTTGTTTCTATTTGCACTTGGGGTGTTTTTAGGTCCCCGGATTGTCTTGCGAAATTTTGATACATGGCAGATTGAGTGATGATGGACAAGTTCTTGTGGTGATTGAAAAAAATATGCTTGGGTCGTGAATCGGAATAGCTAGGTATAAGATAGTTACTGTAGACCATCCCCATTTTTGTTCCCCTCTCCAAATCGGCCTTGTGCCACAATTATGTATTACTCATAATAAATAAAGAGACAGACAGACAGACAGACAGACATGTATTGAATTACAACCCTGTTTATTTTTGTCTACTAACTGTATGCTAGTTGGAAACATCATTGCGAAGGTGATTCTCACATTCTTAATTGTTCTGTTATTGTGGCAACTAAGATTTATTTCAACATTAATGACACTGGACTCTATAGAGATGACAGTGTAATTCTCCTCTGTAAAATCAAATCTGTGAAATATAGACCAATATAATTTTTTAAAAGACCACAAGCTAAATATTACCACTACCACCAATTCTAAAGTGAACAACTTTCTTGATATGATATTGGAACTTGAATACTGGGTATTGCAAACGATGCATCAAAGACCTATATAATCACGGATGTGTCAGTGAAGAATCAAACTACCATTATAGAATTCTAGATAAGTTATATAACTCAATCTAAGTTAGATTATCTACTAAATCCAGTAATAAGGACATTTTTTTTCATATCACCCCAAGCAAGGCGGTAACGCCACTGATGCGCAGGGGGCTACGTAAGGGTAAAAAGAATGGAAAAGAGAAAGCCGGAAACCGCATCCTAAACAGGAAACAAGGGATGAGCCTCTTCACCTGTTCAATAGATGTGGGTGAAGTGTGAACCGGGCGATAGTTTAGTCTATCTACTCCAATTGAAAAAAAAAAAAAAAAAAAAAATTAAAAATAAAAAAAAGGAAAAGAGTGAAAAGATTGGAAAAGAGAAAACCGGAAACCGCATCCTAAACAGGAAACAAGGGATGAGCCTCTTCACCTGTTCAATAGATGTAGGTGAAGTGTGAACCGGGCGATAGTTTAGTCTATCTATTCCAATTGAAAAAAAATAAAATAAAAATAAAAATTAAAAAATAAAAAAAGGAAAAGAGTGAAAAGATTGGAAAAGAGAAAACCGGAAACCGCATCCTAAACAGGAAACAAGGGATGAGCCTCTTCACCTGTTCAATAGATGTGGGTGGAGTGTGAACGGGGACGATAGTTTAGTCTATCTACTCCAATTGAGAAAAAAAAATTTGATAATAATAAAATCAAATACATAAATCTTTAGAACTTGAACAATTAAGAGTGTGAGACTCACCTTTGCAAAAATGTTTCTAACTAGCCCCCAGTTGGCAAATAAAAATAAACAGGGTTGTAACTCGATACATGTCCCTCTCTCCGCTCACCATAGGATGAATATTGTACTGATATTTATTGAGCACAATATCCACACAGGAATCATCAGCCAATAAGAACCTACAGAATAGGCTTGATAGCAGAGTGGAATCTCCCAGTCTTTTCTGTCGTCCGTCTCCTCTTATTGTAAACCCCTGTGCACCAGTGGTAGTATTGCCTTGCTTAGGGTTCAAAGATTACAAAAAATAAAATAAAATAGAAAAATAAAAATGGTAAATGAGAACATACAATGAACACATTCATTCCATGTTTTTCCTCGTCCGGATAGTATTAAAAATATATATTTTTCGACTTAAACAAGTTACTTTTTTGCTTGCTCAGCAGTTTCCTAGAAGATTCGTGCCACCCGTTTTTATTGGACGAGGTACTGTGGAATTCAACCAATCACAGACCTCTATCGAATCTTTTAGCTCACCTCCTGTCTGCTTCGGACTCTGACCAAACAGACATGCCGTCAAAGTCTGACGTTAATTGGACTTTATCTAAGATAGCAGAGAATATATCTCTTCAAGTTACAAAGACTCCACATCTTTACAAATAAGTTAAAAGCTGCAAATATCACTCTTAGTTTGCAACCGTTTGTTGTATATTGCGTAGTACAATATCGTGTTGTGTTTCGTTTTTTTTGTTTTTTGTTTTGTTTTTTTTTCTTTGTCCGGTTAATATTGGCTGGATTCAAACATCAGTTTGCATCGAAATCATCATTTATTCTAAACGGCCGAATTATGAGAAGTTTCACAACAATATTTTATGTAATTTTATCGAATCCTGACGAATCTCCAAATTTTGACAATTAACAAAAAAAAAAAAAAAGAAAGAGTAGTAAGATTCCTACAACCTTCTCTCAAGCAGTTTGACATTTTATTTATTTGTTTTATATTCATCGAACTAAAAGTTGTGGTGCAGAGGATATCGGCTCGGAACAAGAAATCGGGGACCCGAGTTCGAATTCCAGTTGAATTCATTGCATTCATTTACGCACAAATACCCTTGGGAAAGGTATTAATCCGTCTCTTCCTTCCAGTTATGGGTTAAATAATAGGACAGATTGGGTTCTATAGCCTTGGCTGGCAACCAGTCTACCGCAGAAAGCAATGGCAACCTACTGCGGGATAATCTTCTGCCCAGTCAGTCATGTCTGTTTCGGGATATGATCGGCCCAAGCGTGTGTCACGTATGGCGCTTAACTGACTGACTAAAAGTTGTTTTATTAGTCATCATAATTTAGATAAATACCGCCAAAATATTGCGCGGACATTGTAGTAGACATACCACATGATATTTTAGGGCTAATTAGGAATAAATAAAATAAAATAATTCTGGGGCCGATTTTTAGAAAAAAAGGTATAAATATCATTAAGTCCGGCTCAAAAAAAAAAAAACAAAAAAAAACAAAATCACAAGTGCCACCAAGATCACGTCACTTTAGCTGCTGATATTCAAGACCCCATTCAAGTCTACACGCAAAAGCAACGCTCAACTCAGCACGGAACACACTACAAAGAGACCGTCTCAGACTACGGTGCCATCTTCTGCAGTAAAAAATAAATTCTACCTATCTCCTTTATCCACGTTACTGCTACGCAAGTATCACTGGTTTTTTCCACACAAACACACATGTAACCATTCTATTCTTTTCATGAAAGTAGTGGGATTATTCTTAATGGCTGAATTACGAGCAGTCACGCAGCAATGTTTTATGTTGTTGTATCGAATCCCGACACTCCGAATTTTGACGTTTAACAAAAACTTAAGTAGTAAGATTTCTATACACTGATCAAAACTTATTTTCAGAGAGTAAAATCGATGCAAAATATGTACTGATCCTGATATTAAGTCATCTACAAACTAAGAAAAAGAATTATACAATGAAAATAAATAATTGAGGTACCTCCACTAAATCGCTGAAAAAAAAAACAGCATAGGATGAAGAAAAAAGGACCCAAACTTAATAAAAACGAACTTTTTCCATCAAAATGTTTAAATTATTATTAAGAAGAAAATCTTTTTTTTTTAATCATCTCACCCCAAGCAAGGCATTCCACTGCCACTATTGCGCATGGGGCTACATAGGGGAAGGTAAAGAGAAGGAGTGGTTAAACATAGGGAATGTTAGGAGGAAGGTGACAGATAAGTAAGGAATAGCGAGGATGAGGGTTGGGCAGATGGGAAGAGTGTTTGATAGAATGGAAGCAGGTTAGTGTGTTAGGAGGTGTCTATTGACCTTACATTTAAACTCCTGGAGATTGTAGCCGTCGGGGAAGCAATCGTGTTTGGAAGAGAATTTCCACAGTCGGGAAGTGCGAGGAAAGAAACTGTTGGAGTAGAAGTTGCGGTTGCATTTTATCGGTTTCACTGTAAAAGGGTGGGATCTAGTTGCTAATCTAGTATCGCGTTCAAATTCGTATTTAGAGGGCACCAGTGATCTAAGTTCATCGGAGCAGAAGCCGTGAAAGTATTTATAGAAGAGACACAGGGAAGCCACGTTGCGCCGGTGGAAGAGAGAGTGCAGGCGGTCTGCCAAGTCGGTATCTATCACATTGCAGACCCTCCTCTGAACCTTTGTCGAGAAGCCCGAGAAGAACAGCAGGGGTACCCGACCAGATATGGCAGCAGTATTCAATGCACGGGCGGATGGTAGATTTATAAATGTGCAGGATAGATTTAAAGATGGAAAAAACTTCCGGGCCCTACACAGAGAACCGACTTTCATAGCAGCGGATTTAGCAATGGATTCGATATAGTCATTCCATTTGAGGTCCGCTGAAAGTGTGAGACCAAGGAGGCGTAGTGTTTTACTCTCTGGGAGGCAAGCCTGGGAGGTAGGTGAGATTGACGATGATGGTTAATTGAGAGTAGCTTCGTTTTAGAAGCATTAAAATTTACTAGCCATTTCTTACCCCAGTCCAATATGGATTGGAGGTCTTTTTCAATCTCGGCTGCGAGGTTAGTTTTGACGCCTACACCAGATTTTTGTAGGAGGCGGGAGTAAACTGTGGTGTCATCGGCGTACAAACCTATTTGGGCTCTTATGGAATCAGGGAGATAAAAGTATTTTTTTAAATTTCCTAATCCTTTCTAACATGTTCGAAATTTTGGTAAAAATTTTGTTTTTAATAAATGGTTATTTTACCGAACTGTAATTATTGAAAAAGTTCACTCAAATTGATCAGGTAATATTAGTCGTGGTTTTTTAAAATGTTTTAAATACATGTTAAATGTTTTTTTTAAATGTTTTAAATACATGTTAAATGTTTTTTTTAAATGTTTTAAATACATGTTAAATGTTTTTTTAAAATGTTTATATTGCGATCGTTGTTAATAGTTCCGCGATAAAAACTATAAATAAACATGATAAAAAAGCTGAATGTAATGTTCCAAACGATTGCTTCCCCGACGGCTACAATCTCCAGGAGTTTAAATGTAAGGTCAATAGACACCTCCTAACACACTAACCTGCTCCCATTCTATCAAGCACTCTTCCCATCTGCCTAACCCTCATCCTCGGTATTCTTACTCATCTGTCACCTTCCTCCTGACATTCCCTATGTCTAACCACTCCTTCTCTTTACCTTCCCCTATGTAGCCCCATGCGCAATAGTGACAGTGGAATGCCTTGCTTGGGGTGAGATGATAAAAAAAAATATCTAGTAATAAATCCTGTTAGGAAGTAAAAGTTGCTTCCCCCCATGCAAGTATAATTCGCAGTTATTTGAACTTGTGATTCTTTTTAAAAATAAGTTAATGTTTTTGAGTGAATAAGACATCTTCCTGTCTTACCATTTTGTGAGACACTTCTCGCTTCAAGTAGCGGTTTTAGTCTGCTACTGTTATCAACGATCTTCATCTTAGCCAACAGACCAAAGTGTGTGTGCGTAATTTTATGTACAAAAAAGGTACTAAACGTAAACCTGCATCACTCCGCTTCTCCAAATGGGTCTTTTAGTCCTTATATATATATATGAGCGAGCTTTCTCTTGGTCTCTGGCAGGTGCGATGTATCAGACCCAAGGAGGGTTGTGTTGCCTGACCTCTAGTCTGTCTTCCCATTAATGGTGTTGGAAGTAAACATTTTCTGAGTTTGTCGTTATCCGCTTGATAGCTAGGGATCCGAAACTTCGAGTAACTTAAATATCCTATCAGCTGGTGTATAATATCAGGTCTGTTGTACTGCCTTTTTGTGAATGGTTTCTGGACTTACGCGCAAAGACCCTTGGGAACGGTATTAATCCGTCTCTTCCTTCCAGTTATGGGTTAAATAGCAGGACAGATTGGGTTCTATAGCTTTGGTCGGCAACCAGTCTACCGCAGAAAGCAATGGCAACCTACTGCAGGATAATCTTCTGCCCAGTCAGTCATGTCTCTTTGGAGACATGATCGCCCAAGCGTGTATCACGTATGGCACTTAACTGAATTCTGGACCATGTAGTAGTGGGCCTCTCGATGTCATGAGGAGGGGTACTGTTACGTCAGTATCTCCGGGCGATACAGGTAATTTATGCGTGCTTTCAGTCCTATGTGACGAAAGCTCCTCTTCCAACCTTCTTCAAGCATTCTACCTCCAAAACTGCTGCCCTAATCTCCAAATGAAATGGTGTGTTTTATAGCCCAAAAGAAATTTCAGCAAAACCGAACAATCAACCATGGTTCCCCCCAGTGAATGTGCTGCAACCATAACTCACCGAAAAATTAATTGCTTCTATTGCAAAGAACGGTGTAGTCTGGCCCTTACTATTTTCAAAACTGCCCGCAATCACTTCGAGAATGTTCTAAAAATCGCAAAGTGCAGTTGGGCGCGAGCTGTTCAGGCAATGGTTGAAAAGAAACAAATTGGATCTCGCAAATTCTTGAAGATCACCAACCAAATTATGAACAGAGACAAAGTATTTGTGTTCATTATTATAAACGGCCTCGAGGTCATATCCTCTTTGACAGACAAGGAGAAGCTCTTCGTTTCGATCTTTGTCTCAAACTCAACATTATATCACAAAGGCCATCCCTTCCCCAACTTCCTACGTCTTTCACTGAGCACAATCTCAGTAATATACTCATTTCAGTAATAAAAAAAAAAAAAAAAAAGTCTCTAGATTAATCAAAAACCTCGACCTCCAGAAAGCCACTGGCCTGGATAAAATTCTAATGGTCATCCTTAATAATATCAATCCAGAATTATTTCCGATTCTAGCAAAATTATTTAAAAGCTGCATAAAGGAGAAATATTTCCCAAGCGTGTGGAAAGTGGCAAGCGTATATCCGGTCTCCAAGAACACGGGCAACCGACTCTCCTTCTCTCAGTATAGATTCATTACTCTCCTCAGTATCATCAGTAAACTTTTTAAGGCAAGAAGGTCATGAAGCCCCTTGATAGGAACAACCTCTTGTGCAACGAACAGTGTGGATTTCGATCAGTCCGATCCAATGCTGACGTTCTAGCTACCATTACACACAGAATTACCGAAGCCCTTGATGACACTTATGCCACAAAGAACAGAGCATTAGATATCTCTAAGGCCTTCGACAAGGTGTAGCACAAAGTTTTTCTACACAAGCTCTCCAGCTATGGACTCACTGGAAGAGTTTTCTCTATCATGAAATCCTTCTTGACAGGTAGATCCCTAAAGGTAGTTATTCACGGTCAATATTTCGAGGCCGTGACGGTCAATGTAGGCGTCCTCCAGGAGTCACTTCTCGAACTAACCCTCTTTCTGATTTACATAAAGATTCTACTCCGATCCTTTGGAAACATCTGTACTGATGATACGACGATATAACGGCCGCACCACCAAAAGTCTTGACGATCAGAGACTGGCAGCTGATCTCTTCAGATCTAACACTCAGTCAGTTTAGTGCCATACGTGAAACACGCTTGGGCGATCATGCCTTGAAAGAGACATGACTGACTAGGCAGATGTTGATCCCGCAGTTGGTTGCCATTACTTTCTGCGGTATACTGGTTGCCAGCCAAGGCTATAGAACCCAATCTGTCCTGCTATTTATCCATAACGGGAAGGAAGAGACGGATTAATACTTTTCCCAAGGGTATTTGCGCGTAAGTGAATGCAATGAATTCAACTGGAATTCGAACTCGGCTCCCCGATTTCTCGTTTCGAGCCGATATCTACTGCACCATAACGCACTAACTTCCCCAAAAGCTGGTTGGTTACATTCAGTGTCTCTAAAACCAAACTGATTACATTCCATCACCGCTGATCAGTGCCCGAACTATCATTAGTCACGATGAGCGGATATCCCCTCGAGGAAGCCTCGTGCCTTGAGGGGATATTGGGCCTCAGACTCACACCTGATCATAAGTGGAATTCTTTTATACGATACAAGGCTAAAGATGTAGTGAAAATGAGCGACTCCCTATACTTCTCTAGTAGGTACCTGGATCCTCGTGCTAGCATGGGACTCATGCTCCTCGTGCTTAGCATGGTCATCTGACTCATGCTAAGAGTCAAATGAGACCAAAAATGGACTACTCACTGGGTGCCTCATACTTTCGGCCTTGTGCCACATCTAAGCGGCGCTACTACCATGGAAAGTGCTAGACGAACCGTATCACCTTGTTCCACCCGGTCTGACCTTCACGGTTAGTACCCGCCATGCCACTTACAAAGTAGCACCTCACCTCGTATTCCATCGACAGCTTATTCCTGAAACCACGACTCTGTGAAACAAACTCCCACGATAATGCTTCCCCGATCACTACAATCTTGACTTGTTCAAGTCTAGAATCAACTGTTATCTTTCCCTCCTTTCCATATAAACTGCTCCTTAACGAAACTCTCTACCTCAAGTTGTCCCTGCGCCTTGTATAGGGTGTTACAGTGCACTTTTAAAATTTTTATTCGTTGAAGAACAAGCGACAACAAGCCTCTCCAAGTTTGTTGCTATGCAAGCTGTCTGAACGCTGATTGGTCAGTGTGAATTATACAATTTCATAGAACCACCTTTTTCTAGAATTTTAATAATTCACGCCCAATCAGCCCACGCATTGGAAGAACAATATTACACGCAGCCTAATTTAACCAATAAACTTCTGATTATTTTTACAATAATTTTAAATTGTTAATCTCGACACCCCCGCAACAAGGATGAACCATGAACAGACTGAGATAGATAGATAGATAGATAGATAGATAGATAGATAGATAGATAGATAGATAGATAGATAGATGAACGAATTATGAACCGAATTAGATTGTACTGAACAAAACAAGTTCTAGATTTAAAATTCAAATGCTAAGCACTGACTCATTGATTTTGTTTTAAAAAAATAATTAAAAAGACTCGATTTTACAAACTTTGCTTAGCACACACGCAAAAATGCGAATCCTTTCATGAGTTTTGCTTTGGATTCGCTTTTGCGTGTTTGCTGAGCAAAGTTTGTAAATTCAAGTCTTTTTAATTTCTAACAAAATCAATGAGTCAGTGTTTTAGCATTTGAATTTTTAATCTAGATCTTGTTTTGTTCAAATATAGAGAGATTTGGTTGATTCGTTTTTTTTTTACGGCTTATCAACCCTTGTACATTTTTTTAAAAACAAAAAATATTTTTTATATTGTATATATATATATATATATATATATATAAAATAAAAATAATTTTCTCAACAATGATCATTGCCTGATGACGAGGTAAAAATCTCGAAATAGAAATTTCCGTGTCGCAATTAATATTAATTTTAAATCAAAAACAATTTTAATTATATATATATAATGCTTTACAATATTTGTTGTATTGAGCTCTTTTATAAAAGAAAAGTAAATGCCGGAGAATTCGGAATTATAAAATTGTTGGTTCTCTTCATATATATATATATATATATATATATATATATATATATATAAAGTCATCCACAAACAGATCTGTTTCGTTGTATCACAGCTCATCAGTACGGTTAGACATCCGATTGCTTTTAACCCAGGATTGAAAATCAACCGAATTGGTGTCAGTCGACGATTCTACCTCTGCTGAGCTATGGGCGCTCAGTAGTAAGTGTTTCATTACTGAATGAACTATGCGTAGATACTTGAGTATCTACTGTTTTCTTTTCAGAGTCTACCATTCTTCCAGAGTCGTCAATCAGGGTGTGCGAGCGTATAATATATATATATATATATATATATATATATATATATAAAATAAAAATAATTTTCTCAACAATGATCATTGCCTGATGACGAGGTAAAAATCTCGAAACAGAAATTTCCGTGTTGCAATAAAACTATATGATTTTAAATTAAAAAAAACAAATTTATGAGAAAGAGAGAGAGAATGGTTTACAGGTCTTACTAATTAACCCATAGCTAGGGGAAAAGAAGTTGACTCGTACATCTCCAATGAATATTTGCACATAAGTGAATATAACCATCCCAAAACGCGAATTGTAACTCAGCTTTCCGATTAACAATTGCGAGCCATTATCATTACACAACCTCCGCACATCCACGCTTACATCACCTGATATTTCGAAGCAGTGAGGCACCCATCTAGGCACTGACCAAGCTCAACGTTGCTAACTTCGGTGATGGAACGGGAACCGATGTTTCCACGTGATATGGCCGTAAGCCAGAGAAAGAGAGAGAGAGAATAGTTGAAATAAAAAACATCAATAAATTTTAAATTATTCTGGAACTCAAGCATTGTGCATACAGATACAGGCTGAGTTAGGATGTGCGTTGTGGTGCAGTGGATAGTGACCCGAAACCAGAGATTGGGGTGCTGAATTCGAATTCCAGTTGAATTCCTTGCATTTACGCACAAATACCCTCGGGAAAGGTATTTTAATCCGTCTCTTCCCTTCAGTTACGGGTTAAATAATATAGGGTTATATAGCCTTGGCTGGCAACCAGTCTACCGCAGAAAGCAATCGCAACCTATTACTGCGGGATAAGCTTCTGCCCAGTCAATCATGTCTCTTTCGAGACATGATCGCCCAAAGCGTGTATCACTTATCGCACTTTTTAACTGATTGCCTAACTATATGTTTTATTTTGCAGTTTCTCATTCATTAAGATTTTTAAATAAGAAATCGACAGTTTAAAAAAAGTTACGGTTTGTTTATATGGAAACCGCACACGCATGCATACATGCATACATACATACATACATACATATATATATATATATATATATATATATATATATATATATATACATATATATACATTCACACATACATACATATACACATACACATATACACTTTAGGTTGAACTAAAGTCGATCGAAAACAGTTTGTCTTAGTTATCTGCCCCTGTTTCTGTTTTAGTTTCTCCGTTGTCCCACCAGGTGACACCCGTGTTGGTAAAGAGCGGGCGGCTTCTCTGAAATGTGATCGCATTTGTTTCCACTGCCCAAAAAAAAACAAAAAACTAAAACCTACAATATCGTCAGACCCTTGGCCTTATTACTTAGCTTCATCTCTCATTATTAGACCCTGGTAAGTAAGATAATAAAAAACGTCAACAATAATTCGTTCTATAGAACCAAACGAACACACTCACATCTTTTGTGTTTTTGTCACGTTCACGAATTTCCTTTCTTTTTTTAAACCTTTATTTTTCTTTCGTTTATTTTCTTCATTAAATGAAAAAATATTTTAATTTTTAATTTTTTACATATCTCCTCCCCATTTTTCCTTTCGTATTTCATGTGTTGTTACTTTTTTTAAATTTTTATCTTTCTGGTAAACCTTGTACCTGATATTTTTACAACATTAAATTTTATCTTTAGGATGTGATTGTGAAGTAAACATGTTGCTTCTAAATCTAAAACTTTAGATTTAATTCGTTTACATTTAAAAAGTTTTCTTCCTGTGTATTTTTTAACTTTTAATTTTATTTTAATTGTTTTCCTTTTCAATTTTTATCTTTTATTGACCACGAGTTTAATGTTTTTTTAACTACTTTGTTTTAAAATAAATTAATTCATCCTAGTTGCCAATTTGAAGTCGTAAAAACTTTATTAGTGATTAATT
Source organism: Ascarosepion bandense (assembly GCA_037127315.1). Classification (NCBI taxonomy): domain Eukaryota; kingdom Metazoa; phylum Mollusca; class Cephalopoda; order Sepiida; family Sepiidae; genus Ascarosepion; species Ascarosepion bandense. Next base: position 1,440,612 of record JBBBDQ010000687.1, on the reverse strand, counting down.
AAAAAAATGGAACAAAAAATTAACAATTATAAAAACAAAAAGTATTTTTAATTAAAATATTACTTCATTAATTTCGATTTTCAGTTTTGCGTTTAAAAAGAACAAGTTCACTTTTTATTTTTTTATTTTGTTATATTTCGTTCTGCATAGCTAAAAACAATTATTGTCCATTGTTTACATTATTACAAATTAAGTTGTTATTATATTTTTATTTTTAAATCGAATATTACCTGCACTGCAATTATTTTTAATTTTTCTTTTTCTGTAGAACAATAACGTCACTCGTTTTCGAAAAAAAAACAACTTGTTTGTCAATTATTTCTGCTAAATTTTTAATCTTTGTAACAAAAACAAAACAAATCCATTCTTATCGTCAGTATCTAATTTTAATTTTTTTTAAATCCATTTTTTTTCTAAATGTAATTCATTTTACGACCATTAAATTCAGATTTTAATTTATTACTGCACTTATAGCTTTTATTTTTAAAATGTTTTTTTATGATTCATTTCATTCATTCATTGTTTTGATGACTTTATTCTTTAAAACTCTCCTCCTTTCACTGTTTTTCTTTTCTTTTTAGCTTGCAAACTTTTTTGAAAACTTAAGTTAAAATACTGTGTCAGTTCATATTGATTACAATAATAAAAGCAAATCATTTTGACGAGTAAAAAACTATGGACCCCCCACCAAAAAAAAAAAAAAAATATTAATTTTTTTTTTTTTTAACTCTTCGCCATGAGGTATTTATTTACATACAAAAAACTAAAAATCATTTACGTTATTTATTAGGACAAAAATTAAGTTACAACTCAATATCTCGTAATTTTTCTGTAGTGACTAAAAAAAAAAAAAGAAGTCCTATTGAATAGGACCTTCTCTTCGATTTTATGTGGTAACAAAACATTAAAACTTAACGAAAAATAAAGAAATTTAACTTCTTTCATAAATTCTTCCAAATAACAAGGCTCAGGTTTAGTCCAGAAATTTTAAGCATATTTAATTTTTAAATCATGAAGCTGTTAGTTTTACCTTTTTTTAATTCCAATTTTATTAAAGAATGTCATGGAACTCAGATTTCCTTTCGTTTTGTTATGTTTATCAAAATAAAACATTACAAAATTTATCACCTTCATCAAACTTCTTGTTGAGAGTTTTCTAAAGCTTGACCAGGTCAAGGTAAAAATACCTGATCTGATATCAATTTAAAAACAAAATACAGTATTTGTTGCTTGAACTTAACATTCTCGTTGGTAATGATAGGAATTTTTATTCTTTTTTTTTTTTTTTAAATTTAATAACGGAAAATTATTTCATGTCATAGCTTATTATTAAAATTTAAAAGTAAGCCACGTGCAAAGGCGTAAAAATAATTCGACGTTATTTAAATTCAAAAATATTTGTTATAATTTACAACAAAATGAAAGATTTAACAAAAACATTAATGATCACCATTGACTGAGCTAGTAAGTAACTAATCATTTTGAGTTCGATCATCGCCGAGTACCCCACAGTTGTGGCTGTATGTCAGACTGTTTTTTTTAATTTTTTTTTTATTAGAAGCAAGCAAGTATAAAATTGTGTTTGAAAGTTTTATAATTAATTTATTTTTTGATTTGTCATCTACTTTTTCGTGTTCTCCCACCCACGTTTATCGATCTGCATTCTTATCGGTTCTCTGCATCATACCCTGTCAAACGTCTATCGATCTGTCCTCGTCGTTTTGGTGCATCTCAATTTTGGATCTGCACCCACCCCCTGTTTCTGTACATCTCCCATATCTACGTTTATCGATTTGCTCCCGTCACTTTTTATGTGCATCTCCCAATTCTACATCTATCGATCCGTCCCTACAGATTTGTATATACACCCTCCTCTCCTACGTCTATCTGCCCCTATTGTTACTGTGCACCCTCTTCTCTTATCTCTATCGATCTGTCCCCCGTCGTTTTATGTGACCCTCTGCTACTACAACATCGATTGATCTATGCACCCTCTGCTTTTACGTCTTGATCAGTCCCCATTGTCGCCATGCACTCTTTACTCCTACATCTATTGATCTGTTCTTGTCATTTCTGTGCACCCTCTGCTCCCATGTCTATTAATCCGTCCCTGTTGTTTTTGGCCACTCCTTTTCACTTTGTATCTTTATTGATCTGCTCTTGTAATTTCTGTGAACCACCTTCTTCTATGTGTGTCTTGTTCTGATTCTGTTATTTTTGCCTGCACTCTGCTTCTATGTCTATCAATACTCATTTTTGTTCACTGCACACTTCTGTGTGTATATCTGTTCTGTCCTTTTCAGTGTCATTCCCTGTCTCTGTCCTTTTCGGTGTCATTCCCTGTCTCTGTCCTTTTCGGTGTCATTCCCTGTCTCTGTCCTTTTCGGTGTCATTCCCTGTCTCTGTCTTTTAATCTCTTGCTGTTCTTTCTGTGTACCCCTGTTTCTCCATCTACTGACCTGTCAAGTTACTGTTTCTGTATGCCCCATCCACTTAAATGTGTCTATCTTTTCTATGTCCCAGCCACACACCTCATGTCCCTCTGACTCAGTTGTTTAGGTCCAAATCTGCCTTGATATCTATCTGTTCCTGGTGTTTCTGTGTCCCAAATAGCTTTCACATCAGTCAATCTGTACCCACTACTTTTGGGTCATTCATTCTGTCTGTTTTTCGACCTTATTTACTTCTCTTATCAAAGACCATCACTTGCCATTAAACAATACTTGTACTCCTGTTCCATACCACAGGAAGTTACTTTACTGAGGTTCCCAGCCTATTCCTGAGGAAAATTTTTTTTTCAACCCTCACCTCTCCTTACTAAAAAAAAAAAGTAATCTTACATTTGACTGTATTTTAATCACATAGATTTGTGTAGTTAATAAATAAACTTTTGACTTGGCACGAATGCAACTATAAATTAAATTCTGATTAATCAAAATTAAAAACAGTAAAATGAATCACAAATACGAGTATAAAATTCATTGCGCCTGCTTTTGTTCATGATTTGGTCAAAATGTGGGAGGGGCCTTCTTGGTGTGCCTGTGTATTTACTTGATTGTAAAGTGTATCTTTATTGACAAAGGGAGAACAGAATCCAGAAATTAAGTGGTTACAATAAGCTAATGTTTTTGGCAAACTTGAACTTTTATGCCGACAAAGAAAACAGATCATCAAAAGGATGTTTTTTGATGCCACTATTATTTTAACTACCTTTAATCCTCGGCAATGTTTTAAAAAACAATGTTTTAAAAGTGGTGATAAAACTGAAACACATGCTGAAAGTGAATTCATACATTTTTTTAAAACTTGATAATTGAAAACAAGAATATTAAACACTATTAGATTATTTATTTACAAGAATAATTTTATATTTACAACATTCTAAAACTAATTTAATTAAAACTAATGCAGTATTTATCATTTGTCTATATTTCTGAGAGGTAGTATTTACATTATTCGGACTATCGTCTTCATCTTTGTTACCATTTGTGTGACATTTCAGCCATTGTATGCTCCAGCCTTCTTCAGATGCTAGGAATTTTTTAACAGAACCCTTTATTACAATCACTGGGGTATATCATCTCCATCCTTTTTGCATAGACCCTTTCTTTGGAAGTCATGAGTTTTCTCTTTCTAAACCTGTAAGTTACTTGTTAACCACTGCTGTATCCTGGTATTGAACTCTCGACTCTTTGGGTCAAGTCACAGGAACTAACCAACGTCTATATCCACTGAGCCATGTGTCTTTAAGGATGGAGATGATATACCCCAGTTATTGCAATAAAGGGTTCTGTTTGAAATTCCTAGCACCTGAAGAAGGCCGGAGCATACAACGCCAGAAACATCGTACAAATGGCAACAAAGATGAGGATAATAGTCCAAATAATGTAAATACTGCAATATTTATTATTTACCAAATTATAAAGAAACAAATATGAAAACGAGTTTTTATTGAATTTTATTTTATCATTTCATCCCAAGCAAGTCAGGAATGCCACTAGTGCGTAGTGGGTTAGTGAGAGAAAAGACTGGGTACAGAGGGTATTGAAGAAAGAATAAAAAATGAATGGCATTCAAGAAGACAGACGATAACAATTTACATTTCGTTTAAATTTTTTGAGATTGTACTTAATAGGGAAGCAGGTAAACAGAACGGAGTTCCACAGGTGGGAAGTACAAGAAAAGAAACCGTTGGAGTAGAAGTGGCAGTTTCATTTAACTATTTTAATGGTAAAAGGGTGGGACCCAGATGCTAACCAAGAAGTGCGCTTAAATTCATGTGGTCAGGACACCAGGAAAAAAAAGCTGATGTTTTGTCAATCATTCCAATTAACGATATAAGTCTTTATTATTTTTGTTGTAAATTCTCAAGGGCAACAAAAATGTGTAAATTCACAATAATTCATATGTTTAGGTTTTATTACAATTCTCATCATCACTTTTAAAAAGAATAAACATTGTCAAAGAGTAAAGGTAGTTAAAATAATTGTGGTATCAAGGGAAAAGTCATCCTTTTGATGCACACATATGTATATACACATATATGTGTGTATATATATATATATATATATATATATATATACACACACAGGTGGTAGACAAAATAATGGAAACAACTTGAAAATTTAAAGCAAATTTATTTTAGTATGGGGGTGGACTGCCTTTGGCAGTAATTACATTTTGAATTCTGCATGGGATCAACTCATACAAAGATTTGTTTCCAGAGGAATTTTTATGTTCTTCAGGTAAAACAGTTTCCAATTCTTTTAATGATGATGTTGGATGATATTAACTCCTCACTTGCTTTTCTAAAATGAACCATAACTCTTCAATTATGTTGAGATCTGGGAACTGTGGTGGCCAGATAAGGTGTTCTATTTTACTAGAATGTTCCTTGTGCCATTCAGCTACAAGTTTAGCAATATGAATGAGTGCATTATCATCCTGAAAGATGGCATGTTCCTCCAAAAACAGATCCTGTGCCATAGGATGAAGTTGATTACTTAAAATTTTTTAAGTCTGTTGATTTTAATGAACTTATTTAAATAATATCTATAAAAAAACAATTTTAGCAAAAAAAAAAAGAAACAAAGTACTACTAATATTAAATCAACAAGCATAAAAATAGACAAGCTTTTTGACAGTTTAATCAAATTTTCCAAATTACGTATTTATGATACAAAGTGTTTACATTATTTTGTTCAGCCTCTCTGTATATATATATATATATATACATATACAGAGAGGCTGTTCAGCCTCTCTGTGTATATATATATATATATATATATCTATATATACAGAGAGGCTGAACAAAATAATGCTCTCATTTGATCAAAAACCCACTACCACCATTCCTTCTTGGCCTGCAGCCATGTGCGACACAAAAAAAATGGACCTGTATAACTCCACTCTGTTAATAATTTAAATGTTCTATGTTCACTGTATATTAAATGTTCATCCTTTGATAATGGCTTATGTAAGCCGAAAGCTTAGACCTGATAAAAAAATTAACAGTTATTGCGATTTCTTGTCTTTTCATGACAACACTATCAAGCTAATCAGATCATACGAAAGGATCTTACACAAAATAGACAGAACTTGTCTATATTATTCAATGAAACCTGTATTAATATATATATGTGTGTGTGTGTGTGTGTGTGTGCATGCTTTAATGTTCTATTTATATACTTATTTTCTCCTTTCAACTGGTTTTCTTTTAATTTTTTCTATCACTTTCATAAGATTTGCTTTCCCTCGTAACACTTTTACATTCTTTATCTCTTACCTTCCTTTCCATCCTTAATATTAATATTATTGAAATTTCCCTGTCAGAAAATATAACTGATTGCTGCAAAGAGCTGAGAATCCTGCAGATACTACACTCTTATCCTAGATAGAAAAGTCATACGTAGAAAGAAGCAGATTTTTTTTTCATGTATTATATTTGACCTTCAAATCTTCAAATGTAGAAGCGTATGATTCATAATGAAATGATTAAAAATGAAAAAGTCAATTGAATAAAAATTTCAAAGATTATCAAAAATCATAATGGAAGTAAAATCTTTTTTTAGTCATTTATTTTAACTAATAATATCTTTTCTCTTATCTCAGCTCATTATCTTTTGTCGTCAGTATTTTTGGTTTGATTGGTTTTTATTAATGACGTTTTCTTTGACTAATTTCCTTTTTGATTTTTGAGATTTTGTTTTGTGGTTGCTATGGTAATGACATGATTACTATGTTGCTTTTCTCTTTTGTTAGTTTTTCTTACCTTTCCTTTTAACCCTTCTCTCTGTAAATGTGTCGTTTGTTTTCACCTCCTCTGTGTGTCTCTCTCTCTCTAACCTAGTGTGTGTGTCTCTCTCTCTAACCTAGTGTGTGTGTCTCTCTCTCTCTAACCCTGAACTGTGTGTCTCTCTCTCTCTAACCTAGTGTGTGTGTGTCTCTCTCTCTCTCTAACCTAGTGTGTGTGTCTCTCTCTCTCTCTCTAACCTAGTGTGTGTGTGTGTCTCTCTCTAACCCTGTGTGTGTCTCTCTCTCTCTAACCTAGTGTGTGTGTCTCTCTCTCTCTAACCTAGTGTGTGTGTCTCTCTCTCTCTAACCTAGTGTGTGTCTCTCTAACCTAGTGTGTGTGTCTTTCTCTCTAACCTAGTGTGTGTGTCTTTTCTCTCTAACCTAGTGTGTGTGTGCTCTCTCTAACCTAGTGTGCGTGTCTCTCTCTCTCTAATGAACGTGTCTCTCTCTCTCTCAACCTAGTGTGTGTGTGTCTCTCTAACCTAGTGTGTGTCTTTCTCTAACCTAGTGTGTATGTGTCTTTTCTCTCTAACCTAGTGTGCGTATCTTTCTCTCTAACCTAGTGTGCGTGTCTTTCTGTCTCTAACCTAGTGTGCGTGTCTTTCTCTCTAACCCTGTGTTGTGTGTCTTTCTCTCTAACCTAGTGTGTGTGTATCTTTCTCTCACTTACTATTAGTGTCTTTCTCTCTAACCTAGTGTGCGTCTGTCTTTCTCTCTAACCTAGTGTGGAAATAATGCTTTCTCTCTAACCTGGTGTCTGTCTTTCTCTCCTTCTAGTGTGCGTGTCTTTCTCTCTAACTAGTGTACGTGTCTTTCTCTCTAACCTGATGTGCTTGGTGTCTTTCTCTCTAACCTAGTGTGCGTCTGTCTTTCTCTCTATTGGTATGCGTGTCTTTCTCTCTAACCTAGTGTGTGTGTCTCTCTCTAACCTAGTGTGTGTCTCTCTCTAACCTGGTGTGCGTGTCTTTCTCTCTAACCTAGTGTGCGTGTCTTCTCTAACCTAGTGTGCGTGTCTTTCTCTCTAACCTAGTGTGCGTGTCTTTCTCTCTAACCTAGTGTACGCTGTCTTTCTCTCTAACCCGGGTGTCTGCGTGTCTTTCTCTCTAACTCGTCCGTCTTTCTCTCCCTTCCTAGTGTGCGTGTCTTTCTCTCTAACCTAGTGTGCGTGTCTTTCTCTCTAACCCTGAGTGTGTGTCTTTCTCTCTAACCTAGTGTGCATGTCTTTCTCTCTAACCTAGTGTGCGTGTCTTTCTCTCTAACCTAGTGTGCGTGTCTTTCTCTCTAACCTAGTGTGCGTGTCTCTCTCTCTCTAACCTAGTGTGCGTGTCTCTCTCTCTAACCTAGTGTGCGTGTCTCTCTCTCTAACCTAGTGTGCGTGTCTCTCTCTCTAACCTAGTGTGCGTGTCTCTCTCTCTAACCTAGTGTGCGTGTCTCTCTCTCTAACCTAGTGTGCGTGTCTCTCTCTCTAACCTAGTGTGCGTGTCTCTCTCTCTAACCTAGTGTGCGTGTCTCTCTCTCTAACCTAGTGTGCGTGTCTCTCTCTCTAACCTAGTGTGTGTGTGTGTCTCTCTCTAACCTAGTGTGTGTGTGTGTGTGTCTCTCTCTAACCTAGTGTGTGTGTGTGTGTGTCTCTCTCTAACCTAGTGTGTGTGTGTGTGTCTCTCTCTCTCTCTAACCTAGTGTGTGTGTGTGTCTCTCTCTAACCTAGTGTGTGTGTGTGTCTCTCTCTAACCTAGTGTGTGTGTGTGTCTCTCTCTAACCTAGTGTGTGTGTGTGTGTGTCTCTCTCTAACCTAGTGTGTGTGTGTGTGTCGCTCTCTAACCTAGTGTGTGTGTGTGTCTCTCTCTAACCTAGTGTGTGTGTGTGTCTCTCTCTAACCTAGTGTGTGTGTGTGTCTCTCTCTAACCTAGTGTGTGTGTGTGTGTCTCTCTCTAACCTAGTGTGTGTGTGTGTGTCTCTCTCTAACCTAGTGTGTGTGTGTGTCTCTCTCTAACCTAGTGTGTGTGTGTGTCTCTCTCTAACCTAGTGTGTGTGTGTGTCTCTCTCTCTCTAACCTAGTGTGTGTGTGTGTCTCTCTCTCTCTAACCTAGTGTGTGTGTGTCTCTCTCTCTCTAACCTAGTGTGTGTGTGTGTCTCTCTCTCTAACCTAGTGTGTGTGTGTGTCTCTCTCTCTAACCTAGTGTGTGTGTGTGTCTCTCTCTCTAACCTAGTGTGTGTGTGTGTCTCTCTCTCTAACCTAGTGTGTGTGTGTGTCTCTCTCTCTAACCTAGTGTGTGTGTGTGTCTCTCTCTCTAACCTAGTGTGTGTGTGTCTCTCTCTCTAACCTAGTGTGTGTGTGTGTCTCTCTCTCTAACCTAGTGTGTGTGTGTGTCTCTCTCTCTAACCTAGTGTGTGTGTGTGTGTCTCTCTCTCTAACCTAGTGTGTGTGTGTGTCTCTCTCTCTCTTAACCTGAGTGTGTGTGTGTGTCTCTCTCTCTAACCTAGTGTGTGTGTGTGTCTCTCTCTCTAACCTAGTGTGTGTGTGTGTCTCTCTCTCTAACCTAGTGTGTGTGTGTGTGTCTCTCTCTAACCTAGTGTGTGTGTGTGTCTCTCTCTCTAACCTAGTGTGTGTGTGTGTCTCTCTCTCTAACCTAGTGTGTGTGTGTGTCTCTCTCTCTAACCTAGTGTGTGTGTGTGTGTCTCTCTCTCTCTCTAACCTAGTGTGTGTGTGTCTCTCCCTCTCTCTCTAACCTAGTGTGTGTGTGTCTCCCTCTCTCTCTAACCTTGTGTGTGTGTGTGTCTCTCTCTCTAACCTAGTGTGTGTGTGTCTCCCTCTCTCTCTAACCTTGTGTGTGTGTCTCTCTCTCTCTCTCTTTGTGTGTGTGTCTCCCTCTCTCTCTCACTTTGTGTGTGTCTCCCTCTCTCTCTCACTTTGTGTGTGTCTCCCTCTCTCTCTCTCTCTAACTTTGTGTGTGTGTGTCTCCCTCTCAACCTTGCATCGGTATGTGTGTCTCTCTCTCTTTCTCTAACCTGTGTCTGCGTCTTTCTCTAACCTTTTGTGCCTCTCTCTAATTTTTTTGTGTGTCTCTCTCTCTTTCTAACCTTTTGTGTGGGTGTGTCTCTCTGTCTCTCTCTAACCTTTTGTGTGGGCGTGTCTCTCTGTCTTTCTAACCTTTGTGTGTGTCTCTCTCTCTAACCTTGTGTGTGTGTCTCTCTCTCTCTCTAACCTTGTGTGTGTGTGTCTCTCTCTAACCTTAACCTTGTGTGTGTGTGTCTCTCTCTCTCTCACTAACCTTGTGTGTGTGTGTCTCTCTCTCTCTCTCACTAACCTTGTGTGTGTGTGTCTCTCTCTCTCTCTCACTAACCTTGTGTGTGTGTGTCTCTCTCTAAAGAAAGCCACCATTTTCTTTTTGGGAATATTTTACATGTGAGACATATCTGAATTTGTTTTCATCCAAGAGGTAAGCCTTTCTCTCTAGTGTTACAAACAGTCACCCTTTGACATTAATGCACTTCGTCCAATGATGCTTAAGCATTGCCAACCCATCATAGAAGAATGTGGCATCCTGATCCTCTAAAAACTCCTTAAATGCAAACATGATCTCATCATTGTTTCAAAAATAGCCGCCATGCAAGTGAGATTTGAGTTTAGGAAACAGGAAGAAGTTCAGATGGAACTAAGTTTAGTGAGAAAGGGGGATGGAGTAGGAGTATAAAGCCACAGTTCAGCTACTGCAATTGGACACATTATCCAAGAGCAAGAGCACACCTGCCTTCCCCATCTTTCCTCTGCATTATAACTTTATTGCTTCCTTTAGTTGTCTTAATTCTGATGTATAGTACTATCCATGAATAGTTTCCCCTTCTCCAGGTAGTCTATCATGATTACGCCTTCTGAATTAAAAAAAAGATAGAAGCCATCACCTTGCCAACAGACCGCCTGCGCAAACTCTGGGTGTGGGGAGTTTTTCTACAGTTTGGTTTCAATCGTTGAGTTCATCTTAACTTATTAATCTATGGTACAAATTCTTAGGGTCAGCCAAGAAGCAAGTCAGAAGTGCCCTGGAAATGTCAACCCTTTTCAGCTACTGCTCTGGTGTCAGCATTCTTAAAACCCATTTTGCAACCAGCTTACTTATCCCCAAGATCTCAGTTTAAACAGTATGGACTGAACCAGAACTTATGTCTATGGACTTAGCTATCTGCTGGACAGTAAGATATCTGTCATCCAAAACCATTCAGTAAATGACATCAACTTCTTCATCAGTGGTTGAAGTTTTTGGACAACCAGACCGAGGGTTTTCTATGATGTCCCTGCCTCACTTAAATACTACAATCCAATTCTTCAGTTACATAGGAAGGGGGATCCTCAGCAAGTGTCCTCATGAATTTCCTTGGTTGTCGTACCTTTCTTTTGCAGATACTTTATCACAGAAAAAGCCTCAATTTTTGTCCATTTTAAAACTTTTTCGCACACCTCTCACCTTAGTATGGGTCTCACCTGCACAGAATTTTGAACAGAAATTTGATATGTTCTGATGAGCTCTTTTCTTTAGTGACTTCACTACATGACTTTAAGTGCAGTGCTAGAGTGGCAGCTAGGTTTCACCATTTTATCATCCTGGGTATGACAATAGACTACATTGGCCTCTGTTTGGGAGGTTTTGAGTAGCATGCAACAACTTATTAACTGCTGTTGTTCTCAAGTCCACCCTGACTCAGAGTGTTAGGGTCCTAGTTATGAGCAAATAATGAACACCCAAACTGGGGTCAAAACATGAAAATATAAAAATACATTAGAAAAAATTACCAGCAATTTATTTTTGGAAAAAGAAAAAATTGCCAAAGCAAACAAAGTAAAGTGTCAGCATTAAATGACCCATGATGAGTTGATATGCCATTCAAAAAGCAAAACAAGCCAAACTCGTTTCCAATTTTTTACTTCTCAGCCATCTATAATCTTCAAAAGTTTAAGAGCAACATAAATCATCATTTTTCTGTTTTTCTAAACCATATTCCTTTATTGCACTTTCCTCTATCTTCCTCTCTGAAGTCATCTTATTCTCTTCTGCTCCGTTTTAAGCTCTTAAATCCTTTTCCTTTATTTCTATTCTCCTCATTTTTGCTCACTGTCTTTCAGGATGTGCGTTGTGGTGCAGTGGATACTGGCTCGGAACGAGAAATTGGGGAGCCGAGTTCGAATTCCAGCCGAATTCATTGCATTCACTTACGCGCAAATACCCTTGGGAAAGGTATTATTCCGTTTATTCCTTCCAGTTATGGGTTAAATAACAAGACAGATTGGGTTCTATAGCCTTGGTCAGCAACCAGTCTACCGCAGAAAGCAATGACAACCTACTGTGGGATAATCTTCTGCCCAGTCAGTTATGTCTCTTTCGAGACATGATCACCCAAAGCGTGTTTCATGTATGGCACTTAACTGACTGAATGTCTTTTCATACTCTTTCATTCTCTGTAACCCCCCATGTCCTTGTGGCATTATTGCTTTGTTGAGTGGGGAATGATTATAAAAAATGAAGAAGCTTCTCAAGTCAGATGAACTATGTTTTTTGTTTTTTTTTCATTTAATGATTTTAGCATTGCAGATCTGTTCTGTGATCTGACTTAATAAAGAAACACATTTTAATTTCCTTTGTGGATAGTGAGCTTCCAGGCATATATTTCAATGTTTCCTATCAGTTGATAACATAATGCCATTGAGAGAAGATATTTGTTTCTGGGTCTTTCTCGGCAAGGGTTGTATAGGGATCCCTAGTACAAAATGTAATCTTGCCACTGTATCATTCTTTTTATTCACTGAATCAGTCAGTCATTGATTTATTTTATATATGGGGTGTGGGTAGACTAATGTTTTGATACAATTTATGTCAACTTCACAGTAATGTTTTTGGTGGGAAAAGGCATAGGTCAATCTCTTCTCCCTCCAGTTATGGGTTAAATAACAGAGCAGGTTAAGTTTCCTGCCATTGGCAACCATTCTAGGAGGATGACTTTGAATTTAAAACCATATTGAAGACAATGAAAAAGCCCCTGCATCTTCTTAAATAATAGTCATGACTTATGGCCATATCATATTGAAATACTGTTTCTCTTATGATCATTGAAGTTAAGCAACATTGAACCTGGTCAATACCTAAATGGGTGACTGCTTGGGGTTACCAGGTGATATAAGCTTGGATGTACTAGTGGTGTAATGGATAATGGCTTGGAATTGTTAATCGGAGAACTGAGTTCCGATTACTGTTAGGTTGGTTATATCCACTTATGTGCAAATACTCTTTGGAAAAATATGAATCCACTTCTTCTCTCCATAGCTATATGTTATTTAGTAAAATCTGTATCACTAAACCAGATGGAAGATGGCTCAGAATTGGAAGTTGGGGAGCCAGTTTTCAACTCTGGTTTGGTTCGTTATATTTACTTCAGTCAGTCAGTTACGTGCCATACGTGATACACGCTTGGGCGATCATGTCTCGAAAGAGACATGACTGGCTGGGCAGAATATTATCCTGCAGTAGGTTGCCATTGCTTTCTGCGGTAGACTGGTTGCCAGCCAAGGTTATAGAACCCAATCTGTCCTGTTATTTAACCCATAACTGGAGGGAAGAGATGGATTAATACCTTTCCCAAGGGTATTTGCGCATAAGTGAATGCAAGGAATTCAACTGGAATTCAAACTTGGCTCCCCGATTTCTCGTTTCGAGCCGATATCCACTGCGCCACAAATTTTTTAAAAATTCCAGCGAAGGCATGAATCCACCTCTTCCCCAGCAAGTAAGATTTTTATCAGTAAACTAATATTATCTCCCCCCAAAAAGTTCTTACAACCTGAAAATATTTTCAGGCTTTAAATAACCAGCAAAAGTTGATAAGTTGTAAAAATACAAATCAATCCATCAGTTAAAACTGGCAATGTGCAATTAGCAGATATTAAAGAATAAAAGGAAGGTGTGGAAAGCTTTGATTGCCTAAGACCTGAAATGACATGGCACTTGAGTAGCAGTAGTAATACATTGCAATTTTAGTTTTTTGTTTTGTTTTGTTTTTTTAAGCCTCAGATAACCACTTATGTTGGTTACTAATTGAAGACTTGTGATGAAAATATTTGGCGTCTATTGTAGTAGAAGAGGTTGGGTTACTTTTTTTGAATAAGAACGCTGAAGAACAATGTAGAAGCAAAGATCTTGCCGGAAAAAGCTCACCAGCCAGAATTGTTTTCTTTCCTTTTTAGCTGTTATTTATAACTTGCCTTTATACTCAACATATTGCAATATCATCTTATCGGACAAAAGAAACCTTGTGCAAAATATGGCCAAGGAAAAGAGTGCTTAACTTTTCCATTTTCATTTTTCATAAGCTATACCTCTCTCCCCACACAAAATCTACAATGTTACTCGGAGTTCTAATATTGCATTTTTTGCATTTTTATTTACCTACCCTCAAGGGTAACATCTGTTGAGTGATTTTTTTACCATTGTTAGTCTAGGGAGTTTAGTCATCATTAAGCGCTCCATTATTATAGCCTTATGCTACACATTGGCTCCAGGTCCTTATCTTCCTTGTTGAGCCAGGGTCCTAATACTGTATCTTAATTAATTTTGGTACATGAGACTTTGTTTTAACATTGTTTCATATATGAGGCAAGGATATCATAGGTAGTATTTATTACTCACAATTCACCAGGGTGTTGTTCGGTACCTGAGTCCATTTTACAACACACTCCCCCATGACCTACTGTGGAATGTTGGAAAATTGTCAATGTACAATTGACAGTTACTTTTATTTTCTACATTCAAATATATTTATAGTCATCATTAAGCGCTCCATTATTATAGCCTTATGCTACACTGAGTTAACATTGGCTCCAAGTCCTCATTTCTCTTGTTGACCCAGGATCCCAGCACTGTATCTTAATTTTTGTGCAAGTGACTTTATTTTAAGTTTATTTCATATATAAAGCAAGGATATCACTGTATTTATTACCCATGACCTACAAGTGTGTTGTTTGGTGCCCGGGTCCATTTTACAACACAGTCCCACATGACCCACTGTAGGTCATTGGAAAATTCCCAATATACAAGTATACAAGTATTACATTGAGACTAACTCATATTTTCTATATTAAAAAAAAATACATATATATATATATTAGTCATCCACATACAAGCCTGTTTCTACATTGAGAAATGAATGATAACATCTGTCAACGTTACAGCTCATTTTTGACATTTTTCAATTATTATACGCAAAAGATTATCTGTAAGTATGAATGGATTTTATTAAAAATAAGTAGACAATATTTGCAATTTATTATCTTCAGTGTGGCTAGACACATCCACTTGTTTCTGGTCAGGATCGAAACTCGACCAAGTTGGTGTCAGTCGGAGTCGCTACTCCCTAAGCCATAGGCATGTGGAATCAGAGAAGGGAAATTTTAACATGTTGTATAGAAGCAGTGTATACACACGCCAGTCACACACACACACACACATATATATATATATTATTTATGTTATAATTTCTAAATAAATAATGTAATATAACTACAAAAGTAGCTATTTTGTTTCGACACTACTTGTGTCTAAGACAGTGTCAAAACTACTTTTGTAGTTATATTATAACATTTATGTTATAATTTCTAAATAAATAACATATTTATTATAATTTCTAAATAAATATTATTAGCTCTACTTTGTATTGAGCACTTTAAGAAGAGTATTTTTTGGGATCCATACCTACCCTATACTTGGTTTTTTATATATATATATATATATATATATATATATATATATATATATTTTTTAAATGTGGTTCTGGTGTACCATGATTTTCTCTCTAAGCAATCAATTATAGCATCACACTCCTGATAATAATAATAATAGAAAAGAAATTGGAAAATGACAGTTGTGTGAGTCACTGTGTTAAGCTTTGTAATTAAATCACCTGTCATTTTTTTTTATTTCATCCTGAGCAAGGTAACAAAGCCACTAAGATGTTAATGAGTGTAAAAGAATTAGGGAGAGAGAACAGTGAAAAAACAGGAATTAAGATGACAGTAACTGACACTGTCATTATTTATGTGACGCCATATAGTTATTTCACTTTAACCCAACTCTCTAAGTTATTTGTTCACCACTGCTGTAGCCAGATATTGAACCCACAATTCTTTGGGTCAAGTCACTGAAACTAATCAGTGTCTCTATCCACTGACCATGTGTCCTTGATCATCAGTGCATGAATTTTTGAAACTTAAAAATCTAATATCTCAGTAACCATTTTTAACCAGAGCTCATACTGCAATTTTTTGAAACTGATGATTTTCTGTAGCACTCTATATTATTGGCGGTCCTGGGCATGGTGGTAAAATGTAACCGGAAACAAGGCTTCTGATTGGGAGGTTGTGAGGAGCATGGAACCACTTCTTAATTGCTGTTATTCTCTGGTCCACCCTGACCTGGAGTGGTAGCACCTGCTAAGATCCCAGCTATGGACAAATAGTTACCCCCACACTGGGATCAAAACAAATGAAAGTATAAAAATAGACTTTTATAAAAATATCTACATAAAAATAGACTTTTATAGAAAAATACATTTTTTAAGGAAAAATATTACTAACAATATACTTTTAAAGAAAAAATTATTACTATAACACATTTTTTAAGGAAAACAATTTCAGCAAAACATTTTTGAATACAAAACTAGAAGAAATTCTAAAATAAGAAAGAATAAAAACAAAACAAAAAAATTTCATTAAAATCTGACTAAATCAACCTTCTTACAATAACCAAACATTAAAAAACCACAACCTTAAAAAACCCCCACCTTTTTGGCATTAAATAATCCACAGAGGTTGATATGCCGTTAAACAAAACTCGAAGAATCTGTATTACTGGTTCCTATATTGTATTCAATTCATTTCTATATTTTGTAAACATCATAAACATAGCAATAAAGATGAGGACAATAGCTTGAACAGTGAAAATAATGTAAATACTACCTCATCTCAAAAGTATAGACAAAAACTGACATTGTATTTTAACTTTTAAAGATAAAACCATGTCATCGGTTTATAAGCAAGCAGTGCAAATCCTTGATAGTTTCTGTCTGGTTTTTTCAGATGGTATAACAATAAGCTACATCTGGCAGCAAGACCTCTGATCGAGAGATTGGAGGTTTGGGGGAGCATGGAACCACTTCTTCTGTTCTCAGGTTTACCTTGACTCGGGGTGGTAGCACCTGCCAGGGTCCCAGCTATGGGCAAATAGTGTAAGAGGTGTTCTAAGTATGACATGAAACTGCTTAGGCAATTATTAAAAAAAAAAAAGAAACCAACATGCTCTGACCTTCTTCAGGTGTCTATTGCTCTGTCAATGTTTTTCCAGCCCATGGCAAATTTCAGGTGGGCCACAGAAATCAGATCAGTTCATTAGAGAGACAATAGGAAGATACCATTGGCTCAGTTCATTTTCTACACCAGATATGAGAGCTCTTGCCATGTGTTTGCTATTTAACAGTGCTTAATTTTATTATTTTTGCAATGATTATGTTGTCAAATAGTGAAGAATACATCTACTCTCTCTTATAATAAAAATCATTATATATATATATATATATATATATATATATATATTCATTTGTATAAGAGTTATTATGCAACCCAGGTTTTTATCATCTGGTGTCTTCTGGTGATTTACAATAACTGGTTTTACCATTTTTTTTCAAGAACGCTCATGTAATTTTAAAAAAAAATTTTTTTATTACAGATGCAATCTAAAAGTCTTCTTCTAATATTGAGTCTTGAATCTCTCTCTCTGCCCCTTTTGTATCTGTCGAGACAAATTTTGATTTTTTTTATTTTTTTTTAATACAGATATAATCTAATAGTCTTCTAATATTGAGCCTTGAATCTTTTTCTCTGCCCATCATTATCTAATCTGGATGATAAAAAAAATTTTCTTAAATTCCCCATCCCCCTTCCTTCTTTTCTCCCCCCCCCCGGATAATCTTTTGTGTATTATAATTAGATACATTGAGAAATGAATGATAACATCTGTCAATGTTACAGCTCATTTTTGACGTCTTTCAATTATAATACGCAAAAGATTATCTGTAAGTATGAATGGATTTTATTAAAAATAAGTAAACAATATTTGCAATTTATTTAATCTGACATATATTTCTCTTCTGGCTTGCTCAGTGGTTTGTTTTTTATGTCTTAATGTAAGGTCCTCAATAGTAGGTACATCAATATATATGGTACCTTCATTTTAGATGGCATATTTGATATAAATTTATATAATGCATGTGCATGCATGTGAGAGATACACACAAACTTATTGATTTTGTTAAAGTTGTTTACATTAACTAAATAATTGTTTAAACTTTTCTGAGATTTTTTTTTTGCCTATTTGATGAATTCTACTGCAATGCAATAAAAATCAGAAACTTGTCACATGTAAAAACTGGCAAGAGCAGAAAAAAGCAAATGTTTAATCATTGAAAAGCAAAATTCTCTCTCATTTCTTGTCATTTGAATTTTCTTTCGCTTTTTCTTATATTTATTCTTTGCAAAACAAAAAAATGAAAAAGAACAATTGAGCAGTTGTTTTTATCATAATTGCTCAAGCACATATATATCTGTGTATGCTAGTAATATGCTAATGTTTTCAGCTTATGTGGAAAGAAGATATAGAATCAATTGCTTAGTCTGTAACCAGAAAAGTTGGTTCACTGTGTCATGCTATATGTTATCAGAATGTACATTATGTAGTTAAAGTCTACCATTTTGTTTTGGATATTGCTACCACATCTAGTCATGTGCTCCTGCTATATGTTTAGAAAATATTGATAAAAGCCAAAGAAGAATCTGCAATGTTATTGGTCCTGACCTGGCATCTTGTTTTCGCTCCCTTTCCCACTGCCATAATGTAGTTTCTCTGTGCCTTTTCATGGTAAGTGTTCTGAGGAACTTTCTTCTTTGGTACCTAGACTTTATGAACTTATGTGCATTGTGGTGCAGTTGATATCGGCTCGGAACGAGAAATTGGATGGCCTAGTCTGAATCATTGCTATGCAACAATAAGACACTGAATTTGTAATATGGTTCTATGATGTCTCACTGCGTGAGAGACCAAAATGTTAACAGAACCATATGTCTAAACATAATATGTTGTGACCAGATTAAAATGTGATTTTATTAAGTGTAGATTGTTTTGATTTCATGTAGATGGCTTCCAATATCTTGAGATTCTTTTTACTGTGTGTATGAGTGAGTATTATTGTGTTATCAACTAAAATCTGTCTAATATTACTTACATGGCAATGTTTTTCTAAAAAATGTTGTTTAATTGAACTATGATCAGAAAGTAAGTCTATGGGAGAGCGTGGTTGTAGTAAAACCAATATATGTAGTTTTATGTCAACACAAGATAAAATCATATTTGATAGTGGATGTCTTTATGTTAACGTCCCTGTAACCTCTCTGAAGATGCCTCATGTGAGCTGAAAGCTTAAAACCAGCATAATAAAAGATATCCAAATGTTAGATAATTTTTGTCTTTATTTTCATCTGAAATTAAAGCCAAAATATGTTTAGAATGGCTCATGATTAAACATAATAGGCATTCATTGTCTGTTAGTTTTCTAAACATATACTGTTAAATATATCTGCTGCTTTGATACATTATATATATATATATATATATATATATATATATATATATATAGAGAATTATCAAATGTAATAATGCAAAACTGTTAAAAAAAACTATTTAAATTCATTCTGTGCTTAAGATAACTAATGATTAAGCCATGGGTGAAATTTCTTATATAGACTGATTAATTGGTAAATTTAGAGGACAAGATTGTATAGAAGCCAATTTCGATTATTAAAGCAGAATTGTGATGGTTGCATTAGAATTTTTTTTTTTTTTTTTTTTTTAATCATTTTGCCCCATAAAAGCAGTAAAGCCACTAAGCCATAAGGGTTACAGAGTGAAAGAATAAGGAAAAAGCCACTAAGCCATAAGGGTTACAGAGTGAAAGAATAAGGAAAAAGCCACTAAGCCATAAGGGTTACAGAGTGAAAGAATAAGGAAAAAGCCACTAAGCCATAAGGGTTACAGAGTGAAAGAATAAGGAAAAAGCCACCACTAAGCCATAAGGGTTAGGGTTACAGAGTGAAAGAATAAGGAAAAAGCCACTAAGCCATAAGGGTTACAGAGTGAAAGAATAAGGTAAAAGCCACTAAGCCATAAGGGTTACAGAGTGAAAGAATAAGGAAAAAGCCACTAAGCCATAAGGGTTACAGAGTGAAAGAATAAGGAAAAAGCCACTAAGCCATAAGGGTTACAGAGTGAAAGAATAAGGAAAAAGCCACTAAGCCATAAGGGTTACAGAGTGAAAGAATAAGGAAAAAGCCACTAAGCCATAAGGGTTACAGAGTGAAAGAATAAGGAAAAAGCCACTAAGCCATAAGGGTTACAGAGTGAAAGAATAAGGAAAAAGCCACTAAGCCATAAGGGTTACAGAGTGAAAGAATAAGGAAAAAGCCACTAAGCCATAAGGGTTACAGAGTGAAAGAATAAGGAAAAAGCCACTAAGCCATAAGGGTTACAGAGTGAAAGAATAAGGAAAAAGCCACTAAGCCATAAGGGTTACAGAGTGAAAGAATAAGGAAAAAGCCACTAAGCCATAAGGGTTACAGAGTGAAAGAATAAGGAAAAAGCCACTAAGCCATAAGGGTTACAGAGTGAAAGAATAAGGAAAAAGCCACTAAGCCATAAGGGTTACAGAGTGAAAGAATAAGGAAAAAGCCACTAAGCCATAAGGGTTACAGAGTGAAAGAATAAGGAAAAAGCCACTAAGCCATAAGGGTTACAGAGTGAAAGAATAAGGAAAAAGCCACTAAGCCATAAGGGTTACAGAGTGAAAGAATAAGGAAAAAGCCACTAAGCCATAAGGGTTACAGAGTGAAAGAATAAGGAAAAAGTAAAACATTATTAAGTATCAAGAACAGAAGGTTAATCAAGAAGACAGCCAATTATGCATTTAAATTTTTGAAGAGCAAAGTTGGCTCGATAGCATGGATCCAGAAGATTTCTACAAGCGATAAGTGCAAGAGAAGAAACTTTGCATAGAACTTAAGATTATATTGAGCCAGGTCACATGTTAAATGATGAGACTTTGCTGTTAATCTAGTACTGCAGTTAAATTCAAATGAAGAACTGACATTTCCTTTCTTTTTTTTTTTCTTTAGTTTCCAAGACTTGCTGATTTTGAAGAATTTGTTCAATTTCAATGACAGTCAAGGTAAGAATACTGATTTATAGCATCGTATTTACTCTCTTGTTATTGAACAGGAGAATATAAAAGGATTTTCTGGAAAATATCAGCCAAATTTGATTTCAATAATATTCATTTTTTTTTTCCTAAGACAACCTCAAACATAGGATCAGCATAGATGTATATTTTTTTTAATTTTACATTTTCATTTCGTGCCTTTAAAAATGTCACTCTGCCTCTCACAGCTCAGTTCTGTGGGTAGAGGCAATTTTCTAAGCACAACTTGAATGTATGGAGCACCCAGTGAGGACAGAACTCACTACTCAGTTGTAATAGATTCTAGTGAGACAAACTTGCTCTATTACAACTGAGAAGTATGTTTATGTATATGATTATGAACGTACAAATCTGGGTGTGTTAAGATTAATTTGACATGTGAGTGACCCATTCAAACTCACTAGAGTAGACATTACTTTCATTTTTCGCAGCAAAGTAAATATATAATATATATTTACTATATATATAAAATATGTTAACTCAAATCTATAAGTCTTTGTTCAACACTACTGTAGCCAGATATTAAACTCACAACTCTTTGGGTCAAGTCACTGGATCCAATCAATGCTTTTATCCTTGAGGACATTAATGTATCAATTTTTGGGACTAACAAACCTAATGTCTCAATAATTTGTTTTTAATATGAGTTCTGGTAAAAAAGAAGTTTGGAACATACAACTGCCAAATTATTGGAGTGTATAACAGCCAAAAGTTCATGAATATTACAATAACGATGAGAACAAGAGTCTGAACAATGTAAATAAGATTGATGGTATTATATATATTAGTAGGCTTTTTGACTAAATTGAAGCACAAAGAGAAAGATTCTGAGGTCAGAATTTTTGGACATGCCTGTGTTCTTTTACAATGAGATATGAAATAAACAAAGAAGTTGGACTCGGTCATCTGGAGAATGTCATGCTTATTGATTAGAGGGCTTCCTGTGGAAACTTTATTCTGAGTGTATATATATATATATATATATATATATATATATATATATATATATATATATTTTGTTATTACAGTGGTTTATAAGAGCATTTTATCACTACACAAAAATTTCTTCAGGTGATATGTTAAAAGTAAATGCTTGAACAGTAGGTTTTAATCTATGTGTTTTTTCACTTTAAAGAAAAACAAAACCCTTGGTGGGACCAATGGACAACTTGCCAAAACCTAAAACTTTTATCCAGATACAGTCTCAGATTAAAATGACAATAATGAACAAAGAAAAAGACAAAAAGCCTAAAAGTAAACTTACCAACTCAGTTTAGTTTGCTTAAACTGAGCAAAAATACTAACCAACATTAAATCCTATGAAAGGAGGGTTTTGTTTCACACATGTAACCTTCAGATGACTGGAATGCCTGTGCTTATATATGTATATTAGAAAAATTAAGGCAGACGTTATTTCATGGTAACTTGGAAGTATAGGCCTATTTCAGGCAAACCATCATCAGCTTCCGTCTTTATTGTTTTATTGCCTTTACAATAAAGATGGAAGCTGATGATGGTTTGCCTGAAGTAGGCCTATACATTCGATTTAGCATGAAATAACGTGCCTGCCTTAATTTTTCTTATATTTGCTCTATATGTATTTATATACATATATATTTAGAGCTCTCTTAGAGAGTTATCCTACCACTGTATGTACAGGATACTCCTTTGGATTCTTCTGTATCTACACCACATGCTTATATATATATATATATATATATATAGTTCCTAATACTCAAATTTGTCGGCTGGAGAAGTAGGATACACACTCCACTTGGGCCCTTACTGGGCTAGACTGGCGGTTGGATAAGCCCAATCTGATCGATCAGCTAGTCACATCAAGCCCTCTTTCGAAGTTTTGCAATTTTTTTTTTTTGTAGAATTCTGAATCAGAAAGTGGTGGCTGTAGGGTCAATCATGCTGAAGAGGGACTAGGTGAGTAGTCATCTTGGGAATGAAAATCTAGTGATTTCAAATTATTGGTTTCTTTTCCTCACTGTGAGTATATTGACTGTGTAGCCCTGCTTTACCAAGGTGAATGGGTTTCCTCCTTGACATTTTCGATTATAGGGCTCTGTGGTGAGTAGGGAGCATAGCAAGTGAACTCATTAAAAAAAACTTTTATGGATTCCAAAAACAAGTAAAAATAAAAAACCCAAAGCACCTACATGTTTCAACTGATTCAGAAGAGACTCACTTCCTTTCATTTATTGTATGAGAATCAATCAAAGAAACTCCAATTAGGAAGCTGTCTTCTTTCACCATAGAGAAAATCATCAGCTCTATGATAAAATCAAAATGAGTTAAAAATTATTAGCAAATAATACCTTACTAGTAGAAGTAACAAAAAAAAAAAACATGCTCAGACCTACTATTGAAACAAAAATGATGTCATAATCTGAAAATAAAAACATGCCCCCACAATTCTTTGAACTCATCAAAGGGTGTAGTGAAAAGTCCCAATCTCTGTCTTTGCATCCTAGAAGAGATAAAAACCAACCTCTAGACACAAGGTGTCATTGATGCTTGCACAATCTCTTTTAGAAAGAACAATAAAATGATACAAACATACATACTTACCTTCAACACTCAAAGAAGCCCTACCGAGGTGAAGATAGATTATACTCTATCAAAAGTAGATGTATATGTCCCAAATCCTCTCAGATGTCGCAATTACCAAAGATTTGAGCACCACAAAGAAAAATGCACCAGGCCTCCAGTCTGTAAAAGGTGTGGGGAAAGTGGAAAAGACCACATGAACAGTGAAAAACCAGAAAATTGCCCAAACTGCAAACAAAATCATGCAGCTGCCTCAAAAGAATGTGAAGTCTAGAAAAAAGAAAAAAATATCAGAAATAAAATGCACAAAAAATGTATAATACCCAAAAGCAAGAAAAATTTTGGAAGACTCTACAGCAACAACAACATAAGCAAACATAACCAAACTCACCTGTAACTCAATTCAAACCCAAGCAATGGTCTATCATTGAACCAGTTCTAAAGAAGAACTCTGAACTCCAAACTAATGAAACTGAAGACTCCCAAAAACCAAACCAAACAAAAACCCCAAGCATTCATATTACCACTATCAGACCTAATGAACATCCCCCCCACCAAAAAAAAAAAAAATAGATAACACTGAAAACCCATCAAAAACCATAAAAGAAAGTTCTCCCAAGAAGAGGGAATATAGCAAACATAGAACAAGAACTTCACTAATAGAAACAAAAAACAGATTTAAACTAATGGAAACTGAGATTGAAAAAAATCCTTCAAAACAGAAAAACTCTAAATATCCAAGAAGCCCCAATAAAATTAGATCTAAAAGCATAGAAAACTATGAAAGTAAATGAACCAAACAAAAACACTAAACTAGTCCGTATAGAAACCCTAATTCAAGAAGCATTTATTAGAAAGAAACATCTGGTTACAGTCTTTTTTTTTTTTATCTTGAAAAAGCCTACAACACAGCATGGCCATGTGTCATACTCAAAGATCTCGGCCGACAAGGGAGACTCCCAATCTTCATAAAACAATTCTTACAGGATGAAACTTTCCAAACACAAGTAAACAATATATTCTCCGATCTAAGTCCACAAGAATCTTGAATTTTCTTGAAAATAAAAAAAATAATTAAAACAATTTTTTCATCAAAATTTGACTAAATTAACTTTTTCACTATAATAAAAATAAATAAATAAAACATGCTTTTTTGGCATTAAATAACCCACAGAGGTAAGCTCACATGTCTGAGATGTCTTTTCTTTCTTTTTTTTTTTTTCTAACAGGAAGCACATTTGAGGAAATTTCATGGTGGTTTTTCATTCAGAGATACACGGCTCCAAACCCTATGGGAGAGCACATTATAATTATTAAATTTCTTGAATGCACAGACCAGTAGAGTGTAGAGGTTATTCATTCAACTTGATTTTTTTTTTTTTTTTTTTTTCCTTAATCTCAACAGGAATAGATGTGACAGAAAGTTTCATTGGCCTGCCTGTCTGCAAAAAGCTAGAATTTTAATTTAAAAGCTGTTTTCTATTCTACAGTCTCTAATTTTGTAAAAGAATGTTCCAAGAATGTTTTCTCACTAATATGCATGTACAATTGTACATACACACACTGACATGGTATTTTCTTTTTTTTCCAGATGGTTTTCCATAATGTGCTGGCTCGATCTCATCGGGGGCCAGGCCAGAGGAACAACTGACCAACTCTTCCCTATCAAAGCTACACACTCTATGACCTTGTTGTGCGGTGTGTGTGGTAAGAAATTAGCATCACTGTTTGGCCTTATGGAACACAAACGCATTCACACGGGTGAGCGTCCGTATGTGTGTCAGGTTTGCCAAAAGCGATTCACACAGAAAGCTCACCTTGTCATTCACAAGCGGACACACACAGGGGAGAAGCCATATGCTTGTCACATATGTCACAAAAGATTTGCGCAGTCATCACACCTTAACAATCACAAACGTATCCACACTGGAGAAAAGCCTTACTTTTGCAACATGTGTAACCTTGGCTTTAGTCGCAAGCAGCGTCTAGAATTGCACATCTTGCAGCATACGCAGCAGCAACACACGACTAACAACAACAGCAGTAGCAACAGCAGTGGGAATAACAATAACAATAGTGATCAAGTAAACGCTGATGATGTCAACAGTACTATTACAAGTAATACCAAGACTGTGTTTTCATCAGAAGCTGAGGCTGCTTATTCCCGATCTCTATTGGATTCTACTCAAACTCAGGTCAGTTTCGTCTTTTTCCTTTGCAGCCATAACATCTTGTGTTTTTTATTTCAATCTTTCTGAAATGCTTGTTTCTAAAAGCACAAATATTACGACTGTGTGTGGACATTTCACCAAAAGACTAGACAATTGTTGACGCTTTTGCTTTGAGTCTTTCCAAGTTTAAGCTCTAATCCATTTTATATATATATATATATATATATATATATATATATACAGATCAAATATGGATTGGAATCCAAGAAGATAAATGAAAAACGTAAATCAATCTAACATGTTTCACTTTTATTAAAGCTTTGTCAGAGATTAAACTTTTACTCTTATTACTCTTTTCTTTTTTTTTTCTTTTTTTTTTAATTGGAGTAGATAGACTAAACTATTGCCCAGTTTACACTCCACCCACGTCTATTGAACGGGTGAAGAGGCTTATCCCTTATTTCCTGTTTAGGATGTGGTTTCCAGCTTTCTCGTTTCCAAACTTTTACTCTTATTTTTATTTTATTTTCTCTTTTTTTTTTTTTTTCAATTGGAGTAGATAGACTAAACTATCGCCCGGTTTACACTCCACCCACATCTATTTCCTGTTTAGGATGTGGTTTCCGGCTTTCTCTTTTCAAATCTTTTCATTTTTCTGTAGCCCCCTGCACGTCAGTGGCGTTACCACCTTGCTCAGGGTGATATGATTTTTAAAAAAAAATATATATATAAACTGTTGGTGAACTATCCAGTTGTTGGTGGATGCAAATGTTCTGAAAGTGTTCTGCTAATTACATCATCAATTGTTATCAGTCTCCGTTGCACAATTTTCATTGTTTACACCGCCAGTAACTTTTAGATTCTCTAGTTTTGTCAACAATATAGACGTATTCCTCAAATAACATTTCTGCCTCCTTGACAAACTCCATGGCAATAACTAAAGAGCTTAGAAAGAATGTTCTTAAAAAACAAAACTGTATGAGAGCTTGAACTTAAAAAGACTTAAAGCATTGACCAATTGTCCTGTCAGTGAATTGTCTGGCTACCTATGCCTGTCCAGAATGTATTAATGAAACGATACCCTACCTTTGAGATACTCTTATTGGGGCGCCCATATTGAAGATGATTATGTGGGATTTTATTTGACTTTAAGTGTTTCATGTTTTTTCACCTGCAATAAAGTGTGTGAAACGAGGTCATCAAAAGCAACTTGACTAAATGATAATAAAGTATCATACATTTTTTTTAAAATATAAGACCCACTGGTATATAAAACCCAATCTTATTTTAAAGACACTTTTGCTGAACATCCAATGAAAATCAAAATATCGATGACTGAGGTTAATTGCATTAAGCTCTCTTATTGGTCATTAACATTTCATATTGGGATCCATACGATTGTTATAAATAATATATTCAAGTGAATTAAACTATGTATTCCTATTTTAATATATATATATGTGTGTGTGTGTGTGTGTGTGTGTGTGTGAAAAGTGTATGTATATAATTATAAATATATGTGCAATTTGTTATATATATTATATTATTTATATATTATATATGCACAGTACTTATTTGAAAGCACTTGATATCAGTGATAGAGCTGACCTATTCATATATATATATATAGGTGTGAGCTTGTGACCCTGGGTTTCATGCTCCAGAGTATGAAACCCAGGGTCACAAACTCACACACACACACACATATATATATATATATATATATATATATGGATTAGGCATATTGCACACATGCTTGAAACTTCTCTCCATTAATCATCTGAGAAATCCCTCTCTGCATTCCATCAAGATGGCTAGTGCTAACCTCCAGGACAGTGACTTTTAGCACCTTCTCGAGCTAATATTTTCCACTGACATGAAGTGGAAAGACGATATTGAATCCATTGCTCAGCTGCTAAAATGGTGGTTCACTGGGTCATGTGAGACAATTTTTCTCTCCAGAATCTATCCACTATTTGGCCATGCTTAGAATATTGCTGCTACATATGCTATGGTACTCTTGGTATTTATTTAGAACACCTTGATAACACTGAAAGGAGAATCAGCAATATTATTGGTTTTCATCTGGCAGCTTGTCTTCAGTCACTTTCTCATCATTATAAGGTTACCTCCCTGTGCCTTTTCTATAAATACTTTCATGGTAATTGTTTGCAGGAGCTCTTTGCTATGGTACCTATCTTTTTTTTGTTCATTTAAGAAAACACAGAAAAATTTCACGAGAAACAAAGAAAAAAGTGCTGGATTGCTATGTGATGTTAGTTCTTCAATACGGCAGTGAATGCTGGACAATATCATCGAAAATGAGGACAAAACTGGAAGCAGTGGAAATGTGGTTCTACAGAAGGATGCTGCAGATATCGTGGACTGAGCAGGCAAGCAACGATGAGGTGTTGGAAAGAATGGCAACAAAAAGGAAATTGATACTGAGCATCAGGAAGAGACAACTGAAGTTCCTGGGACACACAATGAGGAAGGAGAGCTTCGAGAACCTGATACTGACTGGCCAGATAGAAGGAAAGAGAGACAGAGGAAGGCAGCAGATAACATTTGCAGGGCCTGATCAGGTGGATGACAGAACGGGGGTTGCGAGGTGTAACAGGAGCAAACATACTAAGAGCCACAAGGGATAGGGAGATGTGGAGAACCATGATCGCCTACGTCCTGAAGCGACAGGGCACATAGAAGAAGAAGACTAGACTGTCATTG
Source organism: Ascarosepion bandense (assembly GCA_037127315.1). Taxonomy (NCBI): domain Eukaryota; kingdom Metazoa; phylum Mollusca; class Cephalopoda; order Sepiida; family Sepiidae; genus Ascarosepion; species Ascarosepion bandense. The sequence continues at coordinate 1,412,521 of JBBBDQ010000687.1, read as the reverse complement.
AGATCTCATCAATTTACAGTTAAGCTAGCTAGATGTAGCTGTGAATTTTATGTTAACAGTTTCTTATCTTGCACTTCTTGCTTGTGAAACAAATATTTAAATGCAATGTAAATCACTCTCTACTGTCCTCCTGATTACTCTTTCTGCTTATTAGTAATGTTTCTGTTTCTTACTCTTCCACACCCTGTAACGCCTTGTGTCTTAGCGTCTTTACTCACTTGTTTTGGGTGAAATAAAAAAATAAATAACTTTGTATAGGACACAAGCAGATTTTGACATTAAATTTTAAGATAAAATTTGATAAATAAATGAAAACGTTTGGGAATAAGTGATGACAAAGTGGACATTAAAGACTTCCGGTTACTGGGCTCTATCAATTTGCAGTTGGGATTGAGTTAGTACCCAGCTGCTCCTTGGCAGATAAATGCTGTCCATCAAAAGACAGAGTGAGAGAGAGAGTTGACAGCCATGTGTTGTGATGTTGGTTGGTTGGTTGTTTTGTTTCTATGGCATATCAACCTCAGCGGGCCATTTATTGCCAACTAAATTTTTTTTATTTATTGCTGGTAATACCTTTTTCTTTCAACAATTTATTGTTTTATATAAGTTTTGTGTCTAGTAATACTTTTTTCTTTTCGAGTATCAACATTCATTGGGATTTGTTTTTAAGGACAGGGTTCCCAAGTCCTACCCTGTTATTCAACCCATAACTGGAGGGAAGGGATGAATTAATACCTTTCCCAAAGGTACCAGTACTTAAGTGAATACAGGGTATTCAACTGGAATTCGAACTCGACTCACCGATTTCTCTTTCCGAGCCGATATCCACTGCACCTCAACGCACATCTGTCACTACACACTTACAGCACCTGGTATTCCCAAGTGATCTCCCATCTAAGTACTGACCAGGCTTAATGTTGCTTAACTTCGGTGATCGAGCAAGAGCTGGTGTATTCAGCGTGATATGGCCGTAAGCCATGTTGTAATGTAGAGGTGTGCATGGATGTAAGAGAAAGTTCTCACTGGTTGAAAAGAGAAAGGCTTAATTGCTAGTCTGGGATGGCAGAAATTGTACCAAGTGTCACCTGAACTACTTATCCATACAGTGCAAGAGAATCCTTGAAATAAACAAATATATTGGACACAGGGTTCAAGTCTTCATTTCTCCCCATGGTGTTTTATTTTCACCTTTCAGTTCCTATTGACTTTGAAACAGGCTTTTCTTAAGTTTTGGTGCACCTCACTATGAACTAGAATAGAAGACGCTACATGGGGTTTCATTGTCTGGTCAATGAAAAGCTAGGGAAGAATACTTTTGTCTGTTTTCATCTTAGGCCTCTTCAAAATGCTTATTCCTTATTAATGGAATATGAAGAGAATAAAGATAATTTATTCTTTTACATGTCAGGGCTCGTGGAACTAAGGAATGTAGCCAAACTTTTTTCAACGTGATATAGCCATAAGCCCAAGTGTAAAAAAAAACAACAAAAGGTGAAGTTCATGGAATTATGAAGGAAATAATGAAAGAAACTTTTTATTTCATATGTTTTTTTTTTACAAATGTTCATCTAATACAAGGCCCAAGAGACACTCAAAGTAGAGGATTAGTGTGTGGTGTTATGTGAGCGTAAAAATGGACAAGAAATTAAGTTCTTTGAGCTATGCAGGAAAGATAACAGTTAACCTAGACTTAAAGAGGTTAAGGTTGAACTGATTCGGAAAACATCCTTTTAGTAGACTGTTTCAAAAAGAAGCTATTTGAGTAGAACTTATTCCTTATTAATGGAATATGGTGATTTTCTAACCATAACACAAGGCCGAAAGTAAGGATCGAACTCACTACTCAGTTGTAATGATTCTAACAAGACAAGCTTGCTAACCATTACACCACCCCAAGGTGCCCCTTACTAATGGAATAAAAAGAGAGTGGCTTACTGTATAGTGTTGTATGAGCCTCAGAAACTGTCAACCTTTATGGTTTATTTAAAGCTGAAATTTAAATATATTGTACACAATTTTAGGGCTTTATTTACAGTATTGTGCAAAAGTATTAAGACAAGAACTATTTTATCTTTTATGAGGCATCAAAATAAAGTTTAAAATCACCCCTGTCTTAACACTTTTGCGCACTACCAATAATATGCAAAAGTATTAGGACAGGGGTGATTTTCCTAAAAACCTCACTGAAATTTAAATCCAGGGTGAAAAGCCAAACCTTTGTAAGAATTATTTAACTAAAAGGAAGAGAAAGGAAGTTTTCGGAATTTGAATCGGCCCCTACAAAGCCCTGATCTCAATCCTATTGAACATCTATGGATAAAAAAAATTGATAAATCTAATGTTACTTCACAAGACGCACTTTGGGAACAAATACAAGCTGCTTGGCAGGATATACTATTAGATGCATTGAAGAAGCTTGTGATGTCAATGCCTGACAGAATGAAAGCTGTGATCAAAGCATGTCTAATATACTAAATATTAAATTTATTTTCTAACAAGTATTTTTTTCTTGTTAAAGCATTTGAGTAAATCAAATAAAATTTCTTTAATTAAATTGTTTATTTTTTGTCAATATGCCTCATAAAAGATAAAATAGTTCTTGTCCTTTTGCACAGTACTGTAAATAAATCCCTAAAATCATATACAATATATTTAAATTTCAGCTTTAAATAAACCCTAAGGGTTGACAATTTCTGAGGCTCATACTTCTTCACAGTACTGTATATATTTTGTACATAATCTAATACTTTCATAGTAAAGATGTTTTGTAGATACATAGTTTGTAGACAGTCTATTGTAGTTATTTGTTTTAGTATAAACCTGTTTCTATTAGGACATTTATGTTGATGGTTTTAGTATTTTCAAATAGTTTTTATGTATTACAGGGGCCAAGTGAGTACATTTAGCTAAAATGTGTTTTGCTATGACATGAAGTTCTTGAAGCTATACAAAAGAACAGTAATTAATGCTAGACTCAAAGAGGTCAAGATGGAAGTGATCAAGAAAACATCTTGCTGGAAGTCTGTTCTACAGTTCTCGGAAAAAAGCTATCAGTCTAACTTATTTTTATCAATGAAATATGAAGGGGATGGGGATAATTTGCCCTTGTGTACATGGCATGGTAAATGTCAGTAGTAGCGGGTCTAAGGAATGGAGCTTGTCAGAATAAAAATAGCAATAGAGCAGGCAGAGGTTTGTGAAGTTTCTTTTATGGGAAAGGAGTTGTAGGAGTTGAAAATAATTTGTCACACACAAGTCTACATAGATGTATTAGAACTCTAACAAAGCAGGCAAAATATTTGTTTCCAGGGTCCTTCACTTACTCCTATGTATATTTTATCTTTGTTATCTGCTAATTTACAGTGGCTTGGTATATTACATTGTTCTACAAGCAATTGTTATTGAAGGAACATTTGTTCTTTGCACTGCAGTTACATGTAGATGTGGTTTATGCTGTGGTAATTTGTTGGTTATTTTTCTGTTGTGCTCTTTTTTTCTTGCCATATGTCCTCTGCAAATGTATCTGATTTTTACTGTTTTTGTTGAATTTCTTGTGGAGAGTACTTGATGTGAGGAAATGTTTGTGTATGAGATTAATGAGTTTTTTTTTTTTTTTTTTTTTTTTTTGCCTATTGACTTTTATGGTGTGTATGTGAGCATTGCCAAAAATTCACCATAATTTAGCATTGTTTCACAGTCTTTCTTGACTTTATTAAAGGCTTCACTGGAAGAATTATCAGATAATCTGTAGTCAATTGATTGTAGGGTCTGCTTGGTTATTGAAAGGCTAGTGGTTGGAAGGTGTATGTATATAAAGTGGGCAGCCATTAGGTTTTTTTGTATGGTTGATATGTACTTTTTCTTAGGTTAAAGGAAATCTACTTTTGTTTTTATGTCTGAAAAAAATTTTTTTTTATAATCATATTGTCCCAAGCAAGGCATTTTACTGCCACTTTTGTGCAGGGGGTTACACAGAAGGAAAGTTATGAGAAAGAGTGACAAGTTATAAGGAAGTGGGTAAGAGAAGGATGAAAATACTGATGAGAGTGGAGTGGACAGAGAAAGGAGCATGAGATAGAGGATGCAAGTTAGTGAGATAGGAGATGACTATTGACTTTACATTTAAATTCTTGGAGATTGTATCTGTCAGGAAAGCAAGTAAATGGAAAGGAATTCCACAGGTGGGAAGTGCGAGAAAAGAAGCTGCTGGAGTAGAATTTGCATTTACATTTTATTGGGACCGAGTTGCTAATCTTGTGGCTCAAGTAAATTCATATATAGGGTGCACCAGTGAGCTAAGTTCATCAGAGCAAAAGCTGTGAAAGTATTTATAGAAGAAACACAGAGAAGCCACATTGTGCCAGTGAGAAAGTGACTGTATCTGAGCTGCCAAGTTGGGATCGATCACATCACTCAACCAGATATATGGCAGCAGTATTCAATGCATGGGTGGATGGTAGATTTATATATGTGCAAGATTGTTTCAGACTGGAAAAACTTCCTGGCCCTACACAGAGAACTGACCTTAGCAGCAGATTTAGCTATGGATTCGATATAGTCGTTCCACTTGAGGTTTGTTGTAAGAGTTAATCTGAGGAGGCACAGTGTTTTGCTTTCAGGGAGACTAATCTAATCCATGTTAATGGCGGTTAGGAGCAATTGTTTGTGAGGGTTCCCATATTATTGAAAATACTATATCATTTTTATCAATTATTTTACTTAGTGTAGCAAATGTATACCTATGAACTCAAAGGTCTCTGTACCATCAGATTTCCATTGTAATGTCCAAGATCCCTTCTTTCTTTATTCACACATTTTCATTGTCAAATAATAGTTATTTAGGATTTTGGGGAGTGTTTAATGATTTTTTTTTTTTTTTTTTTTGGTTTTTGAGCTTAGTAGGCAGGCTTATCCAACATAGTTTCTATTATAGAAGGTTAGAACTACTTTATATCTTGTGATATAAATTAACATTACTGTTATCACCCACCTAAATAACCATTAGAATGATACAATGGGCCTACCCATAATGCACCACTGACCAATATATATGAATAGTTGAAGCAAAACACAACGTACATTGACTGACAATTGCGTTATGTTTTTCAGATTAAATTTAAATTCCTTTTTTCATTATCAGAATGACTTAAGTCAGAAAATTATATAGCCGAATCTGAAAAAAAGCTGAGAAAATTTCAAAACCTGATTTGGACTAAGAAATATATTAACGACTTTTTCAAAAGTCAATCTTTTGCATTCTTTTTTTCCATAAATGCCAGCTTAGGGCTAATGTAATGAGTTTCGTTATTTTTTTAAACAAACACAAGTACACACGTGTATACCTTTCTCTCCTTTGTCTTGGATCTGATGAAGCCTTAACTGGTGAAATGCATAATCAAATGTCTCCTTTCTTTTCATGCAATATTTACACTTATCAAATTAGTAACTTTAAACTGTCAGGATTTCAGTATCCTATTAAATATAACACACACACACACACACACACACACACATATCTATCTATCTATCTATATATATATATATATATATATATATACACACACACACACACATATTCCTATGATTAAGTTTAATTTATAATAAGAAATGAACTAATAATAAAACAGGAATATGCTGCATAAATTCAGATTTGCTTTTATTGTAGATCTTAGCAACTTTACTATACAGTTTTTGGCAAAAGTTAATTTACATATTTTTATAAACTTGTAAATATAACATTTTTCTCATAGTAAAATATATGAATAATTTTATAAGAAAATTTATACTCTTGTAAAGAATATTATTCTTTTTACATCTTTTATAACTTTGTAAATAAACAGTCAGTATTTAACATTTTGTTGTCATTCTCAAGAAAAAAAATGTATAATTCTAGTGTATAGAGTGTTGACTATGCTTGCGAAATGGCCTTGTGTCAGACATAACCAAACTCATCGCATTCATCACTTAAAGAATTTTGATTACTGTTTTTCTGTACAAGTAATCACATTTTGGGCAAATAGTATTAATGTAAACAAACCCCGAGTTTGGGATTTCTGCATAAACATGGTTTTTGTGAAAAGAAATTAAGTCAATCTTTTTCTGTAAGAATATAAGCATTTTGGGCAAATAGTATTGATGTAAACAAACCCTGAATTTGTGTTCTTGGGACTATGAAATTCAGACAGCACATTAATGATGTTTTCTTATGAGAGGGAAGTGAAGAGGTTGGGAGAAATGTTGGTTTTTCTCAATTTTACCAAGTTATTTCTAGGTTCTCATTAGAATAATTCATCAATTCACTTAATTGTTTAAGACCTAACTATTAACTCATTTCTTTTTCCATCTTGCTCCCAACCATTCAATATATACTTCTGAGAATTTTAATAATTATTATCCTATTAGTAATCTCTCCAGATCACCAGTGCATTTCATGCATTTAAGTACTGAACAGGGCTAGTTACAAAACTTGTAATATACATTTTTATGAAATTTATATGTATTTTTATCTGCATGATGACTTGCTTAAAATCAAATTGATGTGATTATATTTGATGTCATGATAAAATATTTTCAGGTTCAAATCAGCACAAGCCAAACAGATCCTGGTTTGCAGAGCCTGAATTTCTCTCATCGTCGAAAACCAGCTTTTGTGACACGGGTTAGCAACGATGAATATGAAAATATGCAGACCAATTTTGATCCACAGGCTATACCTGATCAAGATGATGGTGGCAACTATGGCATCTCTAACATAACATCAGGTCATCATGCTTCCTTAATGAAGCCTGAGCCAAAAGACTATGATGAATTTGAAGTGATGACTAATGAACTAGACACAATAACCCATCCCAATATAAGCCATGTCATAAGCTCTGAAGCAATGATCAACCGTCAGCTGGTCACAGACCATATGGATCACGATATCCGTGAACAACAAAAAACTCTTGACGATTCCTTAGTAATTCATGTGGAAGGTTCCGGACATCCCGAATTAATGAGGGATGCACATTCAAGTTTAGACCCTGATGTAGGTGGCATGTGTGCGGTAAGTACAACCGATGTCCATCATGTAACGTCGGGGGATGATGGTGATGGTGCTAGTGTTACAAGTGAAAGCAATAATTCTAATAGTGAACAAAATATCTCTAGCCGGATGATGACTAAACGGCCAATAATCGGTCATCCGATTGTGAAAATGTCAAAATCTCCTCTCTCGCAGATTCCTGTGCAGACAAATCGACAAAGGTTGATCATGCCACATAAAGTAACTGTGTCCACAAGTTCTTCAGCTACGTCGTCGTCATCAGCATTCACCCGGCACAACAATCGTATGTGCTTAGTTGATTTTTCTACAGAGGAGCTCTTCACGCATCTAATGGCACGAAACGACGTCTACCGCTGTGATTTCTGCTGCCTGCTGTTTCAGGATGCGGCCATGTACCATTTGCACCGAAGTATGCACGATAAGATGGATTGCCGTTGTTGTAATATTTGTGGAAAACTTTCCAAAGACAAACATGACTTCATTGCACATTTTCTTTCAGAACACAAGTGAAAAAAAAAAAAAATAGAGAAAATGATCACTTTACAAGAAAAATAAATGGTTATTGTTATTTTTGTTTAATATTTAATTTTTTTTTTTTTAAATCTGACATTTGTATAGGGATTCATGATTACAAAGTTCTGTTCTAAGGTCAATCTTCTGCAGGTGATTTTGGCCATTTTTGAACTTTGACATCTGATGCCAGAGGAGATTTTATATGTGCCCACCATAACAAACTGTTTTCATGCTTTCTTTTTAGTGGAGGGGCATTTTAAACATTCTTAAAGTGATAAATGCACACATAAAAATGTCTGTTTGTTTGTGTGTCTTTATGAGAGTTTAAGCCTCACCTAGTCTGACACAAGGCTGTAACAATAGGTCAACCAAGTACAAGTCACTTTTCTTTTTCTTTCTTTTTTTAATACATGAAGAATACAAAAAGACCTGCCATTAAGTTACTACTATGCAATTGTTTTCCTTTAATTTGTTACTCCCATGGCAGAATAGATTTTTGCCTCAAATTGGCTAGACCATACAAGAAAGCCAGGGGTGGAAATTGATTCACCTGTTGTCACTGACGACCCTCCCCTCGAGTTGAGCACCTGTGGGCCCGACCGCACCTGATAGGTGTGCATGTAAGAAAAACCATTGGGCAGATGGATATATAAAGTCACCCCAGAGGTTGGTAGGGAAGATCAAATAAGGATCATGTTTTGGACAAGGAATGACAGGGACCACTTCTCTCTCTTACCCCCCCCACCTGATAGAGACTATCAGGAGTTGAATATAATGTTAAGTAGCAAAAGATTGAGGCCTTGGGTTATTTGCTTGATTGGCTCATGTTATCATTTAACTATGCCTATTCAGTTTGTTAAACTCTTAAGTATCTTGTGTTTCATGAAATTATTTAACCATTTCTTTACAGACTGTACACAGACAGAAAAAGATGTGTAATGGTTACTAATATTCTTGTGAAAGACATGAATTCAACATTCCTTGTAATTGTTACTATACTAATCATCTTGACTATAGCTTTGTTCAGTTCATTCTGTATTAGAAGTCAAACTTACAAGTGATACTGCATAAATCCTGTCCATTGAAGTTGAAAGAAAAAAAATGTATTTTGCGAGCATTCCTTTTTTTTTTTTTTTCCATACAGGTTTCATTGAAGATAACTGACAAGACACTGTGATTAAACTTTTTATTATATTTTTCTTACATATCGTACAGGAGATTTCTCTTTTGGATATAGTGTGTAAGAACTGTTCAAATGATCTTTGGGTTGATGCACTTTTGGTTAACAGATAAGCCAAAAGCATTCAGACCCAAAGATCATTTTGGCTAATGGATTAGCCAAAGAAAATCAGACTTAAACATCATCATATGATAACATTTGAAGTAATATATATATTTTTGCATAAATCAAGTTCTTGGATATCTCATCACAAACTGTAGATTACCTTGGATGGATTGACCCAGGTACTGAAATTTATTAATTTCCAATTACCTTCATGAATACTAATTTTGAGTAAAAGAGCTTGATTTATGCAAGTATATCTATATCAATAAATATACATATGGATATACATATGAGTACGCAAATATATTTCTGGTGTTAATAAAACAGTGTTCGATGCAATATAGCAAAGCTATAAAGTATATAAACACCTGATGATTGCGTAGTGTATGAAAGTGAAAGTCATGCTATAGAGGTAGGATAATATGTATATTTATATATATACATCATAGAACAAAATGCACACCACTTTTATACATACATACATATATATATTTTAGAAGTAGTACAAACTAATGGATTGACAGTCTACTCTTTGTAGTGATTTACTTTATTAAGAGTGCTCAATACTTAGTAGAGCATTATATACGGTAATATTTTACCGCAACACAAGAACTGTTGTGTTTCGGTACTGTCTTATTAGCACTTCGTCAGGCAGTGAAATATTTTTTTACTGTTAGGAATTATTATAGAGAAGCTTAGAAAACAACACAATTTTTTACCAAATCCAGACAATTAAGGTTGGTGGGATTTTTTTTTTCTAGGTTTATCACAGCTAACAAATAGAAAATCAGATCATGATGCATAAAAAGTTTTAAAGTAAATGGAGATAGACTTAAGACCCAGACAATTTTCATGCCAGTGATGAAATTGAAATAAATATGTTGCATTTTTGCATATCTGAAAAATTATCGCATATCATTGTGAAATGGTTACTGCATTATCTTATTATTCAACTTAAAGTAGTGAACAAGACTGAAAAGTTTTATTTTTTTAATGCACTAATCCATTGTATTCACTTACGCGCAAATACCCTTGGGAAAGGTATTAATCTATCTCTTCCTTCCAGTTATGGGTTAAATAGCAGGACAGATTGGGTTCTATAGCCTTGGTCGGCAACCAGTCTAGCGCAGAAAGCAATGGCAACCTACTGCGGGATAATCTTCTGCCCAGTAAGTCATGTCTCTTTGGAGACATGATCGCCCAAGCGTGTATCACGTATGGCACTTAACTGACTGACTGACTGAATATAGTAGTTGGAATAATGATTAAGGCTTCTACTGGTCTTAAAGTGGGGGATCAGTTTATTACTTCATAACAATAGGAAACCAATCCCCCACTAATTACTATATAATAATATAATACATTTCTTTCCCTTCTAGCTATGAGTCAAATAACAGGACAGATTGGGTTCTATAGCCTTGGCCGGCAACCAGTCTACCGCAAAAAGCAATGGCAACCTACTGCGGGATAATCTTCTGCCAGTCAGTCATGTCTCTTTCGAGACATGATCGCCCAAGCGTGTATCACGTATGGCACTTAACTGACTGACTGACGTCAAACATGTTTGGATGACTCAGTGGGTGATTTAAGCTGCAGCAAATTAAAAAAATATTTCACTGCCTGATGAAATGTTAATAAGATAGTATGAAACTTAATGGCTGTTTTTATTATAAACTTATAATAAAACTATTACCATATGTATGTATATATATATATATATATATATATATATATATATATAAAATAAGAAGTCAGAGAAGGCATGAATGTTTTGTTTAATGTGTAGATCTATTTTTGTTATCATTATTATTCATATTACTTGCTTCTTGTAACTTCACATATAAGGTTCCGTTTGCTTTTCTGATGACCAAGGTATCATAAATAAAGAAGGTGCCAGAAGAAAATCTAACGTGTGAGTGAAAAAAACCAACCTCACACACATGAACCTTCTGACATCAATTTATACACGATACCTTAGCCATCAGAAGAGCAAACGGATCCCTATATGTTAAGTCACAAGTTTATTCGACTGAACAGTCAACTTTAGACTCGAAACATGTGTATCGTCACAAATACCATTATGGACACTAAATGTATCATACAAGAAGCAAGTAATAATCATAATAAATCTACACTTTAAACAAAACGTTCATGGCTTCTCACACTTTTTATTCTATACCAATTTCTCTTGTTAGAACAACCCTATTTCTGTTTTTAATATATATATATATATATATATATATATATATATAAAAAACAAGAGTGATTTTTTTCTTTTTCTTGTTTTACTTGATGTAGCCATTTTTGAATCTTTGCAGGTTTTTTATTTCTCTATAGATATTTTGTATCTTATGCTAAAAACAATTTGTCAGATATCAGATGTTCTTTTGAGGGAAACTGCTTGGTCGATTCATAAAATCTTCCACCTCCATCTTGTGTGTGTGTGCACGCACGTCTCTCTCTCATATATATATATATATATATATATATATATATATATATATATGATTTTCAAAATGGTTACGCTAAAAGGCTCGCTGAATTGATTTATTGAATATCGAAAAAAACAAAAATGGAATATCGTGATTTTTTTTCAGATAACTTATTTAAATGACTTTTTCGGTTGATTTATTTTTTGATTACGCTTTAATATATATATATATATATGAGAATAACTAGAAAATGTATCATAGTCTAACATTTTTCACTTTTATTAAAGCTTCTTCAGAGACAAAAATGAAAAAGTATACTGGTATGTTGTGATATGAGGTTAGTTCTTATTGGTCAAATATCCGTTGCATGTATAAAAGCAATAGGTACTTTCTTAAATATTTGTATGAGGAATATTTTAAACAGAAAAGTGAAAGTGTATGTGTGAAGAAGCACTTATCTGTCTAGGAGTATGTTAACGTTAGTTTATGTGTGTGTGTTGAATATCTGTCGAAGTCATTTCCATGTAGGGTGATGAAATGTAGTGAGATGTTGCAATAATTTTGTATTTGATTGGATTTTATATATTCATGTTCATGAGTGTGAGACAAATGTCTGCTGTTGTCATGTCTGTGTGAGCCATTGAGATGCAGCTAGGTGTGATAATTTTTTTTTTTTGTTCAATTTTTCATTAAAGTATTTCTTGTGCATTTTTGAAGATGGATTTGTAATATTTCATTTATTTATATGTATTAGGTAGACATAATTAAGATTTATGAAGAATGGATCTGTAGAAAGATGGTGATTTAATGTTTTAAGTGAGTGTTTATAAGTTGTTGTAATCCTATTATGTTTTCAAAATATTTTCTTCTTAAAGGGTTATGTTTTTTTTCTTTTTTTTTTTTTCAAAATATTTTCTTAAAGGGTTATGTTTTTTTTTCTTTTTTTTTTCAAAATATTTTCTTCTTAAAGGGTTATGTTTTTTCTTTTTTTTTTTTCAAAATATTTTCTTCTTAAAGGGTTATGTTTTTTTTCTTTTTTTTTTTTTTTTTCAAAATATTTTCTTCTTAAAGGGTTATGTTTTTTTTTTCTTTTTTTTTTTTTTAATTAGGCTGGCATTAGTGATGTCAAAGTTATATCCCATGTTGTTTTAATCTAAAACGAGAGTTAGAACATCTGTCTAAACGCAAGTCTCTCTTGTGTTTATAGATGCGGGTTTTGAGATCATGTGAGGATTCTCCACATATACACATTTTTTTATACTGTTGGCACATTATCTGATAAATTTCAGCATATGAAATGGTGTTTGGTACATTTTAATTCCTAATAATGTTAGGGTGGTTTAATTTGTTTGCTAGTTTATTTGAAAGTTTGTTGAAGGGTAGGATTATGAAGTGTATTTCATTCCACATGCACATACATAAACTAACATTACCATCCAACATACTCTTAGACAGATAAGTGTTTATTCATGCACATACACTATTACACACTTTTCCATTCAAAATATTTTTCACACAAATATTTAAAAAATTATCTATGGTTCTTATTGGTCAGATATGGGTCTCATGTATTAAACATGTGACCCATATCTGACCAATAAGAACAAACCTAAAATCATAACATCCCCGTGTTCTGTGTCTTTGATTTTTTTATTTCTCCCTTGATTTCTGATGATGCTTTAATAAAAGTGAAACATGTTAGATTGAAATAGATAGGCTGAACTATCACCCGGTTTGACACTCCACCCACGTCTATTGAACAGGTGTAGAGGCTCATCCCTTGTTCCCTGTTTAGGATGTGGTTTCCGACTTTCTCATTTTCAATCTTTTCACTCTTACGTAGCCCCCTGCACATCAGTGGCATTACTGCCTTGCTCGGGGTGATACGATTAAAAAAAAAAAAAATTTCCTATTTGTTCTTTGTCTTATCATCTTGTCTGATTCTGATCCATATATTCAACTCATATATAAAAAAAATTAGTGGATTTATTTTTAATCAATTATTTCTTCAAATGTTATTATTAGTGGATAATCGTATTTGAAATAAATTCCCTATTTTATTTTCACCTTTAGATGGTGTGTTTTATGCCTGGATTAAAATTTCTCAAATACACAGGGCCACCAGATAGAATAGCCATTAAATACTTAAAAAATAAAAATGGGGAGAAATTTATTTATTTCATGTCTGGCTACTCTGTCTTCTGAGCCCATCCATCTGTTAGGGTGGCTAGCTAATCTGTCACAGACACCTGCTCAAGTTCATTTGAGTTTGTTTAACCTTCACATCCCAACTGTGGTTTGCACTGCAACTATGCTGAGCACATCTTAGTTACAGTTTCAGGAAGAGACCCCATAATCTGAAAGGATCACCAGTTTCAACAATGTAAGTATGCTTAAATGCTTAATCATGTTGATTTGTGACATGTTTGTACAACCATTAATGACTTCCTGATAGCTGAGTCTACTCAGTTTTGCTCACAATGCTTGTGTCAACTCATATGGTTTTAAGACACTTTCCAAAAGTGCTGGGCATTGGGATTACCTTCCCAAACCGATATCATCAAAACGTCACCTTCTTGATGCTATTGAGATTCAAACCTGAGTCTCATTGCCAGAAAAACAATATCTAACCACTCGGGCATATGTCCATATATACGCTCACTCATATTCATGTGTCTCCCAAGTTATGATTTCCCACATGCTGAAATAACACGGCACAGAGTCTGAATGACATATTCATAATTCTTCATCTCTAATTCTAAATTGACAAAACTTCATCATTACTTCTCCATGTCTATCAGATCGTTTTATGCCCAATTTTTTCCCCTATCCTTCTGGAAAACATTCTCTCAAGTCATCTTGAGCCGTCCTGCTGCCCTCAAACTTCACCTCATGGACTAGTTTCATAGGCTTTTCACTGTACATAACATGCCCAGCCCAGTATAATCTGTGGTTCGGTAGTAGTAACTCCAGGTCATTATGGTTGAAGTCCCCCATCATTAGGGCTCATGCCTTGCTTACAGGAATCAAATGCAGGTGTTGTACACATGATTTTTGGTTTGGGCTGTGAGGCAGCAGCTGGCAAAACACATTCCATGCAACTTTGCAATGTCTTTCTAGCTGAATTGAGATTGTGGGAGGCATCAATCAACATTTTGAATTTTCGTATTGGATCTTTTGCAATTTAAAAAAAAAAATTTTTTTATTTTCTGTCTTGATCCAACTTTCTAAAGCAAGGAATAACTACATCAAAATAATATCTGGTCAAGGCACAATTAAAATCTTTAAAATTCTCATCACTGGAGTCTTTGTGTCAACTGAATTTCATGTGACATTGGAAATTACATTTAATGACTTTGATTACATTTGTTTGTGTTTTTATTATTCTGTTCAACAGGTTCCAAACACAACGGAAACAATGTTTTCATTCTGCAGAATGAAAGTCTTTAAATAATTTTTTATCCAAAAAATATTTGATCAAAACATTATATTCACTATTGCTTTCTCTCAATCCATAGTACTCAAAATGGAGTTTGATCTTGTTTTTAAATCCAGCACTTGGGATCAAATGCTAAACAACAAAAATCATCCTTTAAGAAAAGAAAAAATATAAGCATATTCTTGCAAACTCATTCCGCGCACACACAGTGTTGGGTTAGGATGCTGCTTAACTGTCATGACTGGTGATTTTTCAGTGGTTTGCTGATAAAAAGTTATTTTGGCAAGCAAGTTTTTTTGTTGTAACGTGCTCGATATCACGATAGAGCGTTAATAGAATTAACAGTTCTTTGGGAAGAGAACAGGGTGGAGGTAAGCGAACTAAAGAAAAACTGATACGAGTCACTGCATTCCAAATGTGTGGACAATGGTTGGACATGTAACGTGATGCCTGTTGAGGTTGGGTGTCGTGGGTTTCTGGGACATTATTTCTTTCCTTTTAAAAATAGGCATCACTGGCCGTGGTTTAAAGTGCTTCACACCACATTCAAGCAATGGCTCAGTATGCGTCAAGTTGGATTTGGTTAAAATCAACACAACAATCAGATAAAATGTGTGCAACATCATGATCTAACATGTGCAAGTGAGATATTGCGTGGTCGTTTGTAGCATTTTTTTTTTCTTCCACAAGCGCTGATACAAACTGCAAAGAGGAATGATCGTTTTATTTACTTCATTACGAGAATGTACAAAGAGGAACAATCAACAAGTTTATCTTCATACCCTGCCTGGTGGCAAATGCTGCTGGTGGAGCCAGGGGTGGCAGTCTTGCCATAGCCACTGAGATCATATCACCCCTGGTTGGCAGCTGATGAAGACATGTATGTTAAAAAAAAAAAAAAAATGTGGAGAAGTTTTTCATTTAATTGAGCCGGGTTATGCTGACTTGAGTTTCACAAAGGAATCATTGTGATGTCATCACTCCTCAGGGCTTATCTGCAGTTGACGAAAAAATCCCCCAAGAGAAAATGAAGAAAAAAGTCAGTGACAAACTTCTCCAAATTAATCATATATATATGTCCTCATTTGTTGTGACTTAATTTCTATTTGACAAGTGAGGACATCATAACGGTAACTTCATGAAACTTCGAAGTTGGCATGTTCTGCTCAGTTTAGTGACAAACTTCTCCACATTAATCGTACTCTCTATCTTAATATTGAGCACTTTCACAAAAAACTACTTGCCAAAATAATTTTTTATCATTAAGCACTGAAAAGACAGCAATCTTTGCACTAAGCATTATCGCAATTCGCACACACAGAGCAGTGTTATCAAAGGTAGAACAAAGTTTAAAACAGGAAATAAAAGAATCATTTACAAGCAAGGTTTTTATTGTTTCATACAATACAAAGGCTAAAAGCAAAGCCTAAAATCAAAAAAATGAAATGTACTTACTATCCTGAAAGCTGTAAATTACATGTATCACTGCCCTTATAGTCTCTCAACAATTTAATGGAGCACCAGATTAAAGTGGTTGGACTGAACATGGTAAAGGGCTTGGTTAAAAAATTCCAATCACCTGAAGAAGGTAGATGTGAACAACAGCTGAAATGTCATGAATATGGCAATAATTTATAAATGGAACTTTGTGTGTGTGTCCGTTACCTATAGACTCCGAAACGGCTGAACCGATTTTCTTGAAAATTTACACAGTTGTACTATAAGCATCTGTGAGTGTTCTTAGCTAGGTTTTGTGTTGAGGTATCCCGATAAATATCGATAATCGAACATAATCAGGTTATAGAAGGAGTGGTCTGATTTTAATCAAATTTGATACACTTATAGACAGACATAAGAAGCGATATTAAGAAGTTTCAAAGTCACAGTTCTTACAATAGTGCAGAAAATCAATAATATATATATATATATATATATATATATATATTTATATATAAAAAAGGCAAGATGTTTGTGTGTGTTTATCTGCCTGTATGTCTATTTTTTTCAGCCCTTTTTATTTTAGTTTTTGCTTCGGGTTTTGCTCTAAGTAGATATAATTGTAGTTCTTAGTCTCAGCCATGATACCATTTACTCAGAGGACTTATTTAGCCTTCAAAATTCAGTTTACGACGAAAAAACTTATTTGATATCGATACCAGGAAGTCAACATTTGACTTACATCCATTCATTTTTCTTTCAGTCTACGGTTTCGCTTTAACTGGAAACAACTATTGCTTTTTAGTCTTTTGTGCCAACATTCAAAGAGTCTGAGCTCCAGGACCATGGATTAGTTTTAAAACTTTCATTATACCTGAGCAATGCCAGGCTATACTGCTAGTATGGCAATAAAGATGAGGACAACAGTCTAAACAATGTAAATGAAGTTAAAAAAAATACCTCCACTCTTTACATTATTCAAGCTATTGTTCTCATCTTTATTGCCATGTTGATGATTTTTTTACCGTTGTACTCTATGGCCTTCTTCAGGTGCTAGGAATTTTGAACATGGAATGAGAATGATATACTCCAGTGATTGTAATAGATCACTGGAGTATATCATTCTCATTCCATGTGTGATATCACTTTGGTAGCCATGAGTTAACTCATTTCTAGCCCATATATAATTAAATGGGGTTATCTCCCTTTAACTATATGTGGGTTAGAAATGTTTGGTTGAGTAGTCACTATATATTCTTGGGATATCTAATCATTTGGTTAAGCAACAATAAGGATTGAACTAGAAATATTGAACCCAATTCAGTGGATCTGGTTATCAAACAAGTTTTGATTGAGGATATTTTTGCGACTTTGAGAAGAAGTTGCATTTGTGTACTTGAAAAAGTTTAGATATAAAACATTCTTCAGGTTTTAAATGTTGAATTGTTTGTTTCATAATACAGTTTCTCTCTGAGAGATTAAACTGTAAAGGCTTTCCACAATGGCCAACAGGCTACTCTTACAAGCTGTTGATCATGATTTCATTCCTCTGTGAGTGCCCTAATATTGTGACCCTGTGCCAGTCCCAGCTTTGTAAATATTCTGAAATATATATATATATATATATATATATATATTTTTTTTTAATCATATCACCCCAAGCAAGGTGATAACGCCACTGATGCGCAGGGGGCTACATAAGGGTAAAAAGAATGGAAAAGAGAAAGCTGGAAACCACATCATAAACAGGAAACAAGGGATGAGCCTCTTCACCTGTTCAATAGATGTGGGTGGAGTGTGAACTGGGCGATAGTTTAGTCTATCTACTCCAATTTATATATACACACAGTACTGTGCAAAAGTATTGAGACAAGAACTATTTTATCTTTTATGAGGCATATTGACAGAAAATAAAATAATTTTATTTGATTTACTAAACATGCTTTAACAAGAAAAAATACTTGTTACAAAATAAATTTAATATTTAGTATAACAGCCTTTTGCTTTGATCACAGCCTTCATTCTGTCAGGTATTGGCATCACAAGCTTCAATGTATCTAATGGTATCTCCTGCCAAGCAGCTTGTATTTGTTCCCAAAGTGTCTTGCAAAGTAACATTAGATTTATCAATTCGAGAATAAGAAAAAAGTCCAAGGATAATAAAATAATGAGTAGTTTCAAAATAACTTGTTTCATAGAAAATAGGAAAAATTAAATATAACTTCTTTTTAATACATTTCTTTTACACCTAGTTTTAAATAATCAATACTTATTAGGAATTTACTTGGCTTTTCACCTGGCATTTGAATTTCAGTGAGGTCTTTAGGAAAATCACCCCTGTCCTAATAGTGTGCAAAAGTGTTGGGACAGCGGTGATTTTAAACTTTATTTTGATGCCTCATAAAAGATAAATAGTTCTTGTCCTAATACTTTTGCACAGTACAGTATATCAGAATATTTGTTAACTCCATCAAAATGAAAGAAATGTTAAAACTAAAAAAAAAAAAAATTTCTTTGTTGGCCATATTTGTTTGCATCACACTCTCTCATAGTTATATATATATATATATATATATATATACATACACACTCACAAGTATAGAATAGTGTCCAAACAAAATGGCTACTTTTGTAGTGATATTAAAATATATTTATGCTATAAATTATGCACACACACACACACACACACACACACTTGGCCAGCAACCTTTCTTTCAAGCATCTTCGATTGAATATGGTTGACAAAGAAGAGTTATTCATTTTTTTATTTAGTTTTTCCAGCATAATAATAACACCCTTGAAAATAGGCCAGAGAAGTGGCTGAAAGTGCTTGGGATGATAATTATGGAAAATTTTTACATTCCTTAACTCCAGCAAAATGAAAAAAATGTTTGGATTGCTAGATAATCTAAATTTAAAAAAAATTATAATTTTCTTTCAGTTATATTTAATGAAATAAATGTACATATATGTACATGAACGAAGAAAAATTTACAACGTCTAAAACATTAATTTAAAATAGTGCTCGATATATAATATAGAGCTGTGAATATTTATTATAAATTATATTTTAGAACATGTACAAATTTCTTTATATATATCCACTACAAATTGTACATTTTGTTTCGACATTGGACTTCCAATGTCTCATCAGGTGGTGTGGAAAGGAATGAAAGACCTCTTTTCTTATATTTGGGTGTTGTGTGTGGGATGTTGGCGGGGGTTAGCGATAAGGAAACAAGTCTTGTAAATTGTCTGTTAGAATTTTGAAGAAAGTGGGGTAGGTAGAGGGATATAGCTGATTCATGAAAGTATGTTTTATGACCACCTGGCTAGCCTTTATTTGGTTTTATTAGAGAGGGAGAATAAGGAGGTGTAAAGAGTAGGAAAGGATGAGATTGGACCCATCTTAGGTTAGTTCTTTAATGTGTTTGCAATTTACTGTGGTTTCATGCCTGTGGTTTAAAAGCTTGTCACTATGTATTTAATGATTTCAATTTTTTCTTGAAGACAAAGGAAACATGGTTCCTTTATTGATTTAGCTGTTCTTGCTTGTTTGAAGATTTTCCATTTAACTTTAGGTGTTTTATTTTCGTTTTTTAACGTCCAAAAGTGTTTGGAGAGAGACCTCATGTTTTGTTTTTCTTTGTTATTGAAGGGTGAGAGGTGATTGTAAAAGCACCTTTTAAATACGTTCATGGTGTTTCCAATATACATTTTTTCATCTTAGGGATTCTCCATAGATGAAATCGAACACATATATATTAGGGATTTTGTTCAACTTCTTTTAGAAATGGGGCTTTGGTTTGGGTTTCTACAGTTACAAAGCTTATTATGTGGCAGACTGGTATTAGTGTTGGAGTTTTTTTTGTTGTGTGTTTTTAATATTTTACTGTTTCGATAGAAAACAGAAACAGGAAAATCATATGGTATAATCCTCCTTTTAATCAGTTAGTTAACTTTAAACTGGGACATAAATTTCTTAAACTAATAGAGAAGCATTTTCTCAAAAATAACCCTCTAAGCAAAATATTCAATAGAAATACAATAAAACTAAGCTATAGCTACTCCAACTATCTAGAAAAAATAATTAAATTACATAACAGTAAAATATTGTAATATAAATTACAATATAACCATTAGTGGTAATTTATTTTAAATAAAGTTAAAATAATAATTCCTAGTAAGGAAAACTAAATAAAAAATTAAAATATAATCTTAAAAAACACCTTAAATAATAATAATACTAATAATAGACAATAATAATAAAAAAATTATAATAATAGAAAATAAAAATTTGTAATAATATATATATATATATATATATAATGTGTGTGTGTGTGTGTCAAACAAAATTTCTATCAAACGTAAATAATAATGATAGTAATAATAATACTCATTCTATAAAAAACGAGGAAAAAGAAACTTAAAAGTACCTATAAATATAATAATAAAAATAAAAAAATTTAAAACAAAAAAATTAAAAATAAAAATTAAAAAAATCAAAGCCACCTTTGATTCCAGAATCTTTCAAAATAAACACTTTTTCAAAATTAAATTAATGTAAATAAATATAATTTACACTAATTCAAATCACAATCAAGATTTATCTCGACTATTTTATATCTATTTTTGTGTCTGCATTTAAATATTAATTCATTTTGCTGATTAAGTAGTTCCTTAGGATTATTATTTTATAATCATCAATTTTTCCTCAAGGCATAAATTGCACCTATTCCCTGAAATTGCTGGGAGTATTGGCGTATTTCACAATCCTCCAACTGACCAGTGGGGTAAATCTTTAATATTCCAATATTGCTTAGATAGAGCAGTTTGATGCTTCAAGGAGGCATTGGAAAAAGATGGTCTGTGGTTGTACAGTCTTTGCTTCCAACTACTTGCAGATATCCCTATATAAACTCTTTTATTGTTGGGGTCCCCCACTGGACAAATAGTGGCTTTTTCGGAATTACACCTGCCATCAACTAGAGAATTTGTCTTATTGATGCAATTACAAAAAGGTTTGTCTACCAAAGGTTTGCTAAAGAAGTCTCTAAGTAATTTGTTATTATGGGAATTATGTTTTGCATGTGTTTTGTGGTAGAATAACTAATTTTAAGAGTTTTTCTATTCAATAATTTACTTAAGGGGTGGTGTTGGTGGAAGTGTTTGCTAACTAAATTTAAAAAGTATTGTTAAATGTTTACATTGGACAACTTGCAGAAAGGAGGGTTATTTTTCTTTTTCTAACTTTACTTTTGTTTCTGGTTTTGTTTTTCAATTTTTCTTTGTATAATATTTCATCTTTAAAATCACTCTTCTTTAGGGCTTCATTGTATATTGTTTTATTCTCATCAAATATTTGCTTATTAGAAGATAATTTATTAATTCTAATTTTGACTTTTGGGTATTTGTTTTATGATAGATTTAGGATGATTAGAGTTAACATTAATATAGATAGGGGATTGATTACTTTTTTGATACAGTTTCAATGTATTTTTGGATAGATTAAAGGAAATATCTAAAAAAATTAACAATCTTGAGATTAGATGAAATTTCGATTTTGAAGCCCAGCATTTTAAAAGCTCTAATAACATTTTTAGAAATTCTAGATGTCAGAGGGACCATTTCTGTCAGGGATATACATAAGACCATCGTCCCGGTAGATACCTACTTGATTGGGCTCAACATTTCTACCAAGAGATATATATATATATATATCTCCCTATCAGATCTGTGATTTGAGCGGAATCATAAGCCCCCATTGGGACATCAAAATTATTGCTAATATTTTTAGTCCAGGTAGAGTCATTATATACTAGTAGAGATTCTCTAGAAGTTAAAATAATATCCATTTCATTATTAAAAAATATCTATGAACAAAATCTGCTTCTTTTTATTTTAAAATCTGTTCTATCATGTTTTCTCCCTTCTTCATTTCCTTCTTTTTGTGTATTTTCCTCTTCTGTTAGGTTCATCTAATTTTTCCTGTTTCTATATTTACATTTTTTAGTTTTAGTATTTTTAATTAATTTAACAATATTTTTTAAACTAGCATTAATTTTTAAAATAAGAGTAGTTATTTTTTCAAATTGTATTAAAATGATGATCTATAATTTTTTTTTTTTTTTTTTATCGTAAATATATCCCAGAAGATTTGAAATTAAATTCCATAGTTAAATTTTTTCCATGTTTTTCTAAGAGAACAGTTAGGTTTGAGACGCTGTTACGATAAATGATGTCAACATTTATTTCTCATGATACTGTATTTCCTTTTATTGTATCGCTTTTTCCTTTCTTTTTCTATTCTTGCTTTCCATTCAGTTTTTCTGTTTTTTCTATTCGTAAACGAGTTATTATGCAACCTAGGTTTCCACCATGACTCCTGGTAGAAACCTAGGTCACGTAATAACTCTTTAAAAATGGAAAATATATATATATAACGATCAAATATAGATCTCCAGTAGCAAGGCCTCTGTTCAGGAAGTTCTGAGGAGTGTTCCCAGGTCCACCTTGACCTGGTGGGTGAATAGCATCTGTAAGGATCATAGCTATAGCTAAAGACTGAACCTTACTAAACTGGGGTTAAGACATTAAAATATAAAGATACATCAGAAACAATTACCAGCAATATATTTTCATAGTGAAAGAATAAAACATTACTAGTAATACTGGCAAAAAAAAAAAATACCAATGCTTACAAGAAAATAAAATTCCAACATTAAATGACCCATAAGGAGTTGATATGCCATTAACCAAACCAAATATAGATCAAATATGGATTGAATCCAACAGCATGATAGGACAATGAATAAACGTTTTGTATTTGTTCCTTATCTTATTACATATATAATATATGCATAATAAAGACAAAAGGCTATTATTGTCTCAGTTATAACTGAGGCTTTGAGATCTGTTCCACCAGAGCTAATGACTTACGTAAAGAAAATTGGAATAAAGTCTAGTATCCGATTGCGTCAGATGTCTGCAAATGTTGATAGCTGTTTAAGTTTGTCTGACTTAATGGGGGACGTCCATTATGGAAGATCATCAGTTGAAAGTTAAAAACCATGCAGAAGATCATAATAAAAATAATTTCCTCTTCTTTTTTTCTCTTTCTTCTTATTCTTCTCTTCTTTTTCCTCTTCTTATCCTTCATTTTCTTTCTTGATTTGTTTTTATTTTCCTTTCTCTTACTTCATATCTTTTTCTTTATTAAACTTTTTATTTTTTTCTGTTTCTTTTTAGCCTTCTTTATTTATTCTTTTTCATTTTTTCTTCCTTCTTTTTCTTTCTTTCTTCATTTATTTATTTTTATCTTTTTTCCTGTTAGCTTTTCTTTATTATACATTTTATATTATCTTTCTTCTTTGCATTATTTATTTATTTTCTTCTTCTTCTTCTTCATTTTCTTTCTTGATTCATTTTTAATTTCTTTTCTACTATTTCTTCAATTTTTTGTTCTCTTTTAAACTCTTTATTTTTCATTTTTCCTGTTTCTTTTTAACCTTCTTTATTCTCTTTTTCATTATTTGTTCTTCTTTCTTCTTCCCTTACTTTCTTCCTTTATTTATTTATTTTTCTGTTAGCCTACTTTCTTTTATTTTACGTTTTATATTTCCTTTCTTCTTTGCATTCTTCATTCTTTCTTTTTTTTCACTATTTCTTCAATATTAATGATAATAATAATAATAGCAACAGCAATGGTGATAGTGACTATACTGTAGAATTTTCTAATCCTCATAGACAGGAAAATTGATGCAAATAGACCAGTCAGTCATATTTTCATGGCAACAACTCTGATGGGTTTTTTTCTTGGTAACCCCTACTCTGTGAATTTAAGCATGCTACTAGATTGACGTGCGTAGTGGTACAGTGGATATCGGCTCGGAACGAGAAACCAGAGAGCCGAGTTCGAATTCCAGTTGAATCTATTGCATTCACTTACACGCAAATACCCTTGGGAAAGGTATTAATCCGTCTCTTCCTTTCAGTTATTGTTCATTTTTAGAGAAGAAAAGTTCAGTAAAAAGTTAAGTTTTAAAATGTCTGTGTATGCACCTGAGTGAGCTTAAAGATTAAGGGCAAAACCACTTTGCAAATAGACATCTGAATTTATTTATTTTCAAATGTTCTTGTTTGGTTTAACAACTTTTCAGCACACTCTCAAATAAATAAACATTTACTTCTATTTTCATTCCATGTGTGATGCTACTTCAGGTAGCCATGCGTTATCTCCCTTTAATTTAACTCTTCTAAGTTATTTGTTCACCACTGCTGTAACCTGGTATTGAACTCACAACCTCTTGGGTCAAGTCACGGAACTTGAGGACACATGGCCTAGTGGATATAGACAGTTCCAGTGATCGTAATAAACAGTTCAGTTCAAAATTCCCAGCACCTGAAGAAGGCCATAGAGTACAATGGTTAAAAAATCATCAACGTGACAGTAAAGATGAGAACAATAGCTTGAATAATGTAAATAGTAGAGGTATTTTTTTACTTTATTTACATTGTTCAGACTGTTTTGCTCATATTTATTGCCATATTCATGACATTTCAGCTGTTGTACACTTTGGCCTTCTTCAGGTGATTAGAATTTTTTAACCAAACCCTTTATTTCAATCACTGGAGTAGATTGTTCTCATTCCATGAGCTATGAGGGTTCGGTTTGAAATTCCAATTATCTGAAGAAGGTTGGAGCATACTACGGTTGAAATGTTGTGAATATGGCAATAAAGGTGAGGACGACAGTGCAAACAATGTAAATATTACCTCATCTCAGAAGTATAGACAAATATAGGAATTTTTTCTATTTTCTTAACTTGGACTTCTTGATTTACTGTTTAAGAAAAATGTGTCTCCACACAGGGATTTAACCTGTATTCCCTTTACCCATCAGTGATATCAAATCCAACATCTTGTGTACACACTGAAAATAACATTCATAGTATGAAGAAATAATGACAGATTGAGAAAAAGGAAACAATTTTATAAATTCGTCTACACTTTTGTTACATTTTTGTTACAAAAATAAAATGAGCAGATTTGAAAAGGTCCCAATGAAACAGTGTTAGTGCGTACTACTACTTTTGACTTTGTGTCCCTTGCTATCTTATCAAAAGTTGCTCTATTGTAGAGTGGTTGACACCTTTACAGCATTCTCAGTGATGGAATGGTCAATGGCTGAAATGGTCTATTTAAGTAAAGAATAGTAGCATTCAAGGTGTAATATTCAAATAATATTCAGACTGATTACTTTGGTGACAATTGCGATCTAAATGCCTCCTTTCTGTGTTGTAAGTTCCATCTTGTCTGTTAGTGTCACTGTTGTACTGTTCTATGCATATCTGTTTAGCACAGGATATTGTGCTGAATAATACCGCAGGACACTTTCTCTGTGTATTATATCCAACTCGGAGATACATTATTTTGTATGACATTATTTTCAGAGGGTACATGTGTTTTCATATATATATATATATATATATATATATATATATATATGAAATGATTTGTTTGAACATTATTTTTGATTGATACTCATATTTAAGTAGTTATTCTGTTTTTAATTAAACAGTATTATATATTTATATCTACTGGCCTGATTATTTATGATAAATTTTTATTACGAAAATGTGTGTCATTCGGCAAGATTCGAACCTGCAACCCCTAGCCACATAGAGGAAGCTACCATTTGATCTGGCAACGTCATAGACCTCTACCCCTTGCTTGGGATGAAATTATTAAAAAACAAAAAAACAAAAAAAATTAATGAATGACTAGTATTATTTATCAAAGTTAAAAACATTAATATTAATAAATCTTTTCTTGGGATATATATGACCTCTTCAAAAAATAAATATAGAATCACCATGTTTAGAGAATACTTATTCAGTTGGTTTTTATTTTCAGCAAATAAATGCATCATTGACATGACATAATGTTCATTTTATAGCTAAACCTGGGCATTTTAGGTTGATGAAATAGAGTACTGGATTGTTGTTCCAGAAGCTAAAGTACTAAAACACAGGAAACAAAAGAGAGTGCTAGATTGCTATGTGATGTCAGTTCTTCAATATGGCAGTGAATGCTGAACAATATCATCAAAGATGAAGGAAAGACTTGAAGCAACTGAAATGTGGTTCTACAGAAGAATACTGGGTATAAAGTGGGGGATCAATTCCATATTAAAAGTAATATATAAACTGACCCCTCACTTTGTAGTCACAGTAATTTCTATACATTTATATTCTTGAGATCTAAAAGCACAAGAATTCATTCCAGGAGCTGAGTAGAGTATTAAGTGACCGGAAAATTTCGCTAGAAACAAAGAAGAGAGTACTGGATTGCTATGTGATGTCAGTTCTTCAATATGGCAGTGAATGCTGAACAATATCATCAAAGATGAAGGAAAAACTTGAAGCAGCTGAAATGTGGTTCTACAGAAGGATGCTGCGGATATCATGGATCGAGCATGTGAGCAATGATGAGGTTTTATTATTAAATTATTACTGAGCATCAGGAAGAAACAGTTCCTGTGACATGCAGTGAGGAAGGAGGGCTTGGAGAACCTGATACTAACAGGCCAGATAGAGGGGAAAAAAAAAACAAGGGAAAGCAACGGATAACATATTTGAAGGGCCTGAGCAGGTGAATGACAGAATGGAGGTTGTGTGGTGTAACAGGAGAAAAGTGCTAAGAGCCACCTTGGATAGAGAAATATGGAAAGCCATGATCGCTTACGTTCTGAAAGGACAGGGCACATAGAAGAAGTTATCACTGCTACAGTGTTTCCTGCCTGTGCTGGCCTGAGGTTTTGAGGGGAAAAAAGGGAGTAGTCTCTTTTCATGGCCACCATAACAATCATGATTATTATTTTATAGGACAACTGAAACATGTCACTGATAATTGTCACTTTCATTCCCCCTCATCTGCTGTTAACTTCCTTGAATTGATAGAAGAATGACCATAACTTTATTCATCAATGATAATTCTTCTGAATTGGCAAAAATTTTATCTATTTGCTGAACATTTAAATCAGTGGTTTCCTGTTTTTTTTTTTTAACCCATGGATCACTTTAACTCTTTAATTTTTTTTTTTTTTTTTTTTTTGTGGAACCCTACCATTTAATTAAAAACAGAAAAAAGCATTTTACTCGTAGTTTAGTTTTAGTATTATAGAAATAGTAAATTTATCTGCTTTATTTTAAAGTAAAACTAGTGAAAATAAACTTGTATTTAACATTCTATAGAATATTTTTTAATTTTTTTATAATCATTTCACTCCAAGCAAGACAGGACTGCCACTGGTGCACAGGGGTTGACAGCGAGAGAAAACACAAGGTACAGGGATGTTGAAGAAAAGATATGAGATGGATGGGAATCAACTAGATTGAAGATGGCAATTAACATTGCATTTAAACAATTAGAGTTTAGCTATCAGGGAAGCAAGCAAACGGAAGGGAGTTCCACACACAGGAAGTGCGAGAAGAGAAACTATTAGAGTAGAAAAGGTGATTACATTTAACTATTTTGATGGTAAAAGGGTGGGACCTAAATGCCAGTTTTGTAGCACGTATGTATTTTATGTACACTAGTAAAATAACTCTTAATAAACCATTTTAAAATATGTGAATAATTAATAAGTTTTAAAAAGTGTATATTTATTCAATAAGATCCGTGTGGTTGATGCAGTTTTGCAAGGTTTTTTTTTTATTTGTCACCATTGATATTAGTCAGTTAATTGCCATAAGTGATACACACTTGGGCCATCATGTCTTGAAAGAGACATGACTAACTGGGCAGAAGATTGCCATTACTTTCTGCAGTAGACTGGTTGCTATAGAACCCAATCTGTCCTGTTATTTAACCTATAACTGGAGGGAAGAGATGGATTAGTACCTTTCCCAAGGGTATTTGCGCGTAAGTGAATGCAACAAATTCAACTGGAATTCAAACTCAGCTCCCCAATTTCTCGTTCAGAGCTGATGTCCACTGCACCACAGCATACAATATCAAGCCTATTACAGGCTTTTAATAATGAGACACATGACTAAAACCCGATTCAACAAGGCAAGACTATAAAAAGCAATAACTTAGAGCTGTGCTTTACCCCAGGAGTAGTGGGTACTTTTTAGCAGTGTCATTTGTTTTCTATATATTATGTTTTTCATCTTTTAATTTTGCTTGCAACATTTCGTTACTTTGCATTTCAATGAGGGTTTTTTTTTGTTAGTTTTAGAGTTGCTTTTCTATTTTTAGTATTTTGATATAGCATAGATTACTGTAGGAATTCTAATTCTCAATTTTAAATGAAATTTTTCTGGACCACTACAATATTACTGTCCCCACCACCCCAATTTGTTATTTTCTTGTATATAGACCCTCATTGAGAACCACTGATCTAGATGGTGAAGGTGATTTCTCGTGGGTGCCGCCATTTTGTTTTTGATTGGATACTCTGCAGTATAGATCAGGCTAAATTTCAACTTCAACACATCATAAAAATATCATAAAACAGGTTGTACTGTATTCTATTATAAGCCTACACTGGTTTGTAAATATTACTAAGTGTTGATAAGTTTATAATACAAACACTACAGACTAACATTCCACCATGTCTTGAAAACGTGTATGTATCAACAGTGAGCAGGTTACATTTCCTAAAAACATGTATTTGTCTATATTTCTGAGATGAGGTCTTGTAATCATTTACATTATTTGGACTGTTGTCCTCATCTTTATTGCCATATTCCTCAAGGTCACCTGGCCTGGGTTATAAAAGTATTGGTTGGATCTGGTAACTTGACTGAAGTGTTGTGAGTTCAATACCTGTCTACAGCAGTGGTGAACAAAAAAAGCCAAAAAGTTAAATGGAGATAATTAAGACATCCAAAAGTGGCATGACTCATAGAACAAGAACAATTTACTCCAATGAACAAAATAAAGGGTTCAGTTTAAAATTCTAATCACCTAAAGAAGGTCAGAGTGTATAACAACTGAAATATGAATATGGCAATAAAGATGAGGAAAACAGTCCAAACAATGTAAATAATATGTACTCCCTCACTACATGTTTTTCCTAATTGAAATAATGGATATTTTACCTTTGAAATTTTCCTTATCTAGGTTAAAGGTTTGCACCAGATAATATTGTTTTTTTTTTAATTGGAATTTTTAAAATTTCTTTTTAATCATTTCACCCCAAGCAAGGTGGTACCACCATTAGTGCACAGAAGGTTACAGTGAGAGAAAAGATATGTACAGGGGATATTGATGAATGGGATTCAAGAAAATAGAAGATGGCAATTGACATTGCCTTTAAATTTTTGGAGATTGTAACTATCAAAGAAGCAAGTAAACGGAAAGAAGTTCCAAAGGTAGGAAGTGCGAGAAAAGAAACTGTTCAAGTAGAAGTGACAGTTACATATAACTATTTCATTGGTAAAAGGGTGGGACATAGATGCTAATTTAATAGCATGCTTAAATTCATATTGTCAGGGCACAAGTGAGAAAAGATAATCAGGGCAGTTGCCGTGAAAATATTTGCAGAAGAGACAGAGGAGAGCTATGTTACATTGGTGAGAATGTGACTGAAGTCAAGATGTCAGGACAGGAATGATAATATTGCAGATATTTCTTTGGTTTTTGTTAAGAAGCTCAAAATGAATAGCAAGAGCACCTGACCAGATAGGGCAACAGTGTTCAATGCATGGATAAATGGTAGATTTATAAATGTGCCAGATAGATTTTGACAAGAAAAACTTTCTGACCTGACACAGACCCAAACTTTCTAATAAAAGATGCAGCTATAGATCCAATATATTCGTTCCACTTCATGTTGGTTGAAAGTTTTTCCAGATTTGAGCAGTGGAGTTAAGAATAATATGCCATATGTCGGCATACAAGGTAACCTTTTATCCTTAACCCCTATCCCGAAACAGGGGTTGTCTCTTACTCCAGGTATAAAATGTGAATCTTAAATTCTATGAGAGTTCTGTGTCTTAACCCGCCATTTAAAGATTACGTTTTTGATAAGAGTGGAGCAAGTGGATGGTTAGTGGGGAAAAGTCATTCAGGCTACGGTAATCAGTCAGTTAAGTGCCATACATGCTTGGCTGATCATGTCTTTTTGAGCCCTGACTGACTAGACAGAAGATTTTCC
This sequence comes from Ascarosepion bandense, assembly GCA_037127315.1. NCBI lineage: Eukaryota > Metazoa > Mollusca > Cephalopoda > Sepiida > Sepiidae > Ascarosepion > Ascarosepion bandense. Next base: position 1,382,203 of record JBBBDQ010000687.1, on the reverse strand, counting down.
TGAAGTAGGTTGCCATTTCTTTCTGTTGTAGACTGGCTGCCAACCAAGGCTATAGAATCTAATCTGTCTTGCGATTCAACCCATAGCTGGAAGAAGATGGATTCATACTTTTTCTCAGTATATCTGTGTGTAAATGAATGCAGCAAATTCAACTGGAATTTGAACTCGGCTCTCTGATTTCTCATTCCAAGCCAATATACATTGCACCACAACACAAAGAGAGTCATCCTGTATGGCAAATACAGTCTGGAACCTACTTTTTAACTTAAAATTTAATGGTCGTCTTATACTCCCAGTTACCTTATATGCCAGCACATATGGTGCTTTGATTGTTTTCAAAATTATTTTGAGTATTTCAAACAAAATATTATTAATAAGCAATGCTCTTTTTAATGGAGGAATCTATTCTGGTTAAAATTGGAGTTCTCAAAATTGAGAATTAAATATATTGCAGCCTTGGAAAACGTTAAGAATTTTGAAGATGATTTTAAATTTGAAAAAAAAAAACAACTGCAAAAGGTGGAAATAAATAAACTAAGTAAAGTTAATTGATATCCTGGATATGATGATAAATTACATCTGGCAGCAAGGTCACTGAACAGGTGATTGGTTTTGGGAAGCATGGAACCACTTCTTAACAGGTGTTGTTTCCAAGTCCATCCTGATCCTGGGTGGTGGCACCTATTAGAGTCCCAGCTATGGGTAAATAATGAACTCCAAAACAAAAATCAACACTACATTTTTATAATGAAATGAATAACAAGAGATTTTTACCACAAAATAACAATGCAACACTAAAAAAAAAATATAAAAATACATTTTTATTATCAACAATTTAATTTATGATCTATAAACTATATATATCTAAAAATCATCCCTTTACCATGGAAGTATAAAATTATGTACAAAATATCTAGCTGAAAGCATAAAATAGATTTTATATAGATTTTAGAATTACATAACCCATATAGGTGTTGATATGCTGCTAAACAAAATCATCCAAATCAAATGAAACAATAGTCAAAGGCCAATATTTGCCATTGAAGGAGCTTAACCCTTTAGCATTCAAGACACTCAAACATGCCCTATAAATATCAGCTACCAATGTCTCACTGTTTGTGTGACTCCCTGTCTTATTTGCTGGGTTATGGCTGGGTATAACATTGCCAGCCAATATTTACAGGCTGGGTTGAATGCTAAAGTGTCAAATGAATTTCAATTCAGTGACATCATTTACAGGATGTGCGTCATACAGTAATGGATATTGGCTTGAAATGAGAAACTGGAGAACCGAGTTCAATTCCAGTCAAATTCATTTCATTCACTTGTGCACAAATACCCTTGGGGAAGGTAATAATTCATCTCTTTTCCCTCTAGCTATGAGTTGAATAGCAGGAAAGATTGGGTTCTATAGTCTTGGTCAGCAACCTGTCTACCACAGAAAGTTATGACAATCTACTGCAGGAAAATTCTCTGCCTAGTTAGTCATGACTTAAGAGAGACATGCTTACCCAAGCACATATTGATAATTAATATCAGCAAACCATTATTATCAAAAAAAAATTCTTAAAATCTCAAAATATTTCTGGCTTTAAATAACCTGCAAAAGGTTGATAAGCCATAAAAATAAAAACAAATCAATTAACCAAAAAGAAAATATGTGTGTGCAGAAGAGTCACATCTGACTAATAGAAGCACAGACACAGAAATGCTTTACCAGGCCCCTGGTGAAAGGACACAAATGCTTTAACTGGCCCATGATGAAAAGCAACAAGAATAAATTTTGTGAGGTAGAAGCTAAATCCAAACGAAGCCATGCAAACAGAATTTATAGAAAATAAATTTTTGAATGTTTTCAATATTAAGAGTTTCAGCTTTTATTAATTTGGTCCTGTACAACTGTAAGAAGACAGAATATATGAGTGTTAGCAAAAGGGGCAACTGAACATGCAACTTACATGGTGATACCAAAATCAAGACAACAATTTAAATATGTTGGAAGTGTTTTAAAAGAGGACACAAAGTGTGACACTGAAATGGAAGGTGCATTATGATAACCAAAGATGCATTCTAAAAGCTAAGCAGAGTATTAAGAAACAGAAAAAAAATTTGTTAGAAACAGAGTACTGAGCTGTTGTGTAATATCAGTCTCCTACGTAACAGGGAATGCTGGACAGTCTCCTCAAAGATGAAGAAGAGACTTGGATCAATAGAAATTTAGCTCTACAGAAGGATATTAAGAATACCATGGACTGAACATGTGAGCAATGATTAACTTTTAGAGAAAATGTAAACAAAAAGGACACTTATACTTATGCATCAGGAAGACAGTTGAAATTTCTAGGGTAGAGTGAAGAAAGAAAATTTGATATTCACAGGACAGAATGAAGGCATGGGATATAGGAAAACAATGCTTAACATACTGAGTGAGCTTGACTAAATGAATAGCAGGTTTATAGAACACAGCACTTTGAAGACGTATAAAACCCATTTTTTTTAGATAATACGAGAATAGATAGGCATACTGATTTTGTAGAAGTAACATCAGAGTTTAATTTCTCTATCAGATCTTTAGTTTCATATTCTTACAGGAAGTGATTGATAAGTTGACTTTTTATATTTTTAATTTCGCACATGTCAACTGCACAATATAGTAGGGTCAGTTGAGCACCATCTGTGAGAGAAAGAGAACACCATGATACAATTCACTCTGCCAAAATATTTGCAAATGGCATTTGTGCCTGAAGCTCCAATACAAACATTTCAGAGTGTTTGTGTGTCAATCTGAGAGCAGTGCAGAGGATTTGGCATGAGTTGGATGGGATGAGTTTAATGGTGATTACAGAGTTATGGCAGCTTGAAAAAAACTCACTCTGATCGTTCTGATAAGAAAAGAACTCCCAAATTTGTTGGTGAGTGTCTCTGACTCAACACGGAGGTCTACGTCAAGTACCTTGAGGAGGTAGTGTTACCCTGGGTCAAGAGGGTGGCTACTGGAAGACCCTATGTCTGTTAACAGGACTCTGTCCTATGCCACACAAGCAGGAGAACCCAATTATGACCATCCGACATTTTCTGTGACATCACCCTTTACATTTAGCCACCTAACTCCCCAGACTGCAAATCCTTTGATTATTATGTGGGTCACATTTGAGCGAGAAACCAAATCTCCTTGTAAGACCAAAGATGAACTGAAAGATGAACTATTATGGCAGCATTCACCAACTTAAATAAGGAGATTGTCCAGAGGAATTGCTGAAGATTCTAAAGTTGTCTAGGAGTTGTGGTTGAAGTCAATGGCATTTTTATTGAATAAATTTATTCTTTAGGATTTCAAGATATTTTTGTATAATTTTGGTAAATATATTTGTTTAAATGAGATATCAGTGTTATTTTCATTTCTGCATAATTTAGAAGACAATTTATCTATCTCACTCAGTATTTGAGTTTATCAACTTTAATAAAATATTGCAATAACAATTATAAATATAAATGCTTATTATTTTAAGAAGTAAGAAGGTACAAATGAAAACAATTGAAATTGACAACTTTTCTATTTCCCTGAAACAGACATTAATCACTTTCTTTCATTTTTTTCACTGAAACCAAGTAATATCTCATATGTCTTTCCATAATCAAAACAGAATAGTCTATGAGGTTTTGGCAGGAAATGTTAAATACTTATATCTTCCCTTCTTTCTTGAACAACTGGAGTGGTGTAATGGTTAGAGAGCTTGACTTGCTAGAATCTATTACAACTGAGTAGTGAGTTAAATTCTCATACCCCACACTTTTGGCCTTGTGCCACATTTAAGCGGCTCCTAGAAAATCAACTATCTTTCCTTCATTTTCTCTCTGATATATCTTTTCCAATATACCACACATCAAAATGGAATAATCTGTTATTTAGCAGGGCATAGTGGTTGCGCTAACTGAGGGTGGAGGTCAAGCAGAATTATGAAATATTCAATATCAAAGCTTCAGCTTAAACAAGTCTCATTTTCTCATTTCTCCGGGGTGAAAAGTTATCATTATTTACACTATTTATTTATTATCCCCATCTTTGTTGTTTTTATCACTACGTCTTGGCCGTTTTATCCACCGATCTTCATCAGATGCATACCAACCTGGGTAATCTACAGAGAATTCGGAACTGAACAGTTTATTTAATCTACGAGGGTGGGCTGTTCTCATTCCCCTACCTATGTCTAGAAATCTTAATTTTATTCAGTACTGTTCAGTTATCATTTGCCTGTTTCCATGGGTTTGAACTCACAATCATTATCAAATTACATGCTGCCTGATCCATGGATTGAACTTGCATGGCAAATTAATCGGTCTTTGTTATTGTGCAAATGTATCATTTCACCACCATTTATACTCATAGAAACCTTTATAATTATAGATGAACTCACTAAATAGGTAAAATGATTTTTAAATCAAGAATAAAATGCTTCTCTCTCTCTCTAACTTGATTAGAATAAAATTGTTACATCTATTTAACTTATATATTAATACCGTAGTACCTACATGTGTCACACTCTAGAAAGAGATAAATGCATACACAGACACAGAAGATTAAATATAGAAATGCCAGACAAAGTACACACAAACACGCATGATAAATGAAAGGAAACATTGAAAATGAAAGAAGAATTACTGCAAAATATATATCATCTATTATAAAAAATAAGAGAAGAGAGAGCGAGTATTATTGTACTTATGACATTTTTGTGTTGTAAATAATAATTTCAACTCTTTTTTTTCTGTCTTGATTCTATTTCAACTAAGAAAAATACTTTTCATCCGTTTATTTTTTTATTTATTTTATCCAATCAGTCCTTCAGTCATAGTCTTAATTCTAATACCTACCTAGGTATCTATGTGTGTTGCACTTTTGCTGTAATGAATGAAATTAAATCTATGTTGTAAATGCATTATATTTCTGGAGAAAATCATTTTAATGGAAGAAAGAATAAGACAACAAAGTGTGTATAAAATACAAATCCTTATATCATCCAACAATTAACTGAAACACAGAAAGTAAAACTGCAAAATCGGATCAGAATGACTGAAAACATTTTGGAAAAACCGGACAAAGGCAAAATTTACAATCCAGTGTGAAATTTAATTTTGTTGACTAGGAAAGGATTGATCCCGTATTGTAAAAAAAAAGACAAAGCCAATTGTGATCCGATATTAATTTTCTAACCAATGAAAAGAAGCGATTTGCAAAACTGAGAGAAAAGTTATCAAGCCTATGTTGTGGGTATTTGTGTCTTCTCAGAGTGTAGTTCGTAGCCGAATTAATAACCGCTCCGCCAGCTGCTACTCGTAGAACCCGGAACACTGCTTCACCAGGGACTCCGTTTCCTGCGCACCGTAAGCAAAACGCTGTCTCCCAAACACCGGTGTAGCCTTCTCGAGTCGTAAATAGCAAAAAAGTGACCCGAAACAGAAGTAGGCTCTTTTTATGTGTTTTTTGGTCTCGTAATTTCCCACTCTCCGAGAGCCTCACTTTCACCAATGACGCATGCGCCGTGTCATTCGAAAAACTGCCTCGCATGAGCTCGCCTCGCGGTTCCATTACGTCTACGAACGCACGTGCAAACAAACCGCCTTCTTTTGCTTCGGCGAGGTAAGTCTCCACCACACTCCCCCCTGATCTCATCATCACAAAAAGTGCATTCGGGAGCGGGTCTCTTCTGGCGGGTGCTCCTTCGGAGGGGTACGACACAAGGTTCGTCCTCAGATGGGCTGTCACCTGAGGTTTCGTCATGCACGTCAGCATCCGCTGTTAGTGGACCATCGGAGCCATCACTTGGTTGACCTGACCCCAAGTAAATAAATCGCTCACTCTCTTCTGTGTCGGTTTCATCGCCCGACGATGCATATGGTCCTGAAAATGGCCGTAGGTCTTTGACATGGCGTGGTACCCCATCAATTCGCACTGTCAGTGGGCTGACAATTTCGGTTACCCGCCCGGTCCTGAACTTGGTTGTGCATTTGCCGTGCGGATTTTTGACCCAGACAACGTCACCTTCTTCATATCTCCCTCCGATAATCTGTGGTTCTGGTGGGGGTTTGGCTTCAATGCCTTTTACTCTGACGTGGTAATTATGCAGCACGTCAGCCGGTGCCGTGGAAGGTGAGACATCGTCCTTTGGCAAGACATTATACCAATAAACGGCCTCCAACGCGGAACAACCCTTCCTTGCTGCGATGGTCTTAATGCTCCTGTGGCTGCGCTCCACAATTCCATTACCAGCCGGTGAATATGCGCATCGGAATCTTAACTGCACACCCCAGCTGTTTGCAAACTCTTTAAAGTGTCTGCAAGTGAACGCAGGGTCATTGTCAGTCAATATCTCGGTTGGTGGGCCCCGTTCAAAGAAAATCATCTTCAACTGGTGAATGACACTATGTGCATCTTGTCGACACAATGTCCGCCAAATTGCAAACCTGGAGGGACCGCAATCAATGAGCGTTAAAAAATGCACGCCATTGTAATGGGTTATGTCCATTGCTACTCTACTCCAGTTGTTTTCCACGCTCAATTTTCCCTTTTTCCAATGAACTGGCGCCGGATCTATAGACTGGCAGGCTTCACAGGCTTTGATAACCGATCGCACGATTTCCTTCGACACTAGTGGGTCGATAAGTCTGGCGAAGTATAGGGTTCGTTTCACGCCCGCATGTCCACTTTCTCGGTGGACGTCAACCACCTGACTTTTATTCAGTCGGCACCTCATTGCAGCGCAACTCTCCGGGACTGGCTCTTTTCCCTCCTTATGTAGATTCAACCACTTGCGTGGCACTCTGGTGAGGCAATCTGCGCGATTTTGACAGGATTTCACCAGCGTGACATCCATGGTCAATTTATATTCTTCCATTAATGCCCGCAGTGTTCCTAAGCGTCGTCTCACTAGCATTTCACCAGCCGCCTTAGTGTTCACACGTGCCTTCCCAGTCAAGGTGTCGGATATCCACCGATGTACGCATGCTGAATCGGTGACCAGATGCAACACTGTAGCCTGCCATTGAAGGGCCAGGTTGATGCCTTTGACTGCTGCATCTAATTCAGCCAGATTGATATGCCTGGCATCATTGGTCGGGCGCAACCAACAAGCATCCTCAACGATGCTTCCATTCGCCTCTAACGCCACTCCTGTGGCCACAGAACTTGCATCCACCCAGACCTTCATCTCGTTGCCATTCATGCACCAGTCTCCTCCAACAGGGTCCATTTCACACACTCTGGTCATCGTCTCTTCCAGCATACGAAGCAGATTGGCATTTCTGATTTCCTCGTCCCATCTCTTGGTTACCGCACTTGCTCGGCGCTTGATGAATGCAGTCGCCACCCTTAGCCAGCCACACACGGGGAAGTGGCCCACGAGTTTCCCACAAATGGAAAACACACGTCGACGAGTCACCACGTCGGGAATTTCCGGGATCTGTCCACTCCGCTTCCATCGAAGAGTACCGTTCTCTCCCCACACCTGCAGACCGAGGACCCTAGTTCCGTCTCGTAGCCGTTTTGGGTCTTTACAGACTAGGCCGTAATCTGAGAGGTGCTGTCGAACGCGCGATGCAGAAATCAGGCTCTCATTGATAAAAATGTCGTCAACGTAAGCCGACGTGGCACTTTTGATCACACGATCTTGGGACATTATAGCGTCGACGACAGATTTCATGATGAGTGGTGCCACATTTAGTCCAAACCCCAATCGTGTAAGGCAGAACCGCTTGCCCTTGAAAATAACTGTTTGGAATGGCCACAGCTTCTTGTCAATGTGAATTTGTAGATAGGCATGTCGCAGATCCAAGAGCGACACATCAACTCCTTGCTGTCGCCATTCTCTGAGCTTTTGTGCGCACACTTCGGCATCGGCAGTGAATGCTTCTACAAATCCGTTCAATTCTCGGTAGTCGAGTACCGGCCGGACCTTTTGCTTATGTTCCTGCACGACTGCCATCAAGGGAATTAGACCCTTGGGTGGACCAAGTTCCTCCTCGGGATATGGCAGCAACCATCCGTTACGTTGCCATAGCAAGAGTTCTTTCTCGTACGCATCCCGGGCATGGTCTGGCACAGTGTACTCTTGCACGTTATTTGTCAGCTCGCCGGGCGAGCGACCACTTGCCCATTTCCATGTTGCAGTCCACGCTCTTTGCCTTTCATCGAATGTCACACTGAAATCGGGCTCATCGATAGAAATGGCGGCACATCCATCCAGGTTTCCAAAGTATGCCTCACCAGATTCGGTCAGGCGAACACCTCCTAGCTGTTTGATCGCGTCGATGCCAATAAGCAGGTCAAAACCCAACAATTGTCCATCCACGACCAGGACCTCAATGTTCACGGGCTGAGACTGTTCAACTTCCAATTTTATTCTGCCGTGCCCCCGGCACTTCAAAGTCTTCCCGTCGGCCGTCAGTACTCCTACTTCCTTCTGTCTCCAATGGCGACACACAGCTTTGCTCACCAGCGTCTGTGAGCAGCCGGAATCCACCAGAGCTGTGCACTCTCGCCCATCCACGAGCACTTTTACGGCGGGCAATTTCTTGATTCTCACTTGCTCAGGGAGGAGACTGGCGCTGACGTCTCCCCCCCTTGGGCGTTTCCCTGGCATCTTGATGATGTATGTCCAAGTTTATGGCATCTGAAGCATCGGGTTTCACGGTGAGACTTCCGCACTCGACCGTCCGACCTCACTTGGCGTCCCTGCATACAATCCTTCGCCATGTGGTTGGGTCCAGAACACTTGTAGCAAAAAAAGGTCTCACTGCGCGAGTTATCAGGGAGCAACTCTGAATTCGAATGTGTTTTGCCAGTGGATGCAGCGACCGATTCCTTACAGCTTCCGTTGTCGGTCATGATAGCCCGTGCTCGAGTCAAAAGCTGCTCCAATGTCATGGTCTCCATTCTGGACGAGGCACGAAGAAGCTGTCTAACATATTGTGGCAACCCCGAAACAAACGCACATATCATCCATCGTTCGGGCAACGATCCCTCAACCAGCCGAGCTAAACGATGTAGTTCGGCCAGAAACTCGTCCACTGTTTCTCCCGAGCGAAGTTGCCGAGTAACAAATTGATCGTATGCATCAAATGCATCTGTCGCATACGCGGTCATGAGGGCCCGTTTAATTTGCTCCGCATCCGCTTTCTGTTCCTTGCTGAGCTGCCTGTATACGGCAAGAGCACCGCCTCGGAGGCGTAATGGAAGAATCCGCTCAACTTTGTCCATAGCACAGAGTTCGCAGACCAACTCTGCATTTTCGATCCACTCGACGATTGGCATATCAGTTGCAGCGCCACTGAACTCAGGAATCAACCGGACATCAAAGACTTTGCCGTCCATAATGGAAATCGTAATAGATGCCGAAATAGCTTGTGGGTATTTGTGTCTTCTCAGAGTGTAGTTCGTAGCCGAATTAATAACCGCTCCGCCAGCTGCTACTCGTAGAACCCGGAACACTGCTTCACCAGGGACTCCGTTTCCTGCGCACCGTAAGCAAAACGCTGTCTCCCAAACACCGGTGTAGCCTTCTCGAGTCGTAAATAGCAAAAAAGTGACCCGAAACAGAAGTAGGCTCTTTTTATGTGTTTTTTGGTCTCGTAATTTCCCACTCTCCGAGAGCCTCACTTTCACCAATGACGCATGCGCCGTGTCATTCGAAAAACTGCCTCGCATGAGCTCGCCTCGCGGTTCCATTACGTCTACGAACGCACGTGCAAACAAACCGCCTTCTTTTGCTTCGGCGAGGTAAGTCTCCACCACATATGTGAAAAAAGTAAATCGCTATAAAGAAAGGAAGGAAAATCAAACCAAAGAAAGACATGGAAGCAGCGATATCATACACAAAATATAACAAAAACTTCAAACCACTGACCCGGACATAAGGTCCCACCACACATTCATTCATTCTTCTCTTTCTTGTGTGCTATTTTCCTTTATCTCTTTTTCTTTCTCACCATTCTCACAGTCAACAAAGACAACAACAACGGCAATAAGATATTTCAACTGACTCCTAAAAATTAACGTCACGATAAGTACAATTTTCCCTTATTGCTTTACCTTCCTTTTCACTTTCTTGCCGGCCATAAAAAAGAAAAAGAACACAGACTTCATTACTATCCTGTTAATCTTTGCATAAACACAATATGATCTGCTACTTAAACTACGAACTCTTGATTCTTTTAACTTTGTACTACACTTTCTCTTTGAACATTTACATATTTAAGAATTTTACTTCTTTCAAATTTCAAATTGGTATAATTCTTTTCAGTTAATAAAATTCCATTTATTTTGCAAACGAAACACTTTTTTTTCTTAAAACCTTCTGATATCTTTTAAATGCGGGGATTATAAGCTATATTTTAAAGTGGCCTTGTACCAAGCATGGCCGACTGTCTCTTCAAGTTTTAACCTTGAAGCACTTTAATGCTGATGCAATTCTAAACTTTTTGGGTGCTCTTGGAACCAGCACTGGATCACTGGAGATATTCTTGACCTGATGCAAAAGAGACAAAAATCAATGCCAAGATATGAAATGAATACAACAAAATACACAAGGAAATAAGGAGAAAATGCAGACAGGCTAAATAAAGATGGCTCAACGATAAATGTGCCGAACTCTTCTTTGTTCTCACCATTAAAGCAGTCAACAAAAAAAAAACACGACGACAACAACAGCAATAAGATATTTCAACTGACTCCTAAAGATTACCGTCACGATAAGTACAATTTTCTCTTATTGCCTTACCTTCCTTTTCACTTTCTCGCCGGCCATAAAAAAGAAAAGGAACACAGACTTCATTACTATCCTGTTAATCTTTGCATAAACACAATATGATCTGCTATTTAAACTACGCACTCTTGATTCTTTTAACTTTGTACTACACTTTCTCTTTGAACATTTGCATATTTAAGAATTTACATATTTAAGAATTTCACTTCTTTCAAATTGATGTTATGCTGTTCATTTAATAAAATTCCACATATTTCACAAATGAAACACTTTTATTCTTCCAACTTTCAACCCTCTGATATCTTTAAATGTTGGGATTGTCAGCTATGTTTGTGAAGTGGCCTTGTACCCAACAAAGGCGATTGTCCCTACAAGAGGCAGCAAGAGAACAGCAGAGAAGACGACAAGAATGCTTACAAGCAGAAGAGAGACATGCAATCCCTAAACATAATAGAGAACGAATGCAAGCAAGGAGGAATGATATGAATGAAGAAGAGAGAGATTTTTTTATTCATGATTGTTATTGCAATATTTTGTTAAAGTTGTAAAGTTCAAATAATTAATGATGCAATAGGGGAATTTCTATGGATACTTTATCATAGAATTTTCCTTGTGCTTTAAGTTAACTAAAGAACTGAAATACTTCAGAATATTAATTTTTTTTTTTTAAATCATATCACCGCAAGCAAGGCGATAATGCCACTGATGCACAGGGGGCTATGCAAGAGTAAAAAGATTGGAAAAGAGAAAGCCGGAAACTACATCCTAAACAGGAAACAAGGGATGAGCCTCTTCACCCGTTTAATAGACATAGATGGAGTGTGAACCGGGCGATAGTTTAGTCTATCTACTCCAATTGAAAAAAAGAAAAAAAGAAAAGAGTGAAAAGATTGGAAAAGATAAAACTGGAAACCGCATCCTAAACAGGAAACAAGGGATGAGCCTCTTCACCTGTTCAATAGACGTGGGTGGAGTGTGAACTGGGCGATAGTTTAGTCTATAAAAATTTATTGTATTTTTTTTCTTTTACTAATATCCTCATCTTTTTGTTTGTGTTTTCGGTATTGGCAACAGAGAAAAGTAAACAGTTACTAACACTAAATGTGAAAATTTCACGGATTTCCTGTTTCAGTTCCATGATAAAATTTAATTCCTAAGCTCATGGTGAGGTCTATGGCTATAAAACACTCACAGAAATTTGTCTGTTTAATCATTAAATATTTAATAATTTTGACAGATATTTCAATAACAATCATTAGTGTTAATGCAGGTTCTTTATTTAAAGAAGTAAAGGGGTACAAATAAAAATGATTAAATATTTTATTTTTTATAATCATTTCACCCCAAGCAAGACAGGACTGTCACTGCTGTGCAGGGGGATACAGTGAGAGACAAAAAGCAAGGTACAGAGGAGGGATGTTGGAAAAAAAGGATAAGAGAATTATGAGAATCAACGAGCTAGAAGATGACAATTGATGCTGCATTTAAATGTTTAAAGATTGTAGCTGTCAGGGAAGCAAGCAAATGGAAGAGAATTTCACAAACAGGAAGTGCAAGAAAAGAAACTGTTAGAATAGAAAAGGTGGTTACATTTCAATGGTTAAAGGGTGGGACTTTAACACCAATCAAGTAGCCTGTGTAAATACAAGTGGTTAGAATACCAGGGAAAGAAGCTCACCAGAGCAGTTGTCATGAAAATACTTGTAAAAAGCCACATCCCATCAGTGAGAAAATGACTGAAGGAGTGATTATATTGCAGATTCTCCTTGGGATTTTGTCAAGAACCTCAAAATGAATAACAGAATCACCCAACCAGATATGGCAATGCACAGATGAATATTAGTTTTATAAATGTACAAAATGAACCCTTACAAGAAAAACTTTCTGACGCAACAAAGAGACCCAGCCTTCCTAGCAGCAGATGCAGTCTTAGATCCAATATACACTCCTGATCAAAAATTTAAGACCACTTAAAAATCTTTAAAAAGAAATTTTTTTTTACAGATAGATTTTAAACTCCTACCACTTAAGGTTACCAATACTACAATCTAAAAGGTTATGGAAACAAAAAACTACATTCCAAACATTTTATTTAAAAATTTACATTTTTATAAAATGAGGTGATTTACGCATGATCAAAATTATAAGACCAGAGGTATAAATTGTTAGATCTATGGTAATTCCAATGTTTTTAGTTCAGTTAGAGATTAGCAATCAATGCGTAAAGGTGTTACCATGCCTAAAGCAAGCAAACTTACCAAAGTTGAGCGTTCTCGAATTCTAGAATTCCATAAGCAAGATTTTTCACACCGGGCGATCGCAGCTAAGGTAAATCGCAGTAAAACTGTGATTTGCAACTTTCTAAAGAACAGTGAGAATTATGGAAAAGCAAAATCCTCTGGTAGGCCCCCAAAAAATTTCTCCTGCATTGAGTAGGAGAATAAGACGGGTTGTTATGAAAGATGGGGGACTTTCTTCTAGTCAAATTAAGTCAGTCACAGATGCTGATTGCAGTCCCGTAACAATCAGACAACACTTACGACAAAAAGGCATGGTAAATAAAAACAAATTCCTCGGCTGCTTCCACGTCACAAGGTGGACCGCTTAAAGTTTGGTCATGAATACCAAACATGGGATGTTGAGAAGTGGAAGAAAGTCCTGTTTTCTGATGAGAAAAAATTCAATCTAGATGGTCCTGATGGCTTCCAATGATATTGGCATAACAAAAACATGCCTCCTGAAATTTTCTCCACACGTCATAGTGGTGGAGGGTCCCTAATGGTATGGGGTGCCTTTTCTTACAGAGGGTCGATGGAGCTCCAGGTGGTGCAGGGTCGTCAGACAGTGGCTGGTTATGTTAGCATATTACAAAAAGCATCTTTGATGACGGAGGGCCATTGTTTGTGTGGGGATGGATGGTTATTCCAACAAGATAATGCTGCAATCGACACTGCAAGACGGACCTTGACCTTTCTACAAGAAAATGGGGTCCATCTCTTGGGTCATCCTGCATGCTCACCGGACTAGAACCAGTTGAAAATCTTTGGGGATGGATGACAAGAGATGTTTATTGAAATGGCAAACAATATTCAACAAAAATGAACTTCGTGAAGCCATCTTCAGAAGCTGGAGCAACATCCCCGCACCTTAATGGAAATGCTCATTTCTAGCATGCCCGACAGAATTTTTGAAGTCATCAAAAGCAGTCGAGGTAGACTTCATTATTAAATTTGGTTGTTGAATATTTTCATACACTTTTTGTACAATTTCGTAGAATTTTTGTCTCTGGTCTTATAATTTTGATCATGTGTAAATCGCCTCATTTTATAAAAATGTAAATTTCTAAATAAAATGTTTGGAATATAACGTTTTGTTTCTATAACCTTTTAGATTGTAGTATTGGTAACCTTAAGTGGGAGGAATTTAAAATCTATCTGAAAAAAAATATTTCTTTTCAATGATTTTTAAGTGGTCTTAAAATTTTGAGTGTATTCATTCCACTTCAGGTTGGTTGAAATCTTTTCCAAATTAAGAATAATATACCATATATGTCGGGTTGACACAATGACTCAACCTTCCTCACAATATATGCAGCTATAGCTTTGTGGTTGTTTGTGAGAGTAAGGTTAAGGAAGTGCAGTGTGTTACTCTCTAGAAGACTAGCATCATCCATTTAACTGAAGTAGATATTAAAAGCTTCTTAGTATCCTTTATATTCCATTTCTTTCTTTTTTCATTATCAATCGCCATCTTCTGTCTTGAACCCCGTTAACTTTTTTGTCTTTTTTTTCAATCCTTCCCATTTCCAGTCTTTCAATTCTCTTTCATTGTTGCTCCCTGTAACTTCTTGTTTTCTAGCAGCATTATTGCCTTGCATGTGGGGGGGAATTGATTAAAAAAATTAGCACCTCTGATGATTTAAACTGAGATCGCTGCTTGTTGGTTGCAATCTGCTAGCTTTTCTTTTATTGCAGAGTGAGACAAAAATTCTTTCACTATGAAAACTTCTTCACCTGTGGATGTGACTTTTTTTCACTCTGAAATAAACACTCCAAGACTGTCAGCATTTTCTTCCTTAGACTGGAACCATTTCTCTTTTCCCAATTGTCTGATATTCAGTTGTATAGAATCTTGGAACAGACATTATGGATTCAGCACTTGGTTCTGGAAAATAAACAGAATCATTAGAAAATGATATTGTCAGATATTTGATAGGGAGATTTTTTAATATTAACAATGGATATGGCATAGAGCAGGCATGGGCAACCTTTTTCGAGCAGTGGGCCACATGATACCTGGCTCATCACAAAACAGGACATACTACTAAAAAGATTCAAGGTAATTTTTCATAGTACATACCTCAGCTATTTTCCTTACAGGTAATCATAAACATATACCTTAGAAATGGTAGAAAATTGTTTTGTTTTTTTAAAAGATTGTTCTATAATTAAAACTCAAAGTAGTATCACTGATGATAGCAGGATTAACATATGTCACTGTGCAGGATTTCTTTTTAATATATTCATCTGAAAATTGAAACATTTCTTCTTTAGAGAAAAAAATTCCTGTTTCAAAATTTAAAACAAGTTTACACATATGATCTTCCTTAGTGAAAATTACCAATGGTTTAAAATGATGTCACTTTTCCCAAAATTTTACAAAATTCAAGAAACATTGTACTTAATCCCTGTTTATGTGATTATATATGAGAGAGTGTGTGAGTGAACAAGTGAGAACAAAAAAAAATTTTAGAAATGTTATTTTCCTTATTAAATTAAGCGGGCCATTCAGAAGGACCAAACAGGCCACAATTTGTCCATGACTAATATACATCCTTTCCCTCTTTCAATTCTTCCATATTTCTGGTAACCTAGATATAACCTGAACATCATTTACTTGGTCAGCAGACGTCATGCAAAGTTCAACCAATGACAAACACTCCCACCAAAACCAAATCAGAAATGTGTAGGTCTTAAGTAAAGATAAAAAAAACTGAACATGTTCATAATGGTTGGTCCACAGTTCGCCCACTGTTGTGTGGAGTTTGTTTCAGCCAGCAGAGATTCAAATCAACACACCAACCAGCCAAATGAAGACTACTGCCATACAAACCAGACATGTGGTTAAATAATCTTCTTGAAAAGAATATACAAAAACCAAGGAATTAATTCAAGAGTACAATCCACATACTCAGATACCCAAAATATAGCACAAACAGCAATCTCTGTCTTTCTTTCCTTCTGACCAGTGAGTATCAGATTCTCCAAACCCTCCTTCTTCATTACATGTCCCAGGAGCTTTAGCTGTCCTCAGTGTTAATTTCCTTTTCATTTCCATCCTTTCCAAAACATCATCACTGCTCACATGCTCAATCCATGATATCTGCAGTATTCTTCTATAAAGGCACAATTGCTTCAAGTTTTTTCTTCGTCTTTAATGAGATTGTCCAGCATTCACTGTCATATTGAAGAACAGACATCATGTAGAAATCCAGATAAGATACTGTGTATAGTGTTTAAAGTTATTCTCAACTTTAAGTACAATACTCAACACCTTATTTGAAAATTGTAAAAATATAAAATAAATATTCTGACAGACAACTTTGTTTTAATTACATTTTTACACACACGCACACACAGTAATATTTTTATCGTAAGTGTTTATAATAAAACATAGTTGACTGCAACACAAGACCTGTTGTGCTTTGGTACTGCTTATTAGCACCTCATCAGGCAGTGAAATATTTTCTGTTAGAAATCCTTATATAACAAATTTAAAAACAATACAGTTGTTACATATCCAGTCAATTAAGCAGGGATTAGGGAATTCAAACTGTTGGACTAGGTTAACCAATGGAAAGTAAGGCAATGATGAATAGGAGAATGAGTTATTAGGGTAGGTAGGATAGATAAGATTAATACAAATATAAAATTTGTCACTTAGCTGATTAATTATATTTTTTTTTATTTTAACCAGAGTTAACTAGAGTTTTATAGAAAGACCTTCCAGCAATCACTCTGTTCAATCCTCAGGAGATATCAGAAATTGACTGTTTATTTCCCTCCTTTTTCTTTTATATTAATTTTAATAATTTATGCACTTTTCATTGGTGCAAAGTTGTTGTTTTTTTTTTGTTAGCCTGAATGTGTGTGTAACTGTGTGCATGAACTTATGTGTATACATATAAAATGCCACAGTTATTTCTCCTTTTCATCATTTTGCTTCTATATTTATACTCTCTCCTTATATATAAGTGGACATTGAAGTCAACACTCAGAGAGGCAAAAGTTTGTTAATTTGTTTATTATTTATTTAGTTTATTTACTTATTTGTTTGTTTGGGTTAGTTTATTTTACTTGTTTTTGCTCATTTATTTTATTCTATACATAAAAATAATATATATATATATATATATATAAAATGAATAAACAAAGTGTTATGAATATAGATAGCCACACACACACCTACACACATATATTGAGATTGTTTGAATGCAGAAAATACGACGCTTGTTTGAAGAAATAAAGAAGAGTGCGGATATTTCAGAAATTTGTATGCTGAAAATATGACAGCCAACTGAAAGAAAATAGAGACAGTCACAGATACATACATTTCAAGTGGACCATGTTTGAGTCCGAAGTTATATAAAGTCCATAGATGTGGAAAATGTAAATATTCCTGAATTGATGTGTAATCATCTTAATGATTATCGTCGAAGCAGGCATATGACACAAAGATATAAAAATAAATTATAGAAATTTATTTTATATATAAAATAAAACAAATAAACAAAAGCAATTAAAATAGATTAATCCAAACAAATAAATAAGTATATAAACTAAGTAATAAACAAATTAACAAGCCACATACACCAAAATAACCTTTACAATAATACAATAGACTACCTACAATGCATCACTGATCTGCATATATAAACAGTCAAGCAAAAATACAAAGCACATGGCCTCTGACAATTGTGTTTAACAGACTGTCACCTCTGAATGTTGACTGTAATGTCCACTTTTATATCCTATCCCTGATATTGAGCCTTTGACTCATAAATATAACATAATGTAGCATACTTTAAAACTATTTTATCAAGTATATATATATATATATATATATATATATATTGAATAGTAATAATAACACACACACACACACACACACATATATATATATATATATATATATATATTATTATTATTAGTAGTAGTATTACTATAATAATTCAAACTTTTTCTTAACATCTTTCTGTTCTTTATGCTCGCTACTGTATATATATATATATATATATACATACAGTAGAGCATAAAGATCAGAACAATATTAAGAAAAAGTTTAAATGTGAAATAACTTTTTATTTTAAAGCTTCATAGAACATTTTATCAAGGAAATATAAGGAAATAAAGGTAAACATCAGAACAACAAAATCATTCTATTATAATGGATACATCATATCTAAATTAAAATAGCGTTCATAATTCATTAGTACTTGATGTGGAAAACCTTTACTTTCAGTAACAACTTGACATCTTTTGCTACATGAGCGGTGAATTAATGTCTTGCATTCATTAACAGATAATTTCTCCAATTCTCCTTTCAAATTAGTTCATAGTTCTTTGACATTTGTTGGATTCTTTTCCTTAGCTCTTTCATTTAGTAACTTCCAAACATTCTCAATAGGATTCTTGTCTGATCTTTGAGCAGGCTTCTCCATAACAGTAAAATCCTCTTCAGAAAGAAATGTCTTAACAGACTTCGCTGTGTGACATGGCATGTTATCATGCATAAATACAGCTGGTTGATTAATCGCAGTTCTCAAATTAGGTACATGTTTCTTCAATATCTCTTTGTATACAGTTGCGTCAATTTTACCATGTAGTCTAACAAAAGGTCCTGTAACATCAATTGAAATCATGCCAAACACCATCACATTTCCTCCTCCAAATTTAACCCTACTTTTAGTGCACTGAGGCAAATATCATTCCTTAGGATTGCGTCGAACGAACCTTCTCCTGTCACAACCGAACAGGTTAAACTGACTCATCGCTGAAATGAACTCAATCTCACTGTTCTTATGTCCATATGAGGTGTTCAGTGGCAACTTTCAATCGGCTCATTTGATTCCTTTTAGAAATATAAGGCTTCGTAGAGGCTACTCAAATGTCCAGATTTATTTCATTAAATCTTTGGGAAATAATGTGCCTTGATATTTTAATGCCAAGATTAGCATTAGCTCTTTTTTTATTCTTTACCAATCCATCTGTTTTCCTTTGCAGTTGTTTTCCTAGGCCTGCCAGGTGGTTTATTGGCTTCACATGACTGGGTTTCCTCAAGTTTTCTTTAAATACTATGAATAACATATTTAGATTTCCCCATACTCTTTGAAATATCCCCAATTGAGAGTTTATCTTCATTACGTAACTTGACTATCAGTTTTCTAAGTTCCAATGACGTCACAGATTTTTTCGCCATGTTTACAATGCAAGAGCAAGTAAAGAGCCAGTGTAATTTAGTAAAATATCCGTTTATATTCTTACCCTAAAAAAAATTTCAATAATGCAAAATAATTATTAAATTTTATGGATTTATTTAATCGTTCTAATGTTTTTGATCATCTATTTTTTTTTAATGTTATAGAATTATTCTTATAACTTCATCAAAATAAGTTTATTGAACTTTATATTTTGGAATTATATATTTTACTTTTATATCTTTTTCTTCCTTAATAAAATGTTCTTTGAAGCTTTAAAATGAAGTTATTTCATATTTAGACTTTTTCTTAACATCGTTCTGATCTTTATGCTCGCTACTGTATAAATATCATTCAATAATTTTTAAAATACAATAAAAAAATTAAACTGACAAATCTTGTCAGTTCTTTTAATTAAACTTGCTGCCTGAATATGCCTTATTACTCTTCAGCAATGAATCAAGTTCTCCCATTGGCTGGTGTGTGTATAGTCCACATATATAACATGCTAAAATTTTCTTCTATTTCAGCCATGTGCTGATAGCTTAGGGAGTAGGCACTTCAACTGACACCAATTCGGTCGAGTTTTGATCCCGGCTGGAAGCAAGTAGATGTCTAGCCACACTGATGAGCTGTGATACAGCAAAACAGGCTTGTATGTGGATGACTAAAACATATATATATATATATATATATATATATATATAACTACATAGACTCTGTAAGTATGCCGGTCGTAAATTTATACTAAAATAAACCTTCGAAAAAACCATTAACAAACAGAACCTATCCGGTGTACTAAGACGTCGGATAAATGGGGAGAAAAAAAAGAAACCCGCGGAACAAGAACAAAACATATATATATATATATATATATATCATAATTTTCTGCTGGGTACAGAATTTTATTATAGCAGTACAAAAGTTTGGAGGCCCTACTATGCAAATCATTGTAATAAGGGTTCGGTTTGAAATTACTAGCACTTAAAGAAGGCCAGAGTGTACAACAATAGTACAAATGGCAACAAATATGAGGACAATAATCTGAATAATGTAAATACTGTAAGTTTAGACCTATTTTACTTTTCATGATTAAAAATCAGAAAAGTAAAAAATAAGACAAACATCACCAATTGGTTTCACCCTCACTCAACAAAGGTATATCAAGGGATTTTATATTGCAAGAAGATAATAATGCTATGTAATATTAATGAGGGTAGAATATGATTTAAATTGAAATTATGTTAGTCCTAATAGACACTTCCTCTGGTTACAATTTATGTTCAGTCCAGACAGCACTCTCTCTGGTTACAGAGGGAGTGCTGTCTGGACTGAACATAAATTGTTTCTATTATCTTTATCTACAATATAGAGTGAGCATGACTCAAGATGGTAAATGAGCTAATGTACAATCTTTGATTTTGTATTACTACATATATATATATATATATATATATATATATATAAAATGATAAACCTGTAAAAATGGAGAGGATAATCCCAAAAATTTTATCTAATTAATATAAAATATTAAATAGATAAAAATAAAGAGCTCAATGGATATTATCCAGAGCAATATGAAATAATGAGAAGAAAACTCAACACATAATTGAACAGTTATACATCCAGAATTTATTTTGGCAGTTGTAAAAATTACACACTGCTTTGTCAAACCCAACAAAAATCAAATGTTATATTTAACTCAGAATATTAAAAAAGAATTGTTTGCAAAGATGAAGTTAAGAGAAGATTAGAGATGTATACAGTCAAACATTGCAACAAAAATACAGAAAGTGTCAGAAAATTAAGAACAAATACACCAAATTACACATACACACAAAAGAATCTTAAAGAAAAAATATATATACAAACACAAGCCAGGAGAACAGATATAAACATACATAAAATAAACACACACAGACATATAATTATAATAGGCCACATGTGCACACAATAATAACACAAATTAAAAATAAAAACAACCAAACTAAAGAAAAGAAACTAATAAAGAAAATACAAATTGTAAAAAGAAATAAAGGAAAAGGAACAATAAATTTACTTACAGTCACCAATAATTAGCAATCACAAAAATTTCTTTAAATCTTTTTAAAAAAATTAATAAAAATATATATATATATTTTTTTTTTTATCATATCACCCCAAGCAAGGCGATAATGCCACTGATGCGCAAGGGGCTACGTAAGGGTAAAAAGAATGGAAAAGAGAAAGCCGGAAACCACATCATAAACAGGAAACAAGGGATGAGCCTCTTCACCTGTTCAATAGATGTGGGTGGAGTGTGAACCGGGCGATAGTTTAGTCTATCTACTCCAATTTGGAAAAAAAAAATAAAAAAATATAAAAAAATAAAAATAAAAATAAAAGAGTGAAAAGATTGGAAAAGAGAAAACCGGAAACCGCATCCTAAACAGGAAACAAGGGATGAGCCTCTTCACCTGTTCAATAGATGTGGGTGGAGTGTGAACCGGGCGATAGTTTAGTCTATCTACTCCAATTGGAAAAAAAAATAAAAGAGTGAAAAGACTTGAAAAGAGAAAACCGGAAACCGCATCCTAAACAGGAAACAAGGGATGAGCCTCTTCACCTGTTCAATAGATGTGGGTGGAGTGTGAACCGGGCGATAGTTTAGTCTATCTACTCCAATTTGGAAAAAAAAAATAAAAAAATATAAAAAAATAAAAATAAAAATAAAAGAGTGAAAAGATTGGAAAAGAGAAAACCGGAAACCGCATCCTAAACAGGAAACAAGGGATGAGCCTCTTCACCTGTTCAATAGATGTGGGTGGAGTGTGAACCGGGCGATAGTTTAGTCTATCTACTCCAATTGGAAAAAAAACTAAAAGAGTGAAAAGACTTGAAAAGAGAAAACCGGAAACCGCATCCTAAACAGGAAACAAGGGATGAGCCTCTTCACCTGTTCAATAGATGTGGGTGGAGTGTGAACCGGGCGATAGTTTAGTCTATCTACTCCAATTGGAAAAAAAAATAAAAGAGTGAAAAGACTTGAAAAGAGAAAACCGGAAACCGCATCCTAAACAGGAAACAAGGGATGAGCCTCTTCACCTGTTCAATAGATGTGGGTGGAGTGTGAACCGGGCGATAGTTTAGTCTATCTACTCCAATTGGAAAAAAAAATAAAAGAGTGAAAAGACTTGAAAAGAGAAAACCGGAAACCGCATCCTAAACAGGATACAAGGGATGAGCCTCTTCACCTGTTCAATAGATGTGGGTGGAGTGTGAACCGGGCAAAAGTTTAGTCTATCTATTCCAATTGGAAAAAAAAATAAAAGAGTGAAAAGACTTGAAAAGCGAAAACCGGAAACCGCATCCTAAACAGGATACAAGGGATGAGCCTCTTCACCTGTTCAATAGATGTGGGTGGAGTGTGAACCGGGCAATAGTTTAGTCTATCTATTCCAATTGGAAAAAAAAATAAAAGAGTGAAAAGACTTGAAAAGCGAAAACCGGAAACCGCATCCTAAACAGGATACAAGGGATGAGCCTCTTCACCTGTTCAATAGATGTGGGTGGAGTGTGAACTGGGCAATAGTTTAGTCTATCTATTCCAATTGGAAAAAAAAATAAAAGAGTGAAAAGACTTGAAAAGAGAAAACCGGAAACCGCATCCTAAACAGGAAACAAGGGATGAGCCTCTTCACCTGTTCAATAGATGTGGGTGGAGTGTGAACTGGGCAATAGTTTAGTCTATCTACTCCAATTGGAAAAAAAAATAAAAGAGTAAAAAGACTTGAAAAGAGAAAACCGGAAACTGCATCCTAAACAGGAAACAAGGGATGAGCCTCTTCACCTGTTCAATAGATGTGGGTGGAGTGTGAACCGGGCGATAGTTTAGTCTATCTACTCCAATTGGAAAAAAAAATAAAAGAGTGAAAAGACTTGAAAAGAGAAAACCGGAAACCGCATCCTAAACAGGAAACAAGGGTATATAATGAACTTTGGTACAAAGAGAGATAATAAAAGACTATGTTGGTCGCAACTGATAGATGGAAAGAGCTTGCTAACTTTGAAAATTATCCAAAATATAGGTACTTGGATTTAAATCTCTTAAAATATCAGCTTCGAAAGTAAAAGGAGCCAACTTACTTGGTAAGGTCCAAGGTGTGTCTTCTGGACAATAAACATCTTGAGAACGCTTTACATCTGATGGTGTTTGATATATCTCTTGATATTCTGTCAACAGTCCTCTGCAAGAATCATATCGATCATTAATCAACAGCACATCATTATTGCTTATTCGAAGCTTTATGTAATCAAAAGTGAATAAATCTAAGGAGTGTTTGCAAAATATAAAAGAGTTAATGAGATTTTAGTCAAACGTTCTTGGCCTGACCCACTTGAAACTAATTAATCAAATGAACGAAAATCAGAACTTTAAAAATATCCCTTTCTTTACTGTGCTGTAAAATTTTCAGCATCCCAAAATCTTCAGTTTTAGAAGATATACAAAGCTATTCCAAAGCAGGACCGAGTAACCACACAGTTTATGATTTTGTCTGGAGGTAAGTATCAGTCAGTCAATTGAATGCCATACGTGATACACTCTTGAGCGATCATGTCTCTTTCACTTGATGACTCACTAGGCAGAAGATTTTCCTAAGGTAGGTTGCCATTTCTTTCTGCAGTAGACTGGTTGCCAACCAAGGCTATAGAACCCAATCTGTCCTGCTATTCAATTTTTATAGAGATCAGTGCTATATGTAATACACACTTGAGTGATCATGTCTTGTTTGATCCATGACTGACTAGACAGAAGATTTTCACACAGTAGGTTGCCACTTTTTTCTGCAGTAAACTGGTTGCAACAAATCCAACTAGAATTCAAACTCAGCACTCCAATTTTTCATTCCAAGCCAATATCCATTGTACTGCAATGCACATCCAGAGGTGAGTATACTAGTCTTAAATTACTGCTAAACACAATAATTACCAAAAAAAAGTTTTAACAAGAGACTTATTAATGATATCCAATTATTAGCTAATTAACAATTTTACCCAATACTAATCAATTATGATCTTTTCTTATTGATCAGGAAAACTTTTTTTTGTATTCTTTTAACCAGACTTTCCATTGTCTATACCAAGATATATCAATAAAAATAATGTTTATAGAAATAAAAAGAATGTTTGTTTAAAATTCATTAAGTACAATACAGGATTATTCAAAAAGAAAAGGTAGATTTTGAAATTTAATAAAATTCTAAGAGACAGAAACACATTCAGCACATTACTAAATAAAAAAATGCCAAAAGTTATTAAAATAACTGAAAAACTTGTTTAAATACTTTTTTGTTGCTCATTTCAAAATCCACTTGAAGAAGGTCAGAGTGTCAGTCAGTTAAGTACCATACGTGATACACGCTTGGGCGATCATGTCTCGAAAGAGACATGACTGACTGGGCAGAAGATTATCCCGCAGTAGGTTGCCATTGCTTTCTGCGGTAGACTGGTTGCCAACCAAGGCTATAGAACCCAATCCGTCCTGTTATTTGACCCATAACTGGAGGGAAGAGACGGATTAGTACCTTTCCCAAGGGTATTTGCGCGTATATGAGTGCAACGAATTCGACTGGAATTCGAACTTGGGTCTCCAATTTCTCGTTCCGAGTCGATATCCACTGGACCACAACAACAGCCAAAATATCGTGAATATGGTAACAAAGATAAGGACAACAGTCTAAACAATGTAAATAGATGTAAATAATTATAATACTTCATTTCAGAAATGTAGATAATGTTTACATTGTTCGGATAATAATTCTTGTATTCTCAATGTTTCAGCTGTTATATGTTCTGGCTTTCTTCAGTTGATATTTTTTTAAATTTTGAACTGAAGCTAGAATAGTGAATCTACATGTGTGATGTTTCTGAAGATTTGTTAATGATTTTTGTGTAGGCATTTAAACAACGTAAATATTTACAATATCACATCTCAGAAATATAGACAGATATAGAAAACTAAATTTTAAAATATCATCATTAAAAATACTAGAAAACTCAATAAAAAAAATTAATCAAATTTCCCTTGTCTGTCATATTCAACAAAATATGTTTGAAATATATATATATATATTGTGTATTTCGGCAGCAATCTTCAGTAAGCTGCTCTAGTGATTAGATATAAATTATTTATAAAAATGTCAATATCACACATTTCTTCTTCTTCTATGTGCCCTGTCCTTTCAGGATGTAGGTAATCAAGGCTTTCCATGTCTCCCTATTCCTGGTAGCTCTTAGTACGTTTTCTCCTGTTACACCATGCAACCCCTGTTCCGTTATCCACCTGCTCAAGCCCTTCAAATATGTTATCTGCTGCCTTCCTCTACCTTTTTTCCTTCTATCTGGCCTGTTAGTATCAGGTTCTCCTAGCCCTCCTTCCTCATTCTATGTCCCAGGAACTTCAGTTGTCTCTTCCTGATGCTCACTATTAATTTATTTTTTGTTGCCATTCTTTCCAACACCTCATCATGGCTCACATGCTCGGTTCATTATATTGGCAGCATCCTTCTCTAGAACCACACTTCCGCTGCTTCAAGTTTATCCTTCATCTTCAATGATATTGTCCAGCATTCACTGCTGTATTGAAGAACTGACATCACATAGCAATCTATCACTCTCTTCTTTGTTTCTAGTGAAATTTTCCTGTGTCTTAGTACTTTACTCAACTTCTGGAATGCGTCATTCGTCATGCAAATTTGCCTTCATATCTCTGTATCGCACTTTCCATCTCCTGTTAGAACACTTCCTAGGTATTTAAATTTTTGTACTTGCTTAATTCTAGTATCTTCCACCTGTATTTGGAATTTTGGGTTGCACCTTTTGCTGATGACCATGCATTCAGTTTTCTTGCAGTTTATTTGTAGTCCTTTTTCGTCATTCTCTTCAGCTACCTTCTGTAGGAGGTCTTGTAGTTTACTTTCCGTGTCTGCAATCAGCACTGTATCATCTGCATACCTTATGTTGTTCAAATTGTGGCCTCTGATAACAAATCCTGGCATAGCATCTAGGGTCCTCAAAATATTCTCGCTGTACAAGTTGAACAGATCCAATGAAAAGACGTCCCTTTCTATCTTTGTAAATTTGCTGAAATTGTTAGCTGTCCACATGCAGGCAGTTTACTGCCAGTAGAGATTCTTGATTACTTTGATATCTTCCCTAAAAATGTTGAGGCTGCTGAGCATCTCCATCAGTTCTTTGTAACATATTTTGTCAAATGCCTTCGCATAATCAATAAAACATAGGTACAAGTCCTTCTTCATTTGTACTGCCCTTTCGGAGAGCATCCTAATCATAAATATAGCATTCCTTGTTTCAGTGTCTTTGACAAACCTGCACTATTCCTGCCCTATCTCTGGCCTGATTCTGCTTCTCGCTCTATTCATCAGGATTCTGACAATCAGTTTTGTAATGTGACTCATTAAGCTGATTGTTCAGTGTAGTTTGCACTTGTTTGCACTTGGCTTCTTTGGCAGTGCTATAAAAATCAACTTGCATAGGTCATCTGGTATTATTCCACTATTATAAATTTTGTTTATTATTTCTTTAATTTTCTCTATTCTTTCAGGGCTATCAGCAGCTCTATTACAATGCAATCTGGACCAGCTGCTTTGTTTCTGTTCAGTTTGGTTTTTGCAGCTTCAACTTCGGACTTTAATATTTCCGGTCTGTCCTCATCCTTATGTATTCTCGGTTGCGCTCTCCTGTCACAGAAAATATCTTTTATATATTCTTCTCATTGCTGGATTATTTCCTCTTTCTCCAATATTATTGTTCCATCCTTGGATTTTATGCATCCTATTGAGGAGCAGGTTTTTTGTCCTGTCAGTTCTCTCACACATTTCACTATATTTAAAACATCTATAGTTAGCCACTTTAGTGATTATATATAAATGATGGCTTTGGTTAATACATAAACAAATGCTGAACAGGAAATTTTTAAAAATCTAGATAATCTTTTTTAAATCAAAGAAAAATAATTTAGGAATCTTTACACCTTTAGCAACAAACCTGTGTGGTACATGTATGACAGTTTTCGACAATGGTGGAATGATTGTGTGTGATTTAAATTTTAAGACGTCCCTCATTGGCTGAAGTGTTCTGGCAACAGGATTCTTCAGAAATTCTCTGAAAGAGGAACAGCAGATGATCATTATATATTCAGACTATTTTTGTATCAAACGGTCTTTCTATCACTATACTCTGTCTTCATCAGGTGTCATAATTCCGAAAGTCAAATTTAAAGTAATAACAGAGAGAAGTTGGTAAAACCAACCTCTATGGAATGAAAACAACAAATAACATTAGAAAATAAGACAGTTGAAAGAATCAGTAAACATGTTATTCTCAAACCAAGTCGTCAGTAGACCGAGCATATATATCAATACTATATAGATACTACTGGTAAAAACAAAGAACAAATTAAAAAAACCTAAGGTTTCAAAAATCATTGCCTAAGATTTCATTGGCACATGAGTCCCTAAAATTAGATTGCTGAAATCTGCTAAGTTCATTAGAGAGCCTTATCCTTGGTATGACAATAAAGTACATCCTGCACTAGAGCTTCTGATTTGATTGATTGGTTTGTTGGTTGTTTTTGTTTATCGGCATATCAACATTTCTATGGGTTATTTAATGCCGAAATCTAAATATTTTGTATGCAAGTTTTATTTTTATTTTTGGAGATAATAATGGTTTTAGTGACATGAGTTTCAGTAATTAACACATATGTGAGGAGTGGGGAGAAGTGGATTCATACCTTTCTGTTGTGGCCTTGTTAGGGGCCAGAAATAAAGACACAAAGATGGAATAAAGTTAAACAAATATATTAACAAAGAATAATAGTACAAACAGATACAACATGAGAAGATCACCAGCATGACTGTATTGGTCCAGCTGTCAGAGCTATCTGCTGGAATAGATCCCTGCTCTCTCAGCACAAAGCAGAAACTGCTGCTTATTTATAGTTTGGAAGAGTTCATTTGTGCATGGCTAAATCACCATAACACTTTCTAAATAGTATTTTCACATAAATAAATATAATGAATCTAACTGGAATTGGAACTCAGCTCTCTGATTAATAATTCTGAGTCATTATGCATTGCACCACCTGCACATCCAAGCTTACAGGATCTGGTATTCTTAATCAGATACCAAACTGACCAGGCTCAATATTGCTTAACTTTAATGATTGTATGAGAACCAGTGTTTTAATGTGATATATTCCCAGGTTCACCCTAACCTGGGTGATAGCACCTGTTAGGGTCTCAGCTAAGGGCAAAAAGTGAACTCCAAGCAAAAATCAGCAGTACATTTTTATAATAAAATGAACAACAATAAATTTTGATAGCAAAATAATGAACAATGCAACAGTAAAAATATAGAAATACATTTTTATAATAAAATTACCAACAATACATTTTATGATCTACAAACTATATATCTCAAAATCATACCTTTACCCTAAAAGTATAAAATGATGTACAAAATATCTGTAGTTGAAAGCATGAAATTACATACAAAATATTTATAATTTAGCAATAAATAACTCTGGATGGATACAAGTGATAATTCTCTCCTTTTCGAGAGTCACATGACACCTGGCAAGTGACAAAGGATAGTTGCAGTGTAGAACCTAGAGAAAAAGGGTGTCTTCTGCCCACAGTGATCGGTCTTACTAAAAAAAAACAAAAAAACACATGGCCTAACCACGTTCATAGAAAAATCACCGTAACTCCAGTTTCCCTTCAGAGAAATATTACATGTAAGGTTCTCCTTTTTACACACTTTTTTGTTGTTGTATATCTGTTATAATTTCTGTGTGGGACATATGTGTGTGTGTATATATATATATAAACACAGTGTATGATGTAGCATTATAAAAGCCTCTCTGAGATCAAAGCAAGTTTGTCATTCCTTTTTTCTTTCAGCCATTTTATTCCGATGTTATTATATCACAGATATAGCAATGCCCATGATGGGGTAAATTCAAATGAAACAAAGAACCTTTCTTCCATAGCAACCTCACATTATAATCCATAGAGGTTGATATGCCACTAAACAAAATCAACCAACCAGCCACTGGAAAGTCAATGGTTCTAGGAGAAGGCAGTTCGCAGAACTTACTGATAAAAGTTAGTGATGATTCATAATCCCATAAATCAAGGCTTGGTATTTTGAAATACCAGAGACACCTAATGATGGCTTGGAGAGTATTACAGCTGAAATGTTGTTATAAAAATGATAAAGATGAGTAAACTAATCAGAATAAAGAAATTTATAAGGATTACGACATCTCTTTGAAATTCACAGCAAACCAAAGAGGAAATAATTACTAATTGCTGTAGAATTCAAGAATTCCTCAAAGTAACTGAAATTAAAGCAATGGCAAGTCTTCATTGAAACTTGGACCTTTGTGCTGGAAAAAAAGATTATTAAAAGGACGTTTTTGCTTGACACCGCTATTATTTTAACTACCTTCGCTCCTCTGGCAATATTTATTGTTTTAAAAAACGATTGTGAGCAATGTAATAAAACTTAAACATATCGTGAAAGTGAATTTATACATTATTTCTTGAGAAATTACAAGAAAAATATTAAACAATATATATTTATTAGATTGTTTATTTACAAGAATGTTATATTTACAACATTCTAAAAACTATCAGGTTGTTACAAAAATAATCGCCGCTCAAAGTGATGTATTGTGAAAAGCCATTTTAACATAGAATTCATGGTATATATTAGGTGAATTTTGGTATACATAATAATTAAAATGTGCTCTTTAATAATTTTTATGACAAATATTCTTGAAGCTTAATTATGAACATGACAAAATATAATCTTTGTTTACTTTTCTAGCATGAGTTCAAATTTGCCTATCAAACTTTTGCCAATATCAACAGAGCATGTAGAGATGGATCCACAAGTGATCGGACAGTACGAATTTGGTTCCAGAAATTCCGTACTGGTGATGAGAGCCTTGAAGATGAAGAAGGTAGAAGATGGTCATGCAGTCTTGACAACAAACAATTGCAAGCAGTTTTTGAGCAAAACTCACGTCAAAGTTTCAGAGAAATGTCTTAGACACTTGGTGTCAGCAGTACAACAGTCTCATGCCATTTGCAGTGTATTAACTATGTGAAAAATCTCAATAAATGGGTTCCTCATGATCTCAATGAAAATCAAAAACTTAGGTGCTTTGAAGTGTGTTCAATGCCCATTCTGCATAACATCAATGATCTCTTTGTTGACTGAATAGTCATTTGTGGTAAAAAGTCGATCTTATATGATAACCGTAAAGGATCAGGTCAATTGCTTGTTCGTGATGAGTTCCCCAAACATTTCTCAAAGCCAAAATTGCATCAGCAAAAGATTATAGTGACTGTTTGGTGGTCTGCAATTGGTGTTATTCACTACAGGTTTCTGGAAGCCAATCAAAGCATTAATGCAGAGCTTTACTGCAAAAAATAAGATCTGCATTATTGAATCAACATGGTCTATTTCTGCTCCACGATATTGCGCGGCTACATGTTGCAAGAATGATGTCGCAAAAAATCACAGACTTGGGATACGAGAGTTTATCTCATCCTCCAAATTATCCTGATCTTTCACCCACTGATTATCATTTTTTAAGCACTTAAGCACATTTTTAAATGTAAATGGTAAAACTTTTAGGTCCAAACCAGAAGTGAAATCATCTTTCAAATATTTTGTTGCACCACAGCCAATAATTTCTTATTAATGAGAAATAAATATTCTTGTTGATCGATGGCAGAAGTGCATAGATGTTCAAGGCTTGTATTTTGACTAATTTCAATTTTTACAGTTAATTTTTTGAGAATAAAATTGTTTCTGAAATCGGCCATTATTTTTGTAACAACCTAATACTACAATTAAAACTGAAGCAATGCAATACTTATTATTTATAAAGAAATAAATATGAAAAAAATTTTTATCCATAAATTTATAGACTTTTGCTAAATTATTGAAATATGTGAAGCAACTATAAGGAAATCCTTATTATTTACCATTTTATAAAGTTTGAATCTGTTGACAATTATCCAATG
The DNA here is from genome assembly GCA_037127315.1 of Ascarosepion bandense. Classification (NCBI taxonomy): domain Eukaryota; kingdom Metazoa; phylum Mollusca; class Cephalopoda; order Sepiida; family Sepiidae; genus Ascarosepion; species Ascarosepion bandense. Next base: position 1,350,866 of record JBBBDQ010000687.1, on the reverse strand, counting down.
TTTTCCCAACCATTTTAATAAACAATAGTGTAAATAAACAATCTAATAAATATGATAGTTTGCAAAGATTGGTTTGTGAGACTGTTGTATATTCATTGGGTTGGTGTGGAATTTTGCCAAGAAGTGTATTTGCACTAGGCGACACAGGGGGATATCACTGGGAGTAGAACGCAAGTGGCAGTCAGATTTTGTTTTGACAAACAGAAGTCAAAAAGACTCAGCACCCGAGGTGACACAGAGTTTAGTGGAATTGCCAGGTGTCAATGAGGTTATTTAAGTCAACAGTAGTCAGTTTAGGTCAGCAGTTTGCAGATAGCAGCTGAGTTAAGAACACAGAAAAAGGGCACAACCCCCGATGCCCTGATATGCGTGTGTGTTACTTCCAACCAGACCAACCCCCCCCCACTCTACGCCAACTCACCGTTATATATATGTGTTGATGTCTGTCATTTTGCAGTTTAAAAAAGCAAGTCAATTTGGGTTCAGTTTATATTTTCATCATTTTATAACAGAGAAGAATTTTGTTGATTTATCAATGTGCAGAAGATACTCAAATTTCAATTGCTGAATTGATTCAAATTTTGTATTCTCCCTGAAATGGTTGCAGTTTTTTTTTTTCGTCAACGAAGCAGCAGTTTATTCTCATTTTGGTTCCAACTTTATTTTCCTCAAAACAGCATGTACCAGAAGAAGCAAGAATAAAACAAGACTGCCGACAAAAAAAAGGCTAGATCATAGGCTAATTAAAATCGCTATTCATTCACGCCTCATCAGAATAGACGATTAGGACCGATGGGTCTAGGCAGATCAATTAACATTTTCAGCAAAAGGACTTTAGACTTTGAAAATTCATGTGGCCAATTACTGACTCCAGGCAACACAAAAATGAATACAAGCAATTTTGAACATGGAAAATTTGTTACAAGTTTGTCTCGATAATTCAAGAATGACTGATTAATTTGTTTAACTGCATATCAACTCCTCATGGGTCATTTAATGTTGAAATTTAATTTTCATGGAATTTTTGAAGTGATAAAAGATTATATATATGCTTTTTTGCTTTCACAATTGAATACATGGTAGATGATACTCTGCTTTTGTGCATATACATGTTTGTTGGTTGGCTGAATTTGTTTTACAGCATATCAACTCATATGGATTATTTAAAGCCGAAATCTAAATATTTGGATTTTGGTTAGTTGATTTTGTTTGGTGGCATATTAAGCTCTATGTGTTATTTAATGCCGAAATCCAAATATTTGGAATTTGGTTGGTTGATTTTGTTTAGCGGCATATCAATCTCTATGGGTGTTTTAATGCCGAAATCCAAATAGTTGGAATTTGGTTGGTTGATTTTGTTTAGCGGCATATCAATCTCTCTGGGTGTTTTAATGCCGAAATCCAAATAGTTGGAATTTGGTTGGTTGATTTTGTTTAGCGGCATATCAATCTCTATGGGTTATTTAATGCTGAAATCTAAATAGTTGGAATTTGGTTGGTTGATACTGTTTAGCGGCATATCAATCTCTATGGGTTTAATGCAGAAATCAAATATTTGGAATTTGGTTGGTTGATTTTGTTTAGCGGCATATCAATCTCTATGGGTTATTTAATGCCGAAATCAAAAAATATTGGAATTTGGTTGGTTGATTTTGTTTAGCGGCATATCAATCTCTATGGGTTATTTATTGCCGAAATCCAAATATTTGAATTTGGTTGGTTGATTTTGTTTAGCGGCATATCAATCTCTATGGGTTATTTAATGTACCTGCGAAATCTAAATATTTGGAATTTGGTTGGTTGATTTTGTTTAGCGGCATATCAATCTCTATGGGTTATTTAATGCGAGAAATCCAAATATTTGGAATTTGGTTGGTTGATTTTGTTTAGCGGCATATCAATCTCTATGGGTTATTTAATGCGAAATCCAAATATTTGGAATTTGGTTGGTTGATTTTGTTTATGGCATATCAATCTCTATGGGTTATTTAATGCGAAATCAAATATTTGGAATTTGGTTGGTTGATTTTGTTTAGCGGCATATCAATCTCTATGGGTTATTTAATGCGAAATCCAAATATTTGGAATTTGGTTGGTTGATTTTGTTTAATGACATATCAATCTCTATGGGTTATTTAATGCGAAATCAAATGCTACGGAATTTGGTTGGTTGATTTTGTTTAGCGGCATATCAATCTCTATGGGTTATTTAATGCGAAATCCAAATATTTTGGAATTTGGTTAGTTGATTGTTTAGCGGCATATCAATCTCTATGGGTTATTTAATGCGAGAAATCAAATATTTGGAATTTGGTTGGTTGATTTTGTTTAAGCGACATATCAATCTCTATAGGTTATTTAATGCTGAAATCTAAATATTTGGAATTTGGTTGGTTGATTTTGTTTAGCGGCATATCAATCTCTATGGGTTATTTAATGCTGAAATCAAATATTTGGAATTTGGTTGGTTGATTTTTGTTTAAGCGGCATATCAATCTCTATGGGTTATTTAATGCTGAAATCAATATTTGGAATTTGGTTGGTTGATTTTGTTTAGCGGCCATATCAATCTCTATGGGTTATTTTAATGCGAAATCCAAATATTTGGAATTTGGTTGGTTGATTTTGTTTAGCGGCATATCAATCTCTATGGGTTATTTAATGTAAATCTAAATAGTTGGAATTTGGTTGGTTGATTTTGTTTAGCGGCATATCAATCTCTATGGGTTATTTAATGCTGAAATCTAAATAGTTGTTGAATTTGGTTGGTTGATTTTGTTTAGCGGCATATCAATCTCTATGGGTTATTTAATGCAAATCTAAATAGTTGGAATTTGGTTGGTTGATATTGTTTTAGCGGCATATCAATCTCTATGGGTTATTTAATGCTGAAATCTAAATATTTGGAATTTGGTTGGGGGTTGATTTTGTTTAGCGGCATATCAATCTCTATGGGTTATTTAATGCTGAAATCCAAATATTTGGAATTTGGTTGGTGGATTTTGTTTATGGCATATCAATCTCTATGGGTTATTTAATGCAAAATCCAAATATTGAATTCAGTTGATTTGATTTTTGTTTAGCGACATATCAATCTCTATGGGTTATTTAATGCAGAAATCCAAATATTTAGATTTGGTTGGTTGATTTTGTTTATGGCATATCAATCTCTATGGGTTATTTAATGCTGAAATCTAAATAGTTGGAATTTGGTTGGTTGATTTTGTTTAGCGGCATATCAATCTCTATGGGTTATTTAATGCTGAAATCTAAATAGTTGGAATTTGAAGGTTGGTTTGATTTTGTTTAGCGGCATATCAATCTCTATGGGTTATTTAATGCTGAAATCTAAATGATTGAATTTGGTTGGTTGATATTGTTTAGCGGCATATCAATCTCTATGGGTTATTTAATGCAGAAATCAAATATTTGGAATTGGTTGGTTGATTTTGTTTAGCGACATATCAATCTCTATGGGTTATTTAATGCTGAAATCAAATATTTGGAATTTGGTTGGTTGATTTTTATTCATGACTTATCAATCTCTATGGGTTATTTAATGCGAAATCGAAATATTTAGATTTGGTTGGTTGATTTTTGTTTGTGACATATCAATCTCTATGGGTTATTTAAATACTGAAATCCAAATATTTAGATTTGGTTGGTTGATTTTGTTTAGCGGCATATCAATCTCTATGAATTTATTTAATGCGAAATCAAATATTTGGAATTTGTTTAGTTGATTTTGTTGTATATCAATCTGTCAGATTTATTTAATGCTGAGAAATCTAAATAGTTGGAATTTCAGTTGGTTGATTTTGTTTAGCGACTTATCAATCTCTATGGGTTATTTAATGCTGAAATCTAAATAGTTGGAATTTGATTTGGTTGATTTTGTTTCTGTGGCATATCAATCTCTATGGGTTATTTAATGCTGAAATCTAAATAGTTGGAATTTGGTTGGTTGATATTGTTTAGCGGCATATCAATCTCTATGGGTTATTTAATGCTGAAATCTAAATATTTGGAATTTGGTTGGTTGATTTTGTTTAGCGGCATATCAATCTCTATGGGTTATTTAATGCTGAAATCAAATATTTGGAATTTGGTTGGTTGATTTTGTTTAGCGGCATATCAATCTCTATGGGTTATTTAATGCCGAAAATCCAAATATTTGGAATTTTGGTTGGTTGATTTTGTTTAGCGGCATATCAATCTCTATGGGTTATTTAATGCGAAATCAAATATTTGGAATTTGGTTGGTTGATTTTGTTTAGCGGCATCAATCTCTATGGGTTGTTAATGCTGAAATCTAAATAGTTGGAATTTGGTTGGTTGATTTTGTTTAGCGGCATATCAATCTCTATGGGTTATTTAATGCTGAAATCTAAATAGTTGGAATTTGGTTGGTTGATTTTGTTCGCCGGCATATCAATCTCTATGGGTTATTTAATGCTGAAATCTAAATAGTTGGAATTTGGTTGGTTGATATTGTTTAGCGACATCAATCTCTATGGGTTATTTAATGCGAAATCCAAATATTTGGAATTTGGTTGGATTGATTTTGTTTAGCGGCATATCAATCTCTAGGTTATTTAATGCAATCAAATATTTGGAATTTGGTTGGTTGATTTTGTTTACTTGACATATCAATCTCTATAGGTTGACTTTGTCTAGAAATCCAAATATTTAAATTTGGTTGATTTTGTTTAGCGGCATATCAATCTCTATGGGTTATTTAATGCTGAAATCTAAATAGTTGGAATTTGGTTGGTTGATTTTTTTGTTTTGTGGCATATCAATCTCTATGGGTTATTTAATGCTGAAATCTAAATAGTTGGAATTTGGTTGGTTGATTTTTGTTTACTGTGGCATATCAATCTCTATGGGTTATTTAATGCTGAAATCTAAATGGTTGGAATTTGGTTGGTTGATATTGTTTAGTGGCATATCAATCTCTGTAGGATTATTTATTGAAATCCAAATATTTAGGTGGTTGGTGTGCATTTAGCTGACATATCAATCTCTATGGGTTATTTAATGCGAAATCAAATATTTGGAATTTGGTTGGTTGATATTGTTTAGCGGCATATACAATCTCTATGGGTTATTTAATGCGAAATCAAATATTTGGAATTTGGTTGGTTGATTTTGTTTAGCTGACATATCGATCTCTATGGGTTATTTAATGCGAAATCCAAATATTTGGAATTTGGTTGGTTGATATTGTTTAGCGGCATATCAATCTCTATGGGTTATTTAATGCAATCAAATATTTTGGAATTTGGTTGGTTGATTTGTTTAGCTGACATATCAATCTCTATGGGTTATTTAATGCCAATCCAAATATTTGGAATTTGGTTGGTTGATTTTGTTTAGCGGCATATCAATCTCTATGGGTTATTTAATGCGAAATCCAAATATTTGGAATTTGGTTGGTTGATATTGTTTGTGACATATCAATCTCTATGGGTTATTTAATGCGAAATCCAAATATTTGGAATTTGGTTGGTTGATTTTTGTTGCCTTTGACATATCAATCTCTATAGGTTATTTAATGCGAAATCCAAATATTTGGAATTTGGTTGGTTGATTTTTGTTTAGCGGCATATCCAATCTCTATGGGTTATTTAATGCTGAAATCTAAATAGTTGGAATTTGGTTGGTTGATTTTGTTTAGCGGCATATCAATCTCTATAGATTTATTTAATGCTGAAATCTAAATAGTTGGAATTTGGTTGGTTGATTTTGTTTAGCGGCATATCAATCTCTATGGGTTATTTAATGCTGAAATCTAAATAGTTGGAATTTGGTTGGTTGATATTGTTTAGCGGCATATCAATCTCTATGGGTTATTTAATGCCGAAATCCAAATATTTGGAATTTGGACCAGTTGATTTTGTTTGTGACATATCAATCTCTATGGGTTATTTAATGCTGAAATCCAAATATTTAGATTTGGTTGGTTGATTTTGTTTAGCGGCTTATCAATCTCTATGGGTTATTTAATGCGAAATCAAATATTTGGAATTTGGTTGGTTGATTTTGTTTAAGCGTCATATCAATCTCTATGGGTTATTTAATGCTGAAATCCAAATATTTGGAATTTGGTTGGTTGATTTTGTTTAATGACATATCAATCTCTATGGGTTATTTAATGCGAAATCCAAATATTTGGAATTTGGTTGGTTGATTTTTGTTTAGCGGCATATCAATCTCTATGGGTTATTTAATGCTGAAATCTACATAGTTGGAATTTGGTTGGTTGATTTTGTTTAGCGGCATATCAATCTCTATGGGTTACTTAATGCTGAAATCTAAATAGTTGGAATTTGGTTGGTTGATATTGTTTAGCGGCATATCAATCTCTATGGGTTATTTAATGCTGAAATCCAAATATTTGGAATTTGGTTGGTTGATTTTGTTTAGCGGCATATCAATCTCTATGGGTTATTTAATGCTGAAATCCAAATATTTGGAATTTGGTTGGTTGATTTTGTTTAGCGGCATATCAATCTCTATGGGTTATTTAATGCCGAAATCCAAATATTTGGAATTTGGTTGGTTGATTTTGTTTAGCGGCATATCAATCTCTATGGGTTATTTAATGCCGAAATCCAAATATTTGGAATTTGGTTGGTTGATTTTGTTTAGCGGCATATCAATCTCTATGGGTTATTTAATGCCGAAATCCAAATATTTGGAATTTGGTTGGTTGATTTTGTTTAGCGGCATATCAATCTCTATGGGTTATTTAATGCCGAAATCCAAATATTTGGAATTTGGTTGGTTGATATTGTTTAGCGGCATATCAATCTCTATGGGTTATTTAATGCTGAAATCCAAATATTTGGAATTTGGTTGGTTGATTTTGTTTAGCGGCATATCAATCTCTATGGGTTATTTAATGCTGAAATCCAAATATTTGGAATTTGGTTGGTTGATTTTGTTTAGCGGCATATCAATCTCTATGGGTTATTTAATGCTGAAATTTAAATAGTTGGAATTTGGTTGGTTGATTTTGTTTAGCGGCATATCAATCTCTATGGGTTATTTAATGCCGAAATCCAAATATTTGGAATTTGGTTGGTTGATTTTGTTTAGCGGCATATCAATCTCTATGGGTTATTTAATGCCGAAATCCAAATATTTGGAATTTGGTTGGTTGATATTGTTTAGCGGCATATCAATCTCTATGGGTTATTTAATGCTGAAATCCAAATATTTGGAATTTGGTTGGTTGATTTTGTTTAGCGGCATATCAATCTCTATGGGTTATTTAATGCTGAAATCCAAATATTTGGAATTTGGTTGGTTGATTTTGTTTAGCGGCATATCAATCTCTATGGGTTATTTAATGCTGAAATTTAAATAGTTGGAATTTGGTTGGTTGATTTTGTTTAGCGGCATATCAATCTCTATGGGTTATTTAATGCCGAAATCCAAATATTTGGAATTTGGTTGGTTGATTTTGTTTAGCGGCATATCAATCTCTATGGGTTACTTAATGCTGAAATCTAAATAGTTGGAATTTGGTTGGTTGATTTTGTTTAGCGGCATATCAACATCTATGGGTTATTTAATGCCGAAATCTAAATATTTATATTTTGGTTGGTTGATTTTGTTTAGCGGCATATCAACCCCTATGAATTATTTAATACTGAAATCTATATAGCATTTATATAATTCTATATTTTAGAGTAATTGCTGGTAATTTTACTACAAAAATATATTGTTGCTAATGTTTTTATAAAAATGTATTCCTTGTATTTTTATACCTTTTTAGTGTTGCATTGATTGTCATTTTGCTATAAAAATGTATTGTTCATTTTACTATAAAAATGTTGATTTTTTTTTTGTTTTGTTTTGGGGAGTCCGTATTTTCCCATAGCTTGGACCCTAGCAGATGCATAAGCAGCCTTGATGCTGGATGTAGTTTATCATCATACCAGGGACAAATAATACAAGAAAACTCACTTGCTGTTATCATAAATTCTCAAAACTGCACCAGATTTAACAAGTTTACCGTAATGACTTTCATTCGACATTCCTTATTCAACAACAGATTTTGCTCCTGCCATGTTGACTTATCAGTTCCAGATAGGTTTGAACATTAACAACACTGCATATTTTTATCAAGGTAGTATTCAAAGGTAGTATTTTCAAGGTAGTATTCAAAGGTAGTATTTTCAAGGTAGTATTCAAAGGTAGTATTTTCAAGGTAGCATTCAAATAAAATACACATTTTATTATCACCTAATTTTGTACAATGATGAATCATATGCAATATAGGTGAACAATTTAACTAGAAAAATTGAAAACAAATACAATGCATCTAAATACAAATTAAAGACATATAATAGATCATATCATCTTAAATAAATCAACAATGATTTGCAGCAATCTTTAACATCAACTTTCTGTTAAAAAGTTGAATAATTTTAACACTTTAAATATTAGGATTAGAAAATAGTGAATTTGTAAAGATCAGAATTCCTCTGCATGTTCTTTGCTGGATCACCAGATATGTAGGGACCTTAATTATGCTTATCAAATTGGCCTTGTGCCAAACATAACCAAACTCCCCAAAATTTAAAATTATCAGAAAGTTGAAAGATTAAACTGTCTCTATTGTATAAATAAGTGAACATTTATTTAGCGAACATTATAACATCCAATTTGTATATATGAAAGTATTAAATTGTGAAAATGTTCTAAGAGAAAGTTACAGTAGTTTAAAGAATTCAGAATTTGTTTTAGTGAAATGTGGTTTGTGCAGAAAAAGATAAGTCTGTTTTTTGCTGTGTGTAACAACAATTAGCAATAATGTCTTTGTTCCTCTCTTTCTTTTTGTGGATGGTGAGTAGGCAAGGAGGAAGAAGAAGAGATAAACAAAGCAGCACGAGAGAGCAAGTGAGAGGGTGATAATGCAGGTTGCTGGGAGTGGCTTGACTACTTTTTTGCTACATTGTGACAGGTGTCCTCTCTGTTCTCTGCTCCCTTCTCTGTTTGATTCAACTTTCTTTCTCTGTGCCAAAAAGCGATTTGACATCGGCTCGCTACTTTTTCTAAGTTTGTAGTGTCACTCCTTTTTTCTATTGGTCAAAATACATTTCACACAAGCTCAGTAAATTTTGCCTTGGTCTTTTCTTCAGCTCTGAGCTAATCTTTTTTCTATTGGTCAAAAATAGATTTCACACTGGAATTTGAATTTGAAACAGTGAAGAAAAGAGAATTTTTTTTTATATAATTTGATATTTTCAGAGTAATTGCAGGTAATTTAATTATAAAAATGAATTGTTGGTAATGTTCTTATAAAAATAAATTATGAATCTGAAAACAGTGAAGAAAAGAGAGTCATTTTTATTCTGTGTTCACCACAAATTTTATATAGTTTTTTTGACACTTAGAATGAAAAAAACAAATTTACAGATTTGGATGAAAAAAAAAGGCCCCATAATGATGTCAAAGTCCCAAAAAACTTTTCATCCATCAATAGTTTGCTGCACTTATTTGTAACTTAAATAAATGTTGATAAGATAGAGAGGATCACAATTCACTGCTGGGCCCCCTTCCAATCAGGTGTGCTCCCTCTGACCCCACTGTAGTATGCACTGGCAAAAGGAATATCTAAGAAAAAACTTATACCATTCATTCTTTTGACATAAAATTATTGTAAATTGACAAATTCTTTCTTATTCAATTTTGCACAAATTAGGACTGTTTTTTATTGTGCACCTGATAATTTCACCAATTAATTTTTTATGGAAAAATCCCAATAACTAGCTTTCTCACCACACTTCTACAATAACCTGTGACAATATTAAAAAAAAAACAATCTTTGCTAAGTCGGATTCAAGACTAGCATGCATTGAACACTTGTCAGTACCAATCATCGACAAGATACGGCTTTATGACAACGACTGTAACCTCAAAAGCTTTGCATTGACAATAGTTAAAAAAGATACTCACTTATCAACCATGGCATTTTTGCTGAAGTCCTTTTCTTGTGGTGTGAAAGAACGGTGGACAATCCGATATGTGGGCAAGTAAGGCTCGTTCATATCCAAAAGTTAAAAAAGATACTCACTTATCAACCATGGCATTTTTGCTGAAGTCCTTTTCTTGTGGTGTGAAAGAACGGTGGACAATCTGATATGTGGACAAGTAAGGCTCGTTCATATCCAAAATACCCATGTTCGTTGGATCAATAATTTTGCCACTTAATTTCGGATTTATCGTTGATGCACTTCCATACTACAAAAAATAAATTATTTGTAATTAACAAAAATAATTTAAAAAAATGATGGTATCCAACTGTTTTAATTTTTACTTAGGTTCTTTTCCATGGAAATTAATAAAAAAATAGGAAATAAAAGCTGAATGGTTTGGTTTGGTTTATTTTGTTTTACAGCATATCAACCTCAACCGGTTGTTTAAAGCCAACAAGATTTTTTTGTTCATATGAATAGAATATGTATGGTCTTAGTTAAGCCTGGACGACTTTATTTTTGTTGTGGTCACCCGAAAAGCATGTAACTCCAGCTGTGCCTCGTTAATGTTGATGCTGTGAAGCGTTTTTTGCTATGTATGGAGAGCCAAGGCATCATGTACTGTTATTTACTACTTAGATGGGTGTTTACTTTTTGCATTGTTTTGTTTTTGTTTTGTTTTTTTATTTTCTGATGTAAGGTTTTTCTTTTTTGGCACTGAAACATTTTGTGTATATATATATATATATATATATATATATATATATTGTCATCCGCAGACAGATTTGTTTCGCTGTATCACAGCTCATCGGTATGGTTAGACTCCGATTGCTTTTTATATATATAATTTGTCAGCTGATTGATGTTATATTTAGCATCTCAACTCTGGAGTTTAATCGATAAATCATTTCTGTAATTGTTCAGTCCACTCGTCAGGAGGTTTCAGCAATTGACTACAGATTTTCTTAGTTTGGTTTGAGGTTGATTTTTCTCCTTGCGTGCTTGTGTATGTGTGAATGTTTTTTATGCGTGAATGTGTGTGTTTGTTTGTGTACGTATATAAGTATATGACACCAAATTTTAATAAAACCTATAAAAATACTTTCAGCCTTAAATATTTATGAAATTTCATGAATTTTAATAATAAACTTTATGAGTTGCTATGAATTTTAATGTAAAAATTCGCAAATTGCTATGAATGTTAAGAATGAATTTTATAAGTTGCTATGAATTCTAATGTAAGAATCCATGAATTGTTACAAATTTTAATAACAAATTTTATTTATGAAATTTTATGTTTGTTAGAAGCAAAAAAACATAAACAACTTCTAAACTTTCTGAACTTTCAGGAAAACAGTTCCCAAACAAAGTTATCACATAACCTAGTAAATCATCAAAGTCCACAAAATACAATATTTCCTACTAAGATCTTTCTCTTTTATGCTTTGCTATTCTCACCTGAACCCTCAACAACACTAAAGTGAGTTTGTCAATGGCTAAATACTGACTGTAACAAACAAAAGCCATTCTTGCTGACAGCTTGTGTTTTCTTTCTTCTTTCAACTAGCTTGTATAAATGAGCTGGTAGTGCAACAATTTGTGGCTAGGAAAGAATTTTAGACAAGTTCATTGCATTCACTTTCACACAAATACCCTTAGGAAAGGTATGAACACATCTTTTTTTATCACAACTATTGGGTTAAATAACAAGAAAGGAGAAGCTACCTAGCTTTTTTTGGTAACAGTCTAGGAGAATGACAAAACGCCCATCAGCTTAGGCCATTACTTTTTTTTCATTTCACTCCAAGTAAGGTTTGACTGCCACTCATGTGTAGGGGTTACAGTGAGAGAAAAAACTGGGTACAGCGGGTATTGAGAAAAGGATAAAAGATGAATGGGATTTAAGAAGATAGAAGATGGCAATTGATGTTGCATTTACATTTTTAGAGATCGTAGCTATCAAGGATACAGGCGGGAAGTATGAGAAAAGAAAATGTTTTTCAAAGGTAAAAGGGTGGGACCTAAATGCCAATCTAGTAGCACGCTTAAATTCATGTGGACGGGCACCAGGAACAAAGTACATCAGAGCAGCTGTCATTAAAATATTTGTCATGTCACTGAAGGTTGGATGCCAACTCAGGACCGATTACATTGCAGATTCTTCTTTGGATTTGAGATGAATAGTAGGAGCACCCGACCAGATATGGCAAAAGTATTCAATGCACAGACAAATGGTAGATTTATGAATGTGCAAGAAAAATTCTTAAGTCATGTGTGTTTTCAATCTATCTTAAGCGGCGATAGTGTGATTCTAATACAGACAATCTTCTTCAAAGTACCAGAATCAATATTGGATCTGTTAGTTGTTAGATAAATTTGGAAATATATATGAAACATTTATCGACGGTAGACAGGAAAAGAAAATATCATTAGAAACAAAGAAAAGAGCACTGAACTGTTGCGTAGTATCAGTCATTTATATATGTCAGTGGATGCTGGACAATCTTTGGAGATGAAGAAGAGACTTGAAGCAACATAAATGGGATTCTACAGAAAATGCTGAGGATATCCTGGACCAAACGTAAGAGCAATGACGAATGGCAACAAAAAAGAACACTTATACTTGACATCAGGACAAGACAGTTGAGGTTTCTGGGACGCATCATGACGAAAGAGAGCTTGAAAATTTTAATATTCACAGGACAGATTGAAGTTAAGTGTGATAGAGGAAAGGAATGTGAAACCTACCTGGAGAGCATGAGCAGCTCAATAGCAGCGCAAGTTTTGGGGAGATGGAAAAGTGACCAAATTTCTTAAGAGCTACAAAGAGCAGGAAATTGTGGATCGCCTACATCCTGAAGGGGCATGGCACATAGAAGAAGGAGTTTGTGCAAATGGGTGGTGGAGCAGTTTTGGGAGAGATAACAGAAGGCGACATTTATTAAGATCTACAACGGACAGGAGAATGTGGAAGGCCATGATCGTTAACGTCCTGAATAGACACGGTATATAGAAACAGACAAAACACAGCAAGGTAAGTAAAAAAATTTAAAAAATACTTTTTCTCGTCTGACCTTTGTTGGTCCATCTTGGAGATGATCGTTGAGAAGAAACGGTCTGTTTTTGAAGATATCATCAAAATAATAATTTTCTCTGATTCCTTTTCTGGCGACAAATTCATCCTGAGTCTCACTTTTTTCATACCCCATAGAAAGTGGACGTCGCCAGCTACCTGGTCCAAGCTGTATTACACAAAAAAGAAAGTGTGTGGTAGAAAAAAGAGAATATAAATGAACAGAATAAAAAAGTACAGTATTTGAAGTTTACAGATGAAGTATTATTAGTTTATAATTAATTCTCTTACGTTTAATCGCTCGTAATTTTACACCAAGTCATTCCAATTTCTTAGATAAAGCATTATGAAGTATTTTTAATTTATGACTACTATTTCTTTCATATTATTTATCTTACTTTTACACTAGTCTTAAGTTGTAAGAATTTCTTAGATTCTTGTCAATTATTATCGATTTTTGACTAGTATTTCTTTATCTTAATTTTTTTCCACTAAGTAGTAATTGTTTCAAGTGGTCTGAATTTCGTAGATGAAGCATTGTTAATTATAATTGATTTTTTACTTGTATTGCTTTCATCTTATTTCGCTTGGTTTTATACCAAGTAGTAATAGTTTTTTAGTTGTGTGAATTTCTTAGATGAAGGCTTTCTCGATTAATGATTTTTAATCTCTGTTCTAGTGAAACTGTCAAACGCTATCTTTTATCTTCTTGAATCCTGTTTATATTTTGTCCTTGCCTCAATATTGTTTATACTCAGTCTTTTTTTCCCACTTTTACTCCATTGCGTACTAGTGGCATTCTTGCTTTGCTTGGGGTGAAATGATATTTTTAAAAATCCAATGCAGGCGACCATAATTCTAATTGTCTTAACTGCACATGAATATATCTCCTTCCACAACAACAACAAAAAAAAAAGAAACTTACCTCTTGAACAAACGTGGTAATGAAGCTGAAAATTGATTCTCATAACAAACTGGTAACCTTAGTAATTCTGAAGAAAGAAAATACGGAAAAGAAAAGAGACAGCTGACATGAATGGACAATTGGTCTACAGAAATCTTACCTTCTCTGATAAATCTTTTATGTTATGAAAACGGTCGTATTTCAGACCTTCATAAAACGGTTGTCTCAGTTGCTGCGGTACAAATTTCCTATCGTGGAACGTCCCTGTGGTCGTCGTGTGCATCTTGTACCGGGACATTTGATCAGGTTGGAGCAAGGAGAGAGGCAATGGCTCGTTAACCATCGGCTGAAGATTGAATATTGAACTTATAAGAAATTGTGCACAGATTTTATTTGTAGTGATCAAAACAATGTGTGTTGTAGTGCAGTGGATATCGGCTCGGAACGAGAAATCAGAGAGCCGAGTTTGAATTCCAGTTGAATTCCTTGCATTCACTTACGCGCAAATACCCTTGGAAAAGGTATTAATCCGTCTATTCCTTCCAGTTATGGGTTAAATAACAGGACAGATTGGGTTCTATAGCCTTGGTCGGCAACCAGTCTACCGCAGAAAGCAATGGCAACTTACTGCGGGATAATCTTCTGCCCAGTCAGTCATGTCTGTTTCGAGACATGATCGCCCAAGCGTGTATCACGTATGACACTTAACTGACTGATCAAAACAAGATCTAGATTTAAAATTCAAATGCTAAGCACTGACTCATTGATTTTGTTAGAAATAAAAAAGACTTGAATTTACAAACTTTGCTTAGCACACACGCAAAAGCGAATCCAAAACAAAACTCGGGAAATTTCTCACCTTGATACGAAATGTTTTTCGGCCAATAAACATCTAAAAACAAAATTCAAATAATCTTCAATTCTCAGAAATAAATTCTTTTACGGACTTTTTTTTTTTTGCAAGCCGAAGTGAAGTTTGTTCGTCGTCCAATGGAAAGGCCGGGATCACATCCGGGAATAAATACCCAAATGACCTTTCCAAGCCCCACAAACGAAATAAAAGACAGACAAGTTTGCCTGTCATCAGAGAGCGTATTAACATGTTCCTTGACAAATGCCAGGCAATCACGATTATTATCTCTATCTTTCTCTCTCACCTTTCCTTTTCACCGTTCACCCGTCTGCTTTTTCTTACAATTGATAAACGAACGGAACCCTTTAAGACTGAGCGATAACTTCAAAAACATTCCTACCCAACGATAGCGCTCATATATAAATACACACATGTTACTACTACGAACTCTTGATACCCTTAACTTCTTACTACTGTTTCTCATTGAACGTTTAACTTCTACCAATTCATGTTATTTTGTTCTATTAATAACTTTCTATTTAAACATACAAAAAGTATACTTTTATTCTTCCATGGATCCACCTTCTGATAACCTTAAGATAATTCTGGCGAAATCCTTAAGTTGTGGGGATTGTCGGCTATGTTTGTGAATTTGCTTTGTACCAGACATGGCTGACCGTCCTTACCGCTACATATTTAATGGGTAATGCAGTGTATAAAAGTGATGTCACTCAGTGAACATTTATGTTACATATTTCGCTGGCTGTGGTTTAATGTAACTTGTATTTGAGACATTCTCAGGAACTTACGAACAGTTGAAAATGAGAGGTTCTAGAAGTTTTGAGACTTTTTCAGGAGAGACATTTATTTAGTTCAAAGAAGTCCAAAACTCTACACCCTTGTAAAAATTAATTGAAACAAAACGATATCTTCCTAGGATCTTTCACACTTTTTCTGATCACGTATACGTCGTCTTTTGACGTTGTTTTTCTCTTCCGACTATATTTTCCTTTACGTTTTTGACTGCGATAGATAGATAGATAGATAGATAGATAGATAGATAGATAGATAGATCCTTAATTGTAACAAAATGAATAATGTCTTTTTAAGATCTTTAACACTTTCTCTGGTCGTCTCTTGTTTTTCTCTCCTGACCACACTTTTTTACGTTTTGGACTGATGAATCCTGTTTGCTTTTTCGCCTTGATGACACAAATAAGAGTTGAAAGTCTGATATCAACAATTTCTGCAATCTCTCTGTAAGGCTTGCCAGTGTGTTCGTGCAGTGTTACAATTTTCGTATGTTTCCTTGGTATATTGTCCATCGCAGACTATGGACAACTAATCAACAGTCGAGACAATAGTGTCTGGACGTAATAAAAATCTGATGCAATCATGGATGACGTAATATCTTTCAAGGCCAAATAAATTTCATCATAAACTCCGAGAATAGATGATTAATCTGAGGAAAAAATAGAAATTGATTACACTCTGTGACTTCAGTGGGTCTAAAAGTGACCGTATGGCGAAAGAAAGATAACTAAAGCAATTGTTTCAATTAATTTGCACAGATCATGTCATGTCATTCAAAGTGGGATCCTCTGATTTCAACGCACTTGTTGTAGCACCGTGTAGGCCCCATGGAAGTAATCCAAAATGAAAGTGGCCAGCCTCCTTCATATTCTTGATGTCTTCAAGACGACTGCCCCTGAGATTATTCTTCAGTTTGAAGAGCAACAAAAAGTCACGGAAAGCAAAGTCTGGAATGTAAGGAGAGTGAGGGGAGTTTTGATGACCATCTGCCTGCTGTCACCAACGCGTCTTTCCTTCTGTTCGTTACTGAGCACTCAGGGAACAAATTCTGCACAAATTTTGCGCATGCTCAGTTCTTCATGAATAATTCTGTGTACAGTTGCCTTACCAACTCCAAACTGTATGCTTAATGTCTTTAGAAACATATGACGATCCTCATCCAGAAATTTTCAAATTTTCTCAATCAGTTCTGGATGTTCTGACGTTCACATTCACACTTGTCTCCCTCCCACATCGCTCATCGTCTCTCATACCATCTCCACCGTCCTTGACCCTCTTATGACAGTGGAAATCAGATACTCGCACTATAAAAATTAACCCATAAGCAGTCTGTAGAATTTCATACGTTTCTGTAATATTTTAACACAAAACTTGATTGCATAGAGAGCTTTCAAATTGTCTTCACGTCCTAACTGCATTCTGAAAACGTGTCCGCTGCGACAAACAGTGCTTAGTAGGGTGTGGTCAAAGAGCTTTTACAACCATCACCTTCAATCTGGATTAGCAAAAATTGGCAAGTCAAGTTATAGATCTATCTATAATAATGTTATATTAAAACTACAATGATTTAGAAAAGTTATAATTCCCTGTCTAAAAATGTTTCAAAACATCTTGAATATGCCTTGTTGATACTTGTCGGGACGTGTGTCACCTGCTTTGTAGTTTAATAAGAGACTACAAAATGACATCAAATCTGTTGTTATTCCATTAAAACTAGTATATTCATCTTTGCAATCATTACATTTCACTGTTCAGCCAGTCTCTTCTTGATCCTCCCTAGGGTTATTTCACATTCAAAAAGTATAGGAAAGATCAAAGTAGTTTTGAATATCTAATGAAAATTTTACTCCTTTTTAAAACATTAGAAATTTTGATTAAAAACTATTCGTCTTTCGTCAGCAGTTGTACTAACTTTTAGCATAGTAAATTTTAGCCTCTTTTTTAGACACACTAATTTGGAAATTCTTGCAAAATCAAAAATCGGATTTTAATGAAATTTTTAGGACTTATTTACAAATGAATTCAATTATTTAAAAAAAAAATTATTAGAAAATCTTGGGGAAAATATTCTTCTTTTATCATGTGTTTCACCCTTACATAAAATGATAATTTTATGAAAACTTGAGAAAGCTTTAGTAACTGTATTCGTTAAAAGCAGAATTCATTGAAAAATTTAAATCACCGAATTCTTTTTGCAAAATCAGTCTCCGTCTTAACGAAAATCTGTTCTGAATAATAATAATAATAATAATAACAATAATAATAATAATAATAATAATAATGAAAACGCAATAAAACTAAGACATGATATAATTAGAGAAGCTTTTAATTGCTTTTATAATTTATAATAACAATATTTTTTAAAGAAAAAAAGTTTTTCTATGAAAAATTAATGTTTACAAGATTTGTTTTCATTTTTTTAACAATTATGATTTTCTAAAAGTTTTTAAATCTTTTAAAATTCAGTTCCAGTGGTGTAACGCTTAGAAAATATTGTTCTTAAGCAAAACTATATTTACTAATCAATGTAAAGCTTATTACCATTTGATGACTTCAAATATTTTTTTAAAAGAATTTCGAATTTTTTTTTGTTTAGATGCCAGTTCATACATGACATTATCATTAAAAGGTCATGTGTTTTAAAGGGATGTCCTTCTTACGGAAAAACTCATACAGTTTATTGTCTGTTCCCAATTCTGAGCCACAATAGTTGTCAACACGTTAAGGGGTCGATAAATTCATCGATACGTCAGAAAAACAAAACCTGAGTTAAGAAATGTTTGTATACAGCATTTTATGCTATAAATAATACTTGTTTAAAATCAGATTAATTTAACTTTAGATTTGCTAATTTTCCTCAAATAACGTTTAAGAAATATATATTTTATTTTTGCAAAGTTTTAAAAGAATTAACTTTTGCATACAAATGTGTGAAAAAAAATGGTCGATTTTATCGATTTTGCTGAAAAAAGAAATCACTTCCGATTTCTGTTTGAAATACACCACCAGAGTATTTTGTTTACTAGAAATTATAATCCCTTTAGCATTTTCATTTAAAAATAATCACTTTAAACCTTACGTATACCGAATTAGTGAAGGTACTTGATTTAAAAATTAGGTACCTTTTACTTTATGCTAAAAAACAGCATAACATGGTGAAAAAAAAGCCCCAAACTTAATAAAAACAAATTTTATCGTCAAAATGTCTATTTATGTTTATAAAATTACTTTTTAATATTTTTTAATCCTTTATAGCATGTTCGAAATATTAGTTAAATATCTTCTTATCAGTGCTTCTCAGGCGTGAAAAGATATGTAAATCACTGCTACTGTTTGTTTTTAATACTAACTTTTCCACTTATTTAACTTAAATTTAACTTAACAATATTTGTTCTTCAGAAAAGAAGTATTTTACTAAAGAAAATTGCATTCCAATGAAAGACGGCTAAAAAGAGCGCATTTTTGAAACCCAAAAACAACAACAACAACAACAACAAAAACGATTTCGATCAATATAATATAATTTGTTTAAAAAATACACCGCAAGTAAGTATTTTGATTACTGGAAGTAATAAATTTATTTAATCTTTTAAGTAACTTTCAAATAAAGCTAAAATGAAAGCCCCAAAAAAGCTTTTTCATTTCTAAAACTTCATTTTAAAACGTCTAGGCATCTCCACTTTTTTCGTGATACCTAAGTAAAATTAAAAAAATAAAAATGAAGACAATTCTTGTAAAAATTAATTATTCATCGATTTTTTTAAAGACAATAGTGTCCTAAATAAATCTTACTCATAAAAGCAATCAAAAGTTTTTCTAACGAAATAATGTCGCTTTATTCAATTACATTTTTTTTATTTTAAGTTTCGGAGTATATTTTCGGGGAAAAAAATAGATGATTTGCGATACATTTCATTTGTTGTCCTAACCAATAAAAACATTTTTCGATCAAATTTCATGAAAGGTGGAGTTGCAGATATATATATATATATATATATATATATATATATATATATATATATATTTTTACTTAGATTTCTAAAAAAAATAATTTCATTTGTGAATAAGTCCTGAAAGTTTCACTAAAAAATCCGCTAATTATTTGATTTTTGCAAGAATTTCCAAATCAATGTGTTTTTCACCAGAAAAAAATCATCATAAGTCATAAACTATGTATTATGTCTATTTACCTTGTGGCCATCTCTCCACAGTCAGGTTCTTGGTACCAAAACAAAGTAACTCAAAAATGTGATATGTGTGAAGAAGACTGGAAGACGTACACAGACACGATATCACGGATAGAAAGTTAGAAACACATTTACACTCATGCATGTACAAAATTGAAATTAAATTCTAAATTTTAATAACTCATATAAATCGATTTAAAAAACGTAGATGAAAAAAAAGCGTAGAATAAAATTGTAAAATTGTGAAACCTGTAAGCTTGCATTCGGAAACTGAGTCCCGAGTGGTGGTCGGTACTGATGAGCCACCCCTGAACTTGTGAGGTGCCAGTCTTGACGTTGGACTGGTTTTACTTCAGGAAATAAAGTCGACATTGTGTCGAAAAAAATCTCGTATAAAAAATAGTCAAACTATAAATCCGTTTTTCGATTTCATTGATTTCGTGTTGTTATTCTGCGAAAAAGAGCGAGCCTTGTTGCCAAGCGACATGTCACTGGAAACTTTATTTATGTTGCTAGACAACGCATTTGTTTTTTTTTTAACTTTCCAAGGGAGATTATTGTAAATGCATAAACCCGTGTAAGGGAGGTTACTCTTCACTAACCTGACAATTTAACACGATTTGATTTGTTTTTAACTGCATATCCAAATCCTTATGGGTCATTTAAATGCCGAAATTTAATTTTCATGAGCGGCGGTTGGAAGTAGTAAAAATATTATACATTATTCTGCTTTCACAATTGAATACATGGTAGATGATATGTACTAGAGGCGGTGATATGCGTGTTTCTGTTTTTATGTTGACGTTATAATTTTAGAATTCAGTTTGAAATGATTTAAGAAATTCTACGATATTATATGGATTTAATCATTAATGTCATGAAATAGTTCATTCATATTGGTTGTTTGGTTGGTCGGTTGATTTTCTTTAGCTCTATGGTTTCTTTGAAATCTGTAGGGGCCTCGGTGATGTTTGTCAAATTGGCCTTGTGCCAAACACAACCGAAGTCCCCACAATTTAAAATATCAAAAGGCTGAAGGTTGGATGTTGAAATGTGGAAGAACGAAATATTTCGTTTTTTATGTTAAAGTAAAATTTTATTAACTAAACAGAATAACAAATTTGTAAGAAGAAAATGTTCAAAGAGAAAAATGTACGTAGTTAAATGTTCCAGGGCTTATAGTTGCTAGCAGCAGAATGTGTGTATGTAGAAAGATTAACACGTTACTAATAAAGTCTGTGTTCCTTCCCTTTTTTATGGCCGACGAGAGAGTGAAAAAAAAAGGTGAGGCAGTAAAAGAAATTGTACTTATCGGAGTTTATGTTTAGGACTCAGTTGAAGTATCTTGTTATTGTTTTTGTCGTCGTCGTCGTCGTCGTCTTTTTGTTGACTGCGAGAATGTTGAGGATGGAGAGGAAGAGGTAAAAGAAATTAGCATGAGTAAAGAAGGAGAACGAGTTTGCGACGCGACTTTACGTCCGGGTTGGTAAATTAAAATTTCTTTAATCACATCTTGCGTGTCGTCTCTCTGTGCTCTCATTTGACTGACTGATTCGACTTTCTTTCTGTTTTTATAGCCATTTAGTTTTTTTCACGCTGAATTGCTAACCTTTCTGTCAGTTTTTCAAGTCACTTCCTTCCATTGGTTAGAAAATTAATTTAACATCTAATCGCGAAATTTGGCTTTGTTTTTTTTCTTTCAGTACAAGGACAATCCTTTTCCTGTTTGTCAAATTTAAATTTCACACTGGATTGTGAATTTTTTGTCTTGGTCTGTTTTTTTTCAAAACGTTTTCAGTCCTTCTGATTCATTTTTGCGGGTGTGCAATTTTACTTTTTGCGTTTCGGTTAATTATTGGATGATATAGGATTTGTATCCTATAAATATAAATATTTTGAGCAATCGTATGCCCTCAAATATAAGAAATTGAAGCTACTTGAGCGTTTATTTCCCACATTTTTAGAGAAAGCAGATACTGCGTTGGAATGTTTCTTAACTTTTAGAATTAAAAATTAATTTTGATACATTTCGATTTGTGGGAAAACAGCTTCGTTTATTTCTCATTGAGAATGTGTGGTGGATGTGTTAATCTAATTTGCTAAATCCTGCTAATTTATAGCTAATATTATGGATGCGTGTTCGATTAACTATATCCACAACATGTAGAACCAAACAAAAGCATTCATTTGAAGAACAATAAGTCGCTCTTTTTGAAATAACAATAGTAAATTTTATATCAATCATATACAAAAATTGGTGGTTTTTATGTATATGTAGATATTTTGATTTAGACTCTTTTCTGTACATATTAAACAGTTCAATTATTTGTAATTAAAAAAAAAAAAGGTTCAACTTCACCAAAGTTATCTCTCTTTGTCCGTTTTACCGAAAGTGAATGTTTTGACCTTTACAATTGTTGAATGTATTGTAGTTTTACATACTAGATTAAAGATTATTGTTGTTTGAGAGAATTATTAAATGAAGATTTCCAGTGTTGGATGAGTGAGTAAAAAGTTAAATTGGAAATTCATATAAAGAAAAGTCTTAAGTTTAAAACTCAAA
This sequence comes from Ascarosepion bandense, assembly GCA_037127315.1. NCBI lineage: Eukaryota > Metazoa > Mollusca > Cephalopoda > Sepiida > Sepiidae > Ascarosepion > Ascarosepion bandense. Next base: position 1,328,481 of record JBBBDQ010000687.1, on the reverse strand, counting down.
ATGTTGAGTGACGTGGATTTAGGTAACAATCTGTTGCTGTCGCAAGACTCACTGAATTTTCGGTAGTCGAGTCTTGTTTTTAAAAGTTTTTTTTAGTCATGTGCGTTGATCAGTGAACACTTCCAAAATTTTGGCGAAAACCTTGGTTTAAACATGTTCTCGGAGATGTTCTCATGTGCTAGATATTTTTAGTCAATCAGCGACGATCAAATGAGATTTAAGACTGGGACTTCTTTTTAGTTAAATTTGAACAAGTTTATTTCTTACATGGTAAAGTACAGGGCGATTAATAAATTGTCGCAATTATTTCTTATTACATGATAATGTATAATGCAATAAATAAATTGTGGCACTTCCCCGGCCCTGGTCGCTGTTGGTTTCGATCCAGATAGCTGGTCGTAGATTAATTCTGTCACGGTGTTCTCCCTTGTCCCACGTTGTGTTGATTAATCATAAGATAGTCACATGAGTTCTCCACTAGCTGTCTCTCTGCCGAACTAAACCAAACCGAGGAACACCATCTGATATCTTTCGTTTTTGTTTTTCTTTTCGTCCGCTCCTATTCGGAGAATAAAGATCATGTCTTTTGGTACGTTTTCACCTTACTTATAATAGTAATTAGAAGATTTTCCAGTTATAGTTAATAATCAATTAGTAAAATTAATCACCTCCGTTTTCCTTTGCTCATATTCGGAGAATAAAGAAAATTCCTCTTAGTATGTTCTCTTATGATCTATAATTTCAATTAGAAGATTTTCCGGTTATAGTTAATAATTAATTAATAAAATGAATTAACACTATTCCGCACCAAAAATATTGTTATAAAATTGTCGCTGTTGCTTTTTTAAATGCAGGTGTAAAGATACAAATGGTGTTTATCTCCCTTTGGTCGAGATAAAGTTACGTGGTCACATGACAACCGCTCGTGATCCTCACTCCTGAGAGTGAGCCAAACGCTAGTCTCACTCTTTCAGTTAATAGCAACCGAGAAAGAAGGTTGTTTACGTTCTGCCTGGGCCTTTGGGCCTAGGCAGAATCTATCTATGGCCATGTTCCGCTGGAACATAAAACTCCTACTATCCCGTGGACACATAGATGAAGCCGGCTATATCCCTTTGTGATACCGATGAATTCAGCCCCTCCGAATCTGGAGTCATGACAATGGCTGAACAGGTATCTTCAATTTAAATGTAAGACCTTTCCTTTTTTTTCCTTCTAATACTTTGCTTTGCGTTGGGCATAATGGACGTGTATTTTTCAACATGTGGATAGCTCTCTCTCTCTCTCTCTCTCTCTCTCTGTGTGTGTGTGTGTTATAATATAGAGGTTTCTTTGAGAACTAGCATTCATTCATTCATTTCATTTCTCTGTTTCACCTTATCGTTACATGGTGACCGTCTTAATAATATTATTTACTAACCCATGTGGGAATAGAAATAAGATATATTCCTTCACTAAAGGAAATAGAAATATCACTGCACTGGTATCCCTACTCAGGAATATTTGAATTTTTACATAGCCTGAATAAGTACAAATTCTCAATAAAGTAGAGAATGGTATAAGTTAATGGCATGCAAAGTTAACCTCACAAATTAATCAAAAGGTTTCTCTCCAAATTCCGAAAAGGGAATTTGGAGCCTACAGTTGTAAAAGGGGGCTTTGGATTTTATTCAAGAAGATTTTGTTGAGTTGAGGTCGCTTAATCAATTTAGAAGGTTTTTTTCGTAGGCTGTGATCACTTACTCCACAAACATTTTATTTGCATGTAACGCACAAGGTCAACATTGAATGTTCAACAACTCTTTTAAACAACAACACATTTTACTATGCAAAATATAGAAATAAGGAAACGTTCATGAATGATTTCTGAAAAGTGTTCACCATATTTTTGGCTTTTTCTTTATATCAAAAATAGAAAGAAGTGTATGTACAATCCTTTACCTTGGACTGGATTTTTGTGTTCGCCTAAAGTTTCTTGTTTCGTTTTATATTGAAGATTCTTTTGATATAGGTTTTGTTGTGTATTATTTGTTAGATACGTTGAAAATGAGTTTGCTAATAATTATTCGTAAGATTCGTTCGTTGAGAATGAGTTTCATTATATATTGGATGTTAATCAACTTAAAAACTCTCTCGTCGATTTTTTTCTGAGTGAGATGCAAAAGTGTCGTAAAATGCCTGCTCTTCGTTTTCGTAATTCTCACTAAGAATTCTGCTTCGTGTCGTGTGGGGAATGAAGTGGGCGGACAAGAGAAAACCTCTTGTCCATTACATGGCGAATTGCGCGGACGTATACTTCCTATCTCCAAGGAGAAGTGGAAGTGCTGGTTCGTCCTCTCGCCGCAGAATTTGTATTTGGTCATGATCATGCGACTGTCTCGAAATGATGCAGGCGAAAGTGACCAATCAAAAACGTTTTTGACAAGTGATCAGCTTTTAATGGGTTTAACAGAAATAGAAAATACATTGCCGTGATCCACTTTTAATGGATTTATTTTCAATTCGTCTTATTTCTTAATCGACATTCGCGATGGGTAAATTGTCGCTTCAACCGTGATGTATAAATTGTCGTTTATTTTTATTTTAGAGTGGGGTTCCACAGAGACGACGAACTTTTTTCTGCTGTAACCCAGGTTACTCTGGTCCAAAAGGAAAAACAATACAGAAGAAATTTAACAACAACCAGATGAGAATTTAAAGGAACATCAAAGAAAATTCTTCGACTGGTATGATTGCTTTATTCTTTGTTGTTACCTTGAACTTTGCTTCGAACAATAAATTTATCGTCTGTTCTTAAATTCGGCCCGTGTCGTCTGTCTTTGTTGTGTGCCCATATAAATTAAATGTTACCTGAAACATTTATTTGAACTATTTTTTCGTAGGGCTTCTTTACGAAATAAAAATTCCTTTACTTACAACTACAGATACATGATAAATAAGTATTTTGATAATTCTACATTAGGAATAAAATTTGATATAAAAACGCATGGGGGTATTGTTTTCTAGTATAAAAATGAATATTTTATAAATTTCATAGGGTTTTGTTTTCGTTGGAGGAGTGACACTATTTGCCCATAGCTGGGATCCTAATAAGTGCTACCACCCTCCTCAAAACCTTCAATCTCCCAATCAGAGAACTTACTGCCGGATTCATTTTATCGTCATAACCAGGACTTCGATAGAATTAGATTACCTTGCGAGATTTCGAACGAAGAAGAATAAATTCATCGAAGGAAGAAAATCCATCTTCGCATGAACATGTAACGAGAACGCTTTTGTAGGGACCTCTATTATGTTAATCAAATTGGCCTTATACCAAACATAACTGCACTTCCCACAATTTATTGATCAGAAGATGCAGAGTAGTTAAAAAGATTTCAAAGAATAAAAAAGATCTCTCTATAAAAAATTTTATATTATTCGGCAAAAACCAAAAATTGATATTTATAAAAATTGTAATTGGGTGTTTAAAGTTCATTTGAAAGTTTTTTTCTGTAATAATATTTTTTAAAAGTTAGATTTTTTTAAATTTCGGAGGAAATGCTTTTTGAAAAAAGTCTTATTGATATTGTTTGAACAGATAGTAGTAAGCATCTTACGTTGATTTCTTGTCCCTCTCTTTTTTGTTGCTACTGACTAGTTGTAAGGGAGAAGAAATGTTAAGGAGAAAGAAAGAGTGATTGAGTTGAGAAAATTTCTTGTCGTCTGCTTTTTAAGGGACAGCATAGAGAACTCTTTTTTTCGTTACACAAGTAAAAGATGATTTCAAACATACGCACCGTAGTGGGGGCGCTAGAGGGTGTCGTCAGTGATGTCATTGCGTGGATCACTAGGGAGTTTCGGGTCTCTCAACATCATACCCCCTCACCATGAGAGATTGATAGAGCGAGAAAAATAGGTGTCGGACATCCAGCCAAAACTTGTGACTCTCTAAAGGGGTTGTAGGGGATTTGGTAAGTGCTTGGTTGATGTGCTTCCGTATTTTACGGGTATTGCTCTCGAGATTAGTTCCCCCACAAATACAACACAATGTTTTACAATCGCGCAAAAGAAATGGAATAAGTCACAACGAACATATAACAACAAACAATTTAATATGTATAAAATAAAATTAGCATGTGGAAACAAATAAAATACATGATGTGAAAAATTGCCTTTTGGAAAATAAAGTTTGGCAAGAAGTTAAATTTGTTTGAAGGTGTGTGTAAGTTTATATTAATGGAGTCCGTAAATAAGTCGTTCTTACTTACATTAAGTTCATCTCGGGTGGCGACAGCATGTCGCGTTGGTGAAAGAAAGTTTGTCGGGTTTTTCCTTTCACGGCCATCTGTAGCTAGGTCAAGAACTTTGGTGTGGAAGAATGACTTGGCCGGACAAAGTATCGGTTACATGCTGACTTAATGGCTAGCTTGGTGACTGACCTTTTTCTTCCTAACATTTAGGTGTGAAGACATTTATTGACCAATCAGATTTGTATTTTACTATTTTGTTTTGGGGCCTAAATATTTTTTGTTAATTGACTTCCGATCCTATTTTTCTAGAATGTTCTTATTCTATGTTTTTAGCTGATTGGTTGAGAAATATAAAAATGTAATTTAAATTCTAATGCCGTTTTGATCCAAAATTTCTATAATGTTTTTATGTATTTTGTTATTGCTTATTTTAATAGAAAAAAATGTGTATCCCATAGGGTAAAACAAAAACAACCAATTATGTTTTGAAGAACCAGAAAAAGAGCAAATTTGAATTTCTTGTGGGTCTTCTCTGTTTGGTCAATAAATAAGATGCTGTATATTTCTTTTTGTTCTCCTCTACGTCCGTAAATGGGGAAAATGTGAGTCAATAATAAAGGATTTATTGGCTAATTTAAAAATGTAAGTGTTCTTTTGATTGGCTCCGGAGAGGATATCAGTCAGTCAGTTAGTCATGTGTCATATGTGATACACGCTTTAGGCGATCATGTCTCTTTCGAGACATGACTCACTGGGCAGAAAATTATCTTGCAGTAGGTTGTCATTGCTTTCTGTGGTAGACTGGTTACCAGCCAAGGCTATAGAACCCAATCTGTCCTATTATTTAACCCATAACTGGAGGGAGGAGACGGATTAATACCTTACCCAAGGGTATTTGTGCGTAAGTGAATGCAAGGAATTCAACTGGAATTCGAACTCGGCTCCACGATTTGTCAATATCTACTTCACCACAAAAGTTTGTATAAAAACTGATTTATTAAGCAATCAAAATCTGAAGAAATTTAACACTTTGTTAAGCACATTATTCTTAATAAATAAAAATATAAAATGATAATAAATATCAGAAATAAAATAAAACGAATAACAATAAAAATTTGTTTAAAATAAAATAAATAAAACCAAATCATAAAAGTTCTCCCAGCATACAACGGAAAAATGTCCTGTCTGACAAATCGATTCTTCATGCCTAAAACCGCCTAAAACCTTCTCTTCGTTATTGACCTTCAAAGAATCAAGACATCGATTTCCTCTTTTCAGCACTTTGCTTGCCACGAGACGAAGTAGCTTTCTTCTTCTATTACATGCAACCTTAAAACACACATAACTAAAATACACAAACACCAGTGCGCAAAAATAAATAAAATTATGATTTTAATTTAAAACTTAACATGCTTATAGAGTTATTAAGGAACCAGAAAAAGATCAAATTTGAATTTCTTGGGTAGAGAGTGTGGGGGGCTTCTGCTGCAAGGTTAATTTAGATTAATCTCTCTGTTGGATTTTTACATGGCACAAGGCCACTTCCCAAAGGAACTTCCTAACTAAATCTTAACATACCACCATTATTTTTATAAGCGTTGAAAATAATTCATTAAACAAGCAAATAGAAAGTGGAATGAAATTGACAAAACATCAATTTGCAACGATACAGTGTATTTAACAAATACTAACAAGAATACAAAAATTACATATATATTGAATATGTTATGATTTATAAAATGGAGTGTGTTCTAAAAATAGAAAAAGATAGACACACTGACGCCAAGAATTCAAAATCGGGCGGCAAAACAAGGTAACGGTTTCTTTTGGTAGGAGTAGCAGTAAGAAGTAGGAGTAAGAAGTAGGAGTGAAGGACAGTAGTTTGGTAGGAGATATGAAAACAAGAAGACGCTGTCAGTTGACAACTAGAGTTCAGAAGGGATAGACGCGTTTACTACTATCCTCCTAGAGTGAAGAAAATTCAGCTAGTATGCTCCTGAATCCACACACAAAAATTAACGGTTGTTAACTTGATGTAAAAAGTTTTATATAAAAAAAATAAACGACATTAATTCAAGTTTGTGTTATCTTCTAAATATACAAAACCAAGCAACACAACAGTGGTGACCCCGACATACGAACAGAAAGCAACCTCATACACACACAAAAATATATATATATACACATATAAATTGATAAATGGAACAGACAGGAGAGGAAACGACGCATCAAGTCAATATCAAGGCACCGGAATTCATGGAAACTGCGGTAAATGGATGGTTTACGATATTAGAAGCCCAGTTTCACTTGCGAAATGTGACAGCGTCGAAAAGAAAAAAACATTTACACAGTGATATCGTCGTTAACAGCCGAAGAAATGGATAAACTACCAAATGCTACCCTCGCATCACAAGACTACGAGGAATTAAAACGGACTCTGATAGAAGCTCACGAACAAACAAAACCGGAGCTTCTAGAAAAATGAATGTCGGCTACGACTATTTCAGGACGACCGTCGACATATTTGCACGAAATGCTATCCGTAGCTAAACGGATAGGTATTAGCGACGACATTGTGAGACACAAATTCCTGCAGGCATTTCCGTCAACAATAGCTCCAGTTATAGCCTCGCAAAAAGATTTAAACCATAACCAAATTGGCAGGTTAGCAGATGAACTGATGCCATTATTGAATAACGATAAGGCATTTGTTGTTCAGCGACCCTTATCTACTAAGAATAACTCACAAACAAATTATAAAGGAAAATACAGCCAAGACACTTCGGTGCCACTAAATGTCAGGCCATATCGGAATAAACAATGGACAAAAATTTGCAGAGCACATATTTATTTCACCAATGAAGCAAGAACATGTAAACCTTGGTGTAAATGGCCCAAAAAGAACAATCTACAAATGTTGCCTAGTCCCTGACCAGCAACACCTACGGGAAGTGATTCGGAAGACTAATAGGGCGAACAAGTTCAGTCCCACGAGGTTCGCCGCTATTAGAAATTACCGCAAAATTAGGGGCTACAAAATTAAAATTTATTGCAAATACTGGCGCAAGTATCTCAATATTACCAACTTCTGCAGTAAATGGTATTACATTACAACCGACTCCCATATCACTATCCACTGCAAATGGGGAGAAAATAAAATGCTACGGACAAGCGAGTTTAAGGAGATCTTTTACTTGGACATTCGTGATCGCTGATATCACCAACCCACTCTTTGGACTGGATTTCCTCAACAAGTTTGGTCTAATAGTAGACTGCAGTAACAAAACCATTTACGATCCTACAACAACCCAGAGAAAGAGTTAAAAAATATCTGCATCAGCGGTGAATCTAGTCGTAAATGAAACGGAGCCCCCGTCATTCATATGGAACATGATTAAAGAAAAATATCCGAACCTAATCACACAACACAAGAACAGTAACAAAAAACACTGCGGCGTTTACCACAGAATTGACACAGGAAGCCATACCCAGGCGGCTTAATGTAGAAAAACTGAAAGCCGCGCGTAGCGAATTTAAAACCCTACAAAAAGACAGAGTGATCTCCCTTTCCAAAAGCGAGTGGTCTAGCCCACTACATATAGTATCTAAACAAAGCGGAGGATTTAGATGTTGTGGAGACTATCGTTCTCTCAATAGCATAACCAAGACTGACAGGTACCCTATACCAAATATAAAGCTCTTTTTCAGCAAAACTTGCGAACAAACGACGATTCTCCACAATCGATTTGATTTCAGCCTAACAGCAAATTAAAATGCATCCGGACGATGTATCAAAAACTTCTCTCACCACCCCATTTAGTCTTTATGAGTATAATTATATGCCGTTTGGATTAAAAAATGGTGTCAGCTACATTTCAACGGTATAAAGACAACATTTTTGAAGACATTGATTGTGTTTTTATATATATTGATGACATTTTAATTTTCAGCAATGATGAGATTTCTCATAAAAAAGACATTAAAACTGTTTTTAATATTTGAAATGAACACAATATAAAAATTTCAGCCACAAAATCTGTTTTCAATGTGACTTCCCTAGATTTCTTAGGCTTTCATATTAGCGTAGATGGCATTAAACCTACAACTAGTAAAATAGAAGAATTAAAATCTTTTCCTTACCCTAAGGACGAAAAAGGGCTACGCAGATTTCTTGGAATGGTAAGATTTTATAGAAAATTAATACAAAAAATTTTCAAAGATAGTCTTACTCCTATCTGAGAGAATGAGGTTATCCCCTAAAGGCTCGTTCACATTAGATGAATCTGAACGACAATCTTTCAATTCTGTAATTAAGGAACTTAATGATACATCCTCATTAGCTCACCCTGAACCTAACTGTACAAATTATCAATTAGTCACTGACATTAGTAATTATGCTGTCGGTGCGGCATTGCACCAAATGGTGGAACGAAATCCAATACCGATCGGATTTTTCTCTAAAAAATGAACACAAACACAAATGAGATATTCTACATTCGATCGCGAACTTTTGGCAGATTATTTGTCAGTGCTGCACTTCCGTCACCTCACAGAAGGTCGCCAAGTGCTACTTTTAACTGACCATAAGCCATTGTGTGGTGCATTTTATAGTTTAAACCCCGCTAAATCAGACAGACAACAACGACAATTAGCTATCCTGATATAATTTATTTCAGACATTGAACATGTAAAAGGTAGTCAGAATATAGTTGCTGATTGTCTATCACGAGCAACTCTTGCTGTACAAATAGATGCATGTGATTTACCTGCACTTGCAGAAGCACAGGCATCTGATATAGAAATTCAATCTTTTCAGGACTTAAAAAATTCACCATACCTGGAGATAACCAATTTATATGGTATGACTTATCAACGTCTTACCCCAGACCTTTTGTTCCATCTAAATTGCGTGAGTCCATATTCTATAGTATCCATTCCATAAATCACCCTGGCATTAAATCATCCATTAAGATGATTAAAGCTAGATGTTACTGGCCAAACATGGATAAATCAATCAAAGACTTTTGTGTATCATGCACAGCCTGCTAACAAGCAAAGGTCTACAAACATACAAAATCACCTTTACAGACATTAGAAATACCATCAGCTAGATTTCATACAGTCCACATAGATATAGTAGGACCATTCCCACCAGCAAAAAGCCCAAATAGCAGTTACATCAGCCCGTATAGATATATCCTCACATGTATTGACCACACAACTCGTTGGGTAGAAGCACAACCCATCAGCGAAATCACTGCAGTTAGTGTAGCTGAGGCTTTTATAAACACGTGGGTCTCACGTTGGAGTGTCCCGCTGCATGTTATAACCGACAGAGGCCGACAATTTGAAAGTGAGTTGTTTAGTGAAGTAGCAAAAATAATTGGTTTTTGTAGACTACGTACGACAGCTTATCATCCTCAATGTTATGGTTTGATTGAGAGAATGCACAGGACCATTAAAACTGCTATTATGGCACGAAAAGAGTCCTGGCTCTCAGCTCTTTCAATAGTACTTCTTGGGATTCGCAGTATGCCCAATAGCTCTAATTTTTCTCCTTTTTATGCTGTTACAGGCACACAATGTTTGCTACCGCAGCTGCTAATAGATAGCACAAGCGAGGAGGCTATAACGCAAAAGTTCACAAGAGATTTACATAAAACCATGTCACAAATTGATGTGAGAGACTTCACCAAAAGAGTTAATAAGTCCGCAAAATCTTATGTCCCAGAAAAACTTCAAACTTGTGATAAAGTTTGGATTAGAGTGGATCGTGTTCGAAGACCATTGGAGGCACCCTATTCAGGTCCCTACACAGTCCCTCAGCGAACACCTAAATATTTTCTGAAGATAAATAATGATATGGATACTCAAGTTTCTGTGGACAGGTTGAAACCATATATAGAAGTACAAAAACAAATAGTAGATAAACAAGTAGAAGAAAAGATGAATAAAAACAAAACGCTTAGTGATTCAGAACAAGAAATAAATACAAGAAATCAAAAAGAAGATTCTCCCATGATAAATACAAAATCTCGTTCAGGTCGAAAAGTTTCCTGGAAGAAATACTATTAGTACTATTAACGAGTACTATTATTATTAGTACACTTCGTTTTAAAGGGGGAACTTCTGCTATGGTTTATAAAATGGCGTGTGTTCTAAAAATAGAAAAAGATAGACACACTGACTCCAAGAATTCAAAATTGGGCGGCAAAATAAGGAACCGTTTTTTTTGGTAGGAGTAGGAGTAAGAAGTAGGAGTTAAGGACAGTAGTTTTGTGTAGGAGATTTGAAAAAGGGAAGACGCTAGTCAGTTGACCACTAGAGTCCAGAAGGGATAGGCTCGTTTACTACTATCATTCCACGGTGAAGAAAATTCAGCTAGTCTGCTCCTGTATCCACACAAAATTTAAAGGTTGTAACTTGATGTAAAAATCTAAAGTCTTATACCAAAAATAAACATCATTAATTCAAGTTTGTGTTATCTTCTAATCATACCAAAACGAAGCAACACAACACAACTATTGCGACAAAAAATATGAAAATGAAAGCCAAGGATAAAGCTCTTGAACAGATGAAACAACGCTTGCAAGACACACCTCTGCATGGCCAATGTCCAGAACGTGCCAATAAATCCAATATTGACAATGTTAATACTCATCGATGGTTACGTGCATCTGGATTAAAGTCTGAGACTGAAGGCTTTATTCTTGCAGCGCGAAACCAAAGTCTTTTCACAAGGAACTTTCAGGCAAATATTATACATAATAATGTGGATTCAAAATGCAGGTTCTGTGATAAACGCCAAGAAACAATAGACCATCTACTCTCAGGTTGTTCTGTACTTGCCCCATATGAATATAAAAATCGCCACGATAGAGTGGGGCAATATTTACATTGGACAATGTGCAAACACTATGGAAAATCTGTAAACAAACACTGGTATGAACATCACCCAGCACCGGTTACAGAAATAGAAGATGTCACCATTCTATGGGATTACACCATCTACACAGAAAGAAAAATTGAAGCAAATAGGCCGGACATTATTGTTAAAAACCAGAAAGAAAAAACTTGCCTATTAATTGATATGGCTTGTCCAGCGGATTATAACATAGCAACCAAGGAATTTGAAAAACTGTCAAAATATAAAGACCTGGTAATTGAAATAGAAAAAGATGTGGAAATTGAAAACAAGTATCGTGCCAGTGATAGTAGGTGCACTTGGAATGATAAAAAAAGGGAACAAAACAACATATTGAAAGAATCCCTGGAAACCCCAGCTTAAGAGATATACAAAAAATTGTCTTATTAAGTACAGCCCACACATTAAGGAGAATTTTATGTAACGCTAGGGATGATAGGGGATATATAAAAAACATGAAATGGAGCCATAACAACACACCACGTGCTGCCTTGGGTCTTCCCGCAGACTTGGTTGGTAGTATGACCATAGCAGAAATTGAAATATGATGAAAAATGACAACATAATAATGAGAATAAAATAGTATCAAGGGAGACTAATCAACAGAAATTTCAAGGCCTGAAACTCCAGCAATTTTAGTTTATCTGCATTCCTACTCCTTTTTTAAAAAGTTTAAATCATTGCTAATTTTTTAAAAAAATGCATAGAAAATCTACCCACAGATTAAATATAGAATATAATAAATTAATAGCGTTTAATATTTTTGTTGTCAATTCTTAAAAATTAAGAAAATTGTTCATTATTTGCTGTTGGGTTTTCGATTCTTTAGCAAGTCTTCTTCAACTCTAAATTTTGATCTATTCAAACCTAGAATTAGCTGCCTGTCTTACTTTTTCTTGCTATTTTTACGCTAATACAACTTCACAAAGTAACCCACTAATTTGAGTGGCCCTTGAGACTTGCATTTGGGGAACATTGGGGAAAAACATCTATTTTCATTTGTTTAAGTGTAGAATAAACGGAAGTGAACAAGTATAAAATCTGGGGAGCAAGTGACAATGATGAATACACCACGCGTAGGCTCCGTGTAACCTTCCGGTTTTCAAGCATACTTCAAGTTTTCAATTTAATGAAAATACATAGCCAATGTAATCAGCTCCTCCTGCTTCTGCTGAGGAATAAACATGGGATTCTTGATCCTACATGGGCTCATAAAACTTTTATGAGCCCGTGTAGGATCAAGAATCCCATGGCTTTTATGATAAAAGCCAAGCATTCATTCAACTTAGTAGAGACACCAAGTCGACTACCTCGTTTTGGCTTTCTCATCAAACCAACAGCGAACTGTCTTTGATCTTGTCTTCCAATTCCACTTTCTCTTTTCTTCACTGGAAGACAACTAATGTTCATTTCATTTCAGTCAAAAGAAGAACTTTCCAATTTTCATTTCACCATAAGTAATTTCATTTATGATTTGTTGCGTATCTTAGGTTTAAATAAATATCTTATGTTTATTTGAACAACGCATCAATCTTTCTCTGATTTTGTCTGTTCAAAGTTTCAAACGGTGACCAAGGGAATTTTTCCCCAACACGAATTTTATTAAAATTCTGATATTCGTTTTTAAAAAGCATTAGACATTACCGAGGGAGTCAAAAGTGTATACAGTAATAGCGGTAATAGTGGTGTCAGGGGAATAACCAACTTTTGACACACTGTTTCTTTTTGTTTTCTTTTTTTCGGACGCTCAGGTTAAACTTTGCTAATTAGTATCATGGATGTAATCATAATCTCCCAAAATGCGCAATATACAGTTTTTCCATAAGAATAATTTTCATGTTTCCGATTAAGGCAGGTTCTGATTAGGGTACATGATTTAAATTTTGATGGCTGTTGTAGATATTTATTACAATTAGTAAGCAATATGTTGCTATGATTTTTCGTTTTGTTAGAATTCAACTGTGTAAATCAGAATAAACTTATTCTTTTATTTTCGTTTATATTTGTTTTTCTACCATCCGTCCGTGCATTGAATCTGGTCGGGTGACCCTGCCATTTATCTCGGGCTTTTTGACAAAATCCAATGAAGAATCTGTAATGTAATTGATCCCGACCTGGTAGCTCAACTCTAGTCACTTTTCTCACCGACGTAATGTGGCTTTCCTCTGTCTCTTCTACATATACTTTCACGGCTTCTGCTCGGATGAACTTAGCCCCCTAGTGCCCCCTCTGCATGAAATTAGTCGAGCTACTAGACTAGCGGCTAGGTCCCACCTTTTTACAGTGAAACCAATCAAAAGTAACTTCAACTTCTACTTTAACAGCTTCTTTGCTCGCACTTCCTGCTTGTGGAATTCCCTTCCGTATACTTGCTTTCTTGACAGTTACAATCTCCAAGAATTTAAATGCAAAGTCAATTGCCATCGTTTATTTTCTTGACTCAAATCCTTTCCCTGACACCTCTTGTATCATGTTCTTCTTCCTTTCTACTTGACTCTCATGCAGCTCTCTTCACACCTGTATTCTCATCCTTTTCTTACTCATTCTCTGACTTCCCCTGTAACTTGTTTCTCTTTTTCATCGCTCACCTCTTATGTAACCCCCTCCTGCGCACCAGTGGCAGTTTATACTTGCTTGGGGTGAAATGATTAGAAAATACATCAAGATTGACGGTTGCGTTACTTTGAAGCTAATTTAATTTTATTAGCTCATCGACAACATGGTTTTGGATCCATCATAAAATTTCAGGCTGTGAAATGAGTAAATACTAAACACTTCAAATACTTCGGTTATAATAAATGAAGCATAAGAGATATATAAATTAAGCAAAAAAAAAATAGGGTGTGTTAAGAGTACACACACATAATACCAGAATGTTATAAACGCATGTATTTGCACAAGAGATTCTTTATATTGCCGATATCAAGGCGGAATGTCTCTTTGTGGGCGAGGAAAATGACTTGGAAAGATGAGGAGAATAGGTAAGGCTCAGTGTTGATGCTTGTGTTGGGGTGGTTGACCGAAGTCGCTGGTGCTGATGCTGACAGATCGCCTGAGCGGTATCTTCAAAAGTAAACGTGGTGGGTCATAACTCATGAATTATGCTTTTGCTATAGCTGTAATATTCGGGAATGGCTTCTTTGAATTGTATATTGTATTTTCTGTGGAGGGATTTGTTTTGTGAGCTGGATGTGGGGTTCGGATCCTCTGCGCAGAGAGTGACAATTTTATTTTCCTTCGTAGCGTTCACATCTAGTCGACAGCTTTTGATGTGGAGTGAATCAACAAGAGATCTAATGTGAACGAGAGTATTATAGCAAGTTTCTATAAAACCAAAACACTAACTTCAAAACTTGAGTCGTTTTTAAACAACCTCTTGAGATCGAGACTTTCATATAAATGTCAGGGAAAACAAACTATCAGTTATATACAACCGCTTTCTCAACTTAATGATTAAAAATGGCTTTGAGCGAATGAAGTGTGCAGGTCTTATTATCCTTGTTCGAACCTTGTGGTCTGGCGCTACAAGGCAAATATATTTTAGTTCTCTTTTTCTTTTTAGGTCTTTTTTAACTCTTGCTTCCAGATGTAGTCGGCATCGGTAATGGATGCTGCCGACAGGGTGCGTTCGCTTCCTTGATCCTCTGTTGACTTTTGAACTTTCTCATACGCCCACGTATCTATCTATCTCACTCACTCACTCACTCACTCATTCACTCACTCACTCACTCACTCACTCACTCTCTCTCTCTCACACACACACATTCTTCTTTCAGCAAGTTTTAATGTTCTTTTTTCTTTTCATCACAATTCCTTTTTGTTAAGAACACGCATTGTCGCTTGTTTTATATTGTCGGATTTCTCCATTTTTGATTGTTTAATAAATTCGACTTTACACACAACTATACCTTTTCAGGAGCCAACGAAAAGAACAGTTACATCGTTTAATTAACAAATAATAAATCCTTTTTCATTAGAATTGGTTTTACATATTTTCTCATGTGCGAACGTCGTCCAGAACAAAAAATACACAATCAATTAGGAGACAGGAAAAATATATTCAAACTTGACCCTATTTTTGGTCATCAAAATGCTTAACCTGATATAAGAGAGATGTCGGGACCGGATAAAAGTTATCTTGTATCCGAGTTTCTCTTATATCCGGGTTTGGTCTATTTTATATACATTACCACAGGCTCTAATTTGGGACCAGATAAAACCTATCTTATATCCATATTTCTCTTATATCCGGGTTTATCTTATATCCGGGTTATACTGTACGTGTGATTTTGCCTTTTCTCTTCAAGGGACTTTCGAGCCATCCCCAGGACGCCATTCCCAGCGACCTGCGTTTCTTACTCTCTCATCGTATCCACACGCAGAGAAAGAAAGAAAGAAAGAAAGAAAGTCTCGATTCAGTCCACGTTGACACTCATTTTTCACTCTCTCGTCGTCTCTCTTGTGCTGCGTTCTGTATTTCTCTTTCTTCGCCATTCAACGGACAAAGAGCTACATCTGTCTAGACATTCAAAAAGCAGACGACAAATTTCTCACTGCATCACTTTTGCTTTTATCTAACTGTTTTTGGTGTGTTGCTGCTGGAAAAGATCTTCGTCTCAGCTCAATCCCACAGAAGAAACGGTAAAACTAAAAGTCTAAAATAGAGACCATAATTTGTACGTGAAAAAATGAAAGCAATTTTCTTAATGGGCTAAAAAAAAGATATCCATTCAGAGCGGTTGATTGGGTGGATTTGGGTTCTATAGTCTTGGCTGGCAACCAGTCTACGGAAAATTTGAATCCAAATTTTAATGTCAAATTGAGATTTTCTTCACATAGAGCCGAGAGTCTTACGCAATGGTAGTATTCCCTAACAATGAAATATATCAATAACGTGACCATAATATTGTTAGAAAACCTTTTTACAACCTTTCATGGACTTATCTCTGTGGATTGTTTATGTTTCGGTGCAAACTTTAAAAATCGCCCTAAAAAGGCTTTCTTTGTGGTGATACCGACCGAGCAAAAGCGAGACCGGATGTTTGCTCTACAACAACTAAAAAGCAAATGAATAAAAATCGTCGTGCGCATCCGAGATTTGCGCAGATGTTCCGGTTGAAAAATAAAAATTAATCAAATATCAAATTACCATTTCGCGAGCCTACACGAATTTTATTTACCAGCCAATGGGAAGCCTAGAATCAAATACAAGGATGAAATTCGAAACGAGCTGCGTTTTGATCCAAAAGAAAGGTATAAAAAGCGGTGACAAAGCATCGTTAGAGAGAAAACGACGAGAGAAGAGTGTAATTAATATCCCCTTGACTTAAGTCAAGCGGCTACTATGCTGACCTCTTTCTTTCTCTCTGTTCTCTTCAAAGACATTCCTCAAAAGTACTTACTGACTTTAGAAGCGGCAACTTCAAAATGAACATCCCCTTACCTTCAAGACGCTTCCACACTCCTCATTTCTCCTTTTCAGCATTATTATTCGCCATGCCACAAATTTTAACGGCCGTTGTACACAATCTAAGCACTTTTATCATTGCCATAAACAAATTTTAAAGTCGTGTTCGGATTACGAACACGACTAGCGATCGGAATAACCCGCTATATCTTCATATGAAGCCGGGTCTTATGCGATACAAGGACTCCTTAAGTATGGAATATGTGATCGTAGCATTATTAGAAAACGTTTTTAGAGGTTGAATAGATTTAATATGAATCTCTGTTGCAAACAGCGCGGGCCCATAAACTCGTGAAGTGCTCGACAGAAATAGATGATTTTATTACCGGCCAATAATGGTGACATTTTTTTCTAACCAAAATTGAAACTTTTTTCTGTTACTTTTCTCCTGTGACTCTATTATTGGCCTTGTGAAGAAGATGTCATGTCAATAAAGAAATACATAAATAAAAAAAAGTAATTATACTGTCACTGTGTCGTGTCCATAAAGATTAATAATAGTGTCAAAAATAATTGCAATAAAATAATTATACCAGTTTTATAATTAACATTAATTCACTAAACTAACGAGTGTCGATCCCACTTTTCCTCCCCTACGCACACAAACATGTGGTATTCTCAGTACTGTACAGACAGTCAATACACACATCAACAAAAAATTTGGCTCTTTTTTCAGACCATAATAGTATCATTTATCTGTTAATAATCATCAAAATAAAATAGAAACATTTTAATTTTTTAAAGTGTGTTTTAAGAATTGTTAATCCAAATATTAACCTAGTAGTGAGTATGAAATAATACTAAATCTATAGCGGGTTATCCATTCTTTTCCAGTTTATAATGGGGGTTTGTTCTAGTGAAGGGGTTCGTTCTAGTCTAGGGTAGTTGTATATTGTTGCAGATTAACGGAATTTGGCCTCGTTGTAGATAGCCCGCTATAAGTCATGAAATGATTATAAATCAAGAAAAGCAAATTGAGTTGAAAAATAAAATTTTATATATACACTTGTCAATTAAGGTTTTTACAATTAAAGTAATACTTGAAGTCTAACAGACGTTAAAATGTTCATGACAATAAAATGCTGAAAAGAGAATTAATGCTTAGGAATGTGGGAGCGTTGTGAGTAAGGAATGTCTTTGAAGTATTCGCTCCTTTGGTCAGTAAGTAGTTTTGAGACAGGGACGAAGTAAAAGGGAGGTGAAGGCGACGAGCATAGTAAGCCACTTGACTTGGTCAAGGGAGATACTAATTACTCTCGTCTGTCTCGAGTCAGTCTGCCTGTGCCTGCCTCGGTCTGTCTGTCTGGCGATGCTTTCTGTATCGGCTTTTTATTTCGACTTTTTGGATCGCAGCAGATCATTTGGGAATTCATATCCGTATTTGATTCTGGGCTTCCCATTAGCCGATAAATAAAATTCACGTAGGCTCGCGAACTGGAAATTTAATATTTAATTAATTTTTATTTTTCAACCGGAACATCTGCGCGAAGCCGGCTGCGCACCGACGACTTTTGGTCATTTTCTTCTTGGTTGTGAGGGTGCAAACATCCGGTCCCCCGCTATGCTCGGTCGGTATCACCACAACTCTCCCTTTATCCATTCCATTCAAATTCAGAGGACTGAGGAAAAAGAAGAAAAGGAATTTGTGAATGTAAGATGTTCTTTGAACCAATGAAAACATTCCACAGAAATTAATCGGCTAAGAAGAACAAGAGAGTATATGCAAAATTATTTTTCATATAAAATAAGGAGGAAAATTAAATTAATCAAAGAAGTGTGTCTCATGAAAGGTTTCGTTTCAGTTCCTAGTGACCAGCGTTGAAGTACTTGCTCGTACAAAATTACTTACCAATTATATTATCGTCATAGCACTTCAAATAATTATCTCTCAATAAGCTAAGTATTTCAAATTATCTCTCTTCGTCTACTTTTGAACGTACTGTCCTTTGGTGAGCAATGAATTCTCTCACCTCTGTCTTAAACATTTTTTAATCTATTATTGTATGAACATTCCCTCTTCATGACAATAAGTTAAAACTATAGACTAAGAATTCTCATTTATTTTCTTGAAATAAGCTACTGACACTACTTCAAGCATGTAAATTTGTGAATAAATTCCTTATTTTGTTAAAATTAACCACCTGTTTCCTCGTCATTATCATCCTTTGTTGTGGGACTCAGCTGAATAACCCACTTTTAATATGGCTCTCCTAGTATCTGATGCAATCAAGAAGCAGGAACCAGTGGACGTACAGCAAATTATCTCCTCTTAAAAAGGCACTTTTTAAACAGGTAATAAGTATAAGGATGTGCATTGTGGTACAGTGGATATCGGCTTGGAACGAGAAATCGCGGAGCCGAGTTCGAATTCCAGCTAAATTCATTGCATTCACTTACGCGCAAATACCCTTGGGAAAGGTATTAATCCGTCTCTTCCTTCCAGTTATGGGTTAAATAACAGGACAGATTGGGTTCTATAGCCTTGGTCGGCAACCAGTCTACCGCAGAAAGCAATGGCAACCTACTGTGGGATAATCTTCTGCCCAGTCAGTCATGTCTCTTTCGAGACATGATCGCCGAAGCGTATGGCACTTAAACTGAACTGAAGGACAAGGTGAACAACGAACACATGGACAAAAAATTCTGGATTTTGGTAACAACAAAACAAATAATATTTATAAGATGTTATGAAGTTGAAAACAGAGTGATTAAAGTAATTGTGACTTTAAAATTAATTGTTCATGAATTGATTGTCAATTCTCTCTTTTTTTATGTTCAATAAAAGCATCTACGCAAAACAATTTGTCAAAAAAGATTGCTTGAAAAGTGAGTTCAAAGGTATATGTAGAAATGTTGACAGTTCATTTGAGAAAATTAAATGTGTGAGTGAGTAAATTTATTAATTGTAGGAGTGACTGAGGATATAGCAATTTTGGTATGTGTGTTTAAGAGTTACTTGGCAAAATTCAACAAGTCGTAGTTGCGTGAATTCAGTTACACATGGTTGACGATTGAATTCTTACTGAGGATTTGGTCGTAGGTTTCCTCCTTTTATGTAAGTCATGTGGATCAAACGATTGTAAAACCACAGTAACAAAATTACAATAAAGGAGGCAAAGTTATATGAGAGTTATCTGCTCTTGTGCATTTGGGAAAAAATTTTTTTCAAAGTTTTCTCTCGAGACAGAAAGCTGAAGTTGAGAAAAAGCAGAAACAATAAGAAATTTGATTCTTTCAAACTTCAAAGTGTCTGAAGTAATCTGAATCAAGAAAAATATCCCGACTCGTAGACTTCTTGAAAATTTACTGAACACAGAATGCCAAAAAGCAAGAAATCCGTCTCTAAAAAGTCCTCTCCTGCCGTCAGTAGCAGTAATGGCTTGTCTCCTGCTGGATCAATCGTAAACAGCGGATCTCCAAATTTAAGAGGTTTCTCTTTTTTTTGTCATTTTTGAAAATTATATTTGGAGAAAAAATTTTTCTTAAAATAATTTTAATTTCTAATTGAATAAAAAAGAAAAATAAATTTAACTTTCATTCAAAAAACTTTAAATATTTTTAGCTATCTTACATTTTGTAAGGTCAGGGTCTAAAATTTTCCATCCATTTTTTTTTTTAAAAACTAACGCATTTTAAAAATATTTGATAATGAAAAGTTGTTTTTTTTTATTACAAAATGTTTTCAAGTTGAAGATTTTCAGAGAAAAAAAAACTTTAAAAATATTTTAAAATTTTTACTTTTCAAAATAATGATATATTTGAAAATTAACTTTTTAATTTTAGAAATTTTGATTTATTGGAAGACAATTTATTGAAATTTGTTTTTAAAATGTAAAATGTGATCAATGGATTTGTTAAATACACATTTTATTGCAAATTGATGCTTTGTCAAGTTTCATTACACTTTCCATTTGCTTGTTTAATGAATGATTTATAACGCTCATAAAAATAATGGTATGTAAGGATTTTTAGAAAGTTCCTTTGGGAAGTGGCCTTGTGCCATGTAAAAAATTCAACAGAAGTTAACCTTGCAACAACAGATTCATAAAAAAAAGTTGTCTATTCTTAAGGACAGAATTTTTAAAATAATAAAGTTTTAAACGGTTTTTTTTTTTGAAAACGTTCATTTTGGACATATTTAAAATTTTGGAAAATGTTTTTTTAAAAAAAAAGTAATTTTTTTAAAAAATAAATTACAGAGAAATATTTTTTTATAGAAACAAACTACACAACAGTACACAGAAGTAAG
Organism: Ascarosepion bandense; assembly: GCA_037127315.1. NCBI lineage: Eukaryota > Metazoa > Mollusca > Cephalopoda > Sepiida > Sepiidae > Ascarosepion > Ascarosepion bandense. The sequence continues at coordinate 1,307,608 of JBBBDQ010000687.1, read as the reverse complement.
AATTTTTTTCTAGAACGTAATTTTTTTCTTAAATTTAAAATTTTAATTATGAAGAGACTATTTAAAATTTAGATTGGTCCAATTATAAAAAAAAATAGTGAAAAATGTTTTTAGAAAATAATTTCTTTTTAGAAGTGGACAATATACTCCCTCATCAACCGTTGTCCCATATCTCCACTAATTGGCTGAAAAAACAGCATAAGTATGAAGAAAAAGCCTGTAAACTTAATAAAAACGAAGTTTTTCCATCAAAATGTTTATGTTGTTATTAAGAGGAAAGATCAAAGAATTTTTTAAAAAAATTTTGTTTTTTTAATCCTTTTTTACATGTCAGAAATTTTGGTAAAACATCTTGTTTTTATTTTCGTTAGCGGGTAACAAAATCGTTACGAGAGTTTATGGAAAACGTAAAAAATGATAAAATTCATCTATTTTTTCTGGTGACACATTAATTTGTAAACTCTTGCCCTATTTGGCCCTTTTTTTGAAAATCTGCTCCCATTAAAATAAAAATGGAATAAAAACTAAGCTTTTAATTGCTTTAAAACTTTAAATTAAATAGGGACATTAAGTGATTAAATAGTCGAGGTACCGCTACTAAATCGCTGAAAAAACAGCATAGCATGAATTAAAAAAGGCCTCAAACTTGATAAAAACGGACTTTTTTTTATCAAAATATTTATGAGTAAAAAGAATCTTTACTAAAGATCAAAGAAATTTTAATTATTTAAAAATAATTTTTAATCACTTCTAATAATGTTAGAAATTTTGATAAAAAAATCTTGTTTTGATTTGAGTTTTTAGTGGTTAACCAAATTTACTAGAAAACGTACATCAACTCAGTTTTTTTTCTGGTGACAAACACATTAATTTGAAAATTTTCGCAAAAATCAAATTGTTGGATTTTAATGAAACTTTCAGTACTCGTTCACAAATGAAGGAAATTATTTTTTAAATTATTATTTTTAAAAAAATTGGTAAAAATATTTGTTTTTCTTACATCTCTTACCCCACCTCCACGTAAATTCATGAAATTTAAAGAAAGTAAAAATTTTGTTGTGAAATTTGGTTTTATTAGTTAAACTCAGGACTCATTTGGGAATGTAAATAAAAAATCATCTATTATTTTTTTTTTCCAAAATTATGCCTCTTTCCGAAAATCTGCTTCCAATAGTAAAATAAAATGCAATATAACTTATGGCATTATTTAATTTAATAAACTTTTATTGCTTGAATATAAATAAATTAAAGACATTTTAGTCTGAGGAAAAAAATGTTTCAATTAATGAAATTTTAAAAGAATTTTCTCTCTTTTTTTTTTTTTTTTTTTTTAAATTATAATAAAAAAAAAAGTTTCCAAAATATTAAAAATACTTCAAAGATTTGTTGAGGTTAGTTTATAAGGTTTTTAAGTGAAGATTATATTTACTAATCAAAAATTAAACAGCTTTTTTTTTCTTTTTTTTTTAATCATATCACCCCGAGCAAGGCGGTAACGCCACTGATGTGCAGGGGGCTACGTAGGAGTGAAAAGATTGGAAAAGAGAAAGCCGGAGACCACATCCTAAACAGGAAACAATGGATGAGCCTCTTCAGCTGTTCAATAGATGTGGGTGGAGTGTGAACTGGGCAATAGTTTAGTCTATCTACTCCAATTATACGAATTGTTGTGCCTCCTTATTTTTATTTTTTATTTTTTTTGGTAATTTCTATGTGTAAATTAAAAGGTCATGTGTTTTAGGGTTTCCTCCCTTTACTGGAAAAAAATTTGTACAATTATGTCACTTGTGATTGCCATACACTGTTATCTTATATTGCATCTGTGAAATCTGTCAACACATATGGTGAAAAGGTCAGAAAGTTGAACTGTGTTTAAGAAATAGTTTTATTCTAAATTTCATGCTATAAATAATACTTGTGCAAATCAGATTAATTTAGCATTAAATTTGCTAATTTTCCAAAAATAATGTGTCACAGATGTATATTTTATTTTTGCAAGATTTTTTAAACTGAGAATTAAATTTTGTTTACAAATGTGTCAATGACCGAAAAATTGAAAAATTAGAAAAAATCTCAATTTTAGTTTCCAATAAATATAATTTTTGTTTGCAATACACAGAGTATTTTGCTTGGAAATAATAAATTTCACCATTTAGCTTTCAATTAAAACTAAAATAAAAGTTTCATGGAAAAATTTTTTTTTTAAATTCAATATTAAAGTTGAGTGGAGATACCTATAAATCTAGTATGAAGAGAAAAATGTTTTTTTTTATTAATAATGTTAAAAGAATTGTTTTCATTTTTTTTATAATTGTTATAATAAAAAACTTATAAAGCTTCAAAAATATTTTAAAAATATTTCAGACTTGTAGGTATTAGGTTATTAAGTGAATATTATATTTCCTAATCGAAAATTGAGAAGGTTAATAAAAATCATTGAGCCATGATATTTTTAAAATAATTTTAATTTATTTATTTATTCATTTATGGTAATTTCTGTGTGTACATTAATAGATAATGTGTTTCAGGTTACTTCTCCTTACAGGAAAAACATTTGAACAATTATGTCACTTGTGGTCACCATAGATATTTAGCTTATCTTGCATCTGGTTGTCGTCACATGTCAAATCATATGGGGTGGAGGAAGGTCAGCAAGATCAACATTCTGTGATTAAGAAATAGTTTTATTTTAAATTTCATGCTACAAATAAGTAATACTTGTATAAATCAGATTAAAATGACATTAAAGTTGCTAATGTTCTCAAAATAACATGTCACAGATGTATATTTTATTTTTGCAAGATTTTTAAAACCAAGAATTAACTCTTGTTTACCAATGTGTTGATTGCTCAAAAATAGCCAAAAAGAAATATTTAAGAGAATACAAAAATTTTAAATTCCAATCCATATACTTTCTGTTTGAAAAACACCAGAGTATTTTGCTTACTGGCAATAGTAAATTTAATCATTTAGCTTTCAATTAAAACTAAAATAAAAGTTTCAAGAAAACTTTATTTTTAAAAATTCAATTTGAAAGTTATTGAGAATGAGTGGTGCCTATTTTTTATATTTCATTGAAAGATTCTGTTAACAACTTGTTTTCAAAATTTATTTATTTACTTATAAAAAGTTTATTTAATATTTGCATACATTATTTCGCTAGAATTTCATACAGAAATATATTTCGTGTTATCCTTCACACACATACTAACTTTACCGACTCATTAACACAAACATTCAAACATTACTCTCTCTTACACAAACATTCATACATGATTTTTCTCATTTTATTTAAAAAAAAAAAATTAAAAAAAAATCATTCCATCAGTTGTTACTTGTATACATTGTTTCGCTGCAGTTTTGAGCGGAAATGTATTTTGTTTTGTCGTTCGCACACATTCTAACATTATCGTCATAAACACACTTAATTCATCTATAGTTTAAATATGCTTGACACATGTATTATTTTCACATAGATATACTTACATTAATAATAAACATTTAGTGTTTTTTATTACATGTGGCACACACCTCAACAGACATAAGTTTTTCTACATTTAAAATATTCATGCATTGCTTTATTACATGTAACATGTATCTGACCAATGAAATCAAACCTAAATCAACATACTGTCTCTGGAATTGAAAAAAATTTTTTTTTTTGAATTTAAAAAAAAAATTCTTACGGCTTAATGAATAGATTACTCACTAGGTCAAGTACATATGTTTGGTGTGCAGTGTCTTTTATAAAAAAAAAAAAACTTTCCCGCCTTTGTCTCTTGTTCACTACTTTAAATTGAAATATAACTTACAGAAAATCCTGTAACGGTCAAGGGCGGTGAGACTAAGGAGTGTGGCTTGTCAGAACACATGCCAAAGAGATAGTGATAGAACAGTGAGAGCCTAGCAGTTTAATTTTGTCTGTAGGGAAAGGGGTTGTAGGGTGGATAATAATTCATCACCTGCAAGGCCATGTAGATGTTTTTGAATATCATAACAGGCAAGTGAAGACTGAGTAGCTCTAGTGGTTATACCATTTTTGCATCATGTTTAGACTGATCAGTGCCTAGATCGGTGACCACTTGGGAATACCAAAAGCTGTAAGTTTACAAGTAGTGTAATAAATAATATCTTGGAATTGGTAATAAGAGAACTGAATTTCAATTTGTGTTGGGTTTGGTATATTCACTTATGTACAAATACCCTTGGAAAAGGTATGAATCCACCTCTTCTCCTCTCAGGTATGGGTTAAATACTTAGACTTGTATCATTAAACCATTATTATTTCTTAGAAACTAAGGTATATTTTCTGTCTTTTCTGCAATGTGTAGATTAGCAATATGAAAAAAAACAAATCATTTGAAGTGCTTTTCCTTTACATGGTCAAAGAGCAAGAGATTCCAAAATTTGCATGGATATTATCTGAAGATATTATGTGACCAATGTCAATACATTGGTCACATAATATCTTCAGTCTGAAAATAGCAAACTTTGCCAATTTAGTTTTTGTCTTTGCATCAAGACAAGAAGTATAACTTTTTTCTTTTATGAATTACCTCCCTTCATATAAGTCCTGTAAATTGTTGGGCCAGTTGTAAAATACTAAGCCAAAGGGACTGGTCGAATCTTTTGTCTATTATAACATTTATGAGAAAAAGTGTTTCAATAAATCATTGTGTTATGTAATGTTTAGAATTTTAAAAACTTGATTTGATTTCCAAGAGAAATTATGCAAAATAACAGTTTTTACTGTAATTTCTTTAATTCTTGCCTTTAATTAACCTTTATCATGTATGCGACGTCATTTGTTGTGCAAAAAGTTGCCATTGAAGGTGACTCTGATCCCTGAATATGTTTGAATTTCATAGTTGTCATATCCTATTATGGAAACAGAAACACTTTAGAGTGAAATTAACAATAAGGTTAAAACAACAATTTAGATGTCTTGAAAAAGAATGCATTGGGAAGTAATATTAATGGAGTGTGCTATGTCTCTTTTTCTTAATGTTTTCATCAATAAAATATAAATCTTTCTTTGTAAATTGAATTGAAAATTAATTTGAAAGAAAAATTGCTTTTTTTATTATGATATTTTTGTTATTTAATTTTTTAAAGTAAAACCTGATTTCAAAGTTTTGCAAATATAGAGTTGGAACAAAAGTGTGGCATTTTTTAAGTGAATCTCAAAGGCAGTATTTAGATACTTGTGTATAGATTTATTCATTTATATATGTGCCATTTTGTTCCACTGTTTTTTGGCCATCTTTCAGGGAGCTTCATGATTCCATCCTCCCAGAACTTGGGATCTTTATTGGTACTGAATGTTATATCTGTTTTTGTTCTGTTGCTACTAGATTTAGTTTTCCCCTTGTAACTTGGTAGTTTTTTTTTTTTTTTTGCAGCATCATATTTATCCACCCCCTCCCCACAGTTCTTGGTTTCTTTTTCTATGTGGACAATCCTTTTTGAAATGCATTACTTATTTGCACATGAAGCATTTGGGGTAATTATGTGCATTTCTATAAATGTAGGCTGTATTTACTCTTCCTGAGTATGCTTCTTTTCCTAATCTTCTACCTCTTTGGAAACCTGTACTCCTAAATTGGTCTTCATCCACTTTAAAGGGTTGGGGGGTAATGGAATGGATGGTGGATCGGTTGATGGGGGATGTGTTTTTTTTTTCCCCCCCAAAGGGGTGAGGATTTTGTAGTGGGTGAATCAGAAGATTGAATGGGGAATACTGATTTGGTCCTAGATTTGCTTTCCTTGCGGGTGAAGTGCTTATAGTATTATGTAAAGTATATTTACCATTGTGGGTGGGGAGACAGTTTTCTCTCCTGGTCTATTTCTGGCGGAATCAAGTTTTTATTAATTTGTATTATCTTTGCTTTTTTCTTCTTTGAGGGACTTACTGTTGGAGTTGCTTGGATTGTCTCTTTGTAAGTCTTATTTTTTGTTGTCTCATCAGTAGTACGTCTTGGTAGAGTTGTAGGTTCTGGTATTTTCTTTCCCTTTTTAATTTTTTTTTTAAACAGTCTTCCATCCTCCGTCACTTTCTCCAACCACTGAAGAAAATGAAGCCATATCACTTTGTTGATTTCTGCTTTGTTTATTTCCCTGGGGACTGAGGAATCAGTACCTTTCGTACTATCTGTTATCATTTTAAGGGGACACCCAGCAGACAAGTGACCACTGTCTCTGCAATACCAACAGGCTGGTTTTTGACCTGACATAATAACAGGCACTTTCTTAATATTGGTATCCATCCGTTTGGGGACTGCATTGAAACGCTTGGAGTCCAAAATTAGGTAGTAGTGTCATTCTTCCATTTCCGGTCTGGGTTGACTTTTAGGATAGCAAAAACCTACCGAGTTATGAACGGAGAACTTAATTTAACAGTAACTGAACAATAAGAGATAACACTGACCTGTTACTTACAAGCTTCTAAAGAATTGAAGTTTTTCCAATGTAAAGAATTTTGAAGAGATCAATATAACTGCTAATTAAATGGTGCAAGGTTAGGTGGGTATGATGTAATGGGATATCTCAGCCAAGTTGGATTAATTTCTGCTGGATCTTCAAAGAAGATAGAATATACTTCTGATTGGCTGATTTTTAGGGAAGAAATTTGTAATACACAATGCTCATCCATTGCAAACTGATTTTTAGAGTGATGATATCTCATTTCATTTTCCCTGTGATCTCTTTGGCTTCACATTGATGTAAGCAATCTTCTTTTCATCACCTGTGATTGTTCTTTTAAAAATTGATCAATTTTGTGGTGTTCAAGCAGAGAATTGCAGAAAGCAATGCAGTGCACTGAATTTTTTGAGGTAAATTGTGAGGTACTTTAATGATCCACATATCCATATGCCTTACAACACACGCATAATATATGTGAAATATTGTTGTGGTATCCCATGTTGTGTTAGCTGGATTATTTTAACTTTTGGGCTCCACATTGTTGTAAGCAATCTTCTTTTCATCACCTGTGATTGTTCTTTTAAAAATTGATCAATTTTGTGGTGTTCAAGCAGAGAATTGCAGAAAGCAATGCAGTGCACTGAATTTTTTGAGGTAAATTGTGAGGTACTTTAATGATCCACATATCCATATGCCTTACAACACACGCATAATATATGTGAAATATTGTTGTGGTATCCCATGTTGTGTTAGCTGGATTATTTTAACTTTTGGGCTCCACATTGTTGTAAGCAATCTTCTTTTCATCACCTGTGATTGTTCTTTTAAAAATTGATCAATTTTGTGGTGTTCAAGCAGAGAATTGCAGAAAGCAATGCAGTGCACTGAATTTTTTGAGGTAAATTGTGAGGTACTTTAATGATCCACATATCCATATGCCTTACAACACACGCATAATATATGTGAAATATTGTTGTGGTATCCCATGTTGTGTTAGCTGGATTATTTTAACTTTTGGGCTCCACATTGTTGTAAGCAATCCCGTTTTCATCTCCTGTGATTGTTCTTTACAAACATTGATAATTTTTTTTGTATTTGAATAGAGAATTGCAGATAGTAATGCAGCCCACTGAATATTTTTCCTGTTAAATCATGAGGCATCTTAATATAATGATTCATGTATCCATTTACCTCAGTACACTCCTATATACATGTAAAGTATTGCTGTGATGTCCCATGTTGTGTCACCTTGATTATTTTTAATCAGTGTTTTGATTTGGCCATAATGACTGCAGGTTTGTCAGAATTTTTTTTAATGTTCACCTAATACAAGTCTCAAGGGCCACTCAACTTAGTGGATTATTGTATGAAGTGGTATTAGGGCTGTGGAGTTGGAAGTACTTAAGGGGTTACTGGAGTCAGAGTTGGTAAAACTATACTGACTTTGTCTCCAATTGAATTTTTGATTTATTATATATATTATATATATTATATTATATATATTATATTATATATTATTATATATATTATATTATATATTATTATATATATTATATATTATTATATATATTATATTATATATATTATATTATATATATTATATTATATATATTATTATTATATATATTATTATATATATTATTATATATATATATTATTATATATATATATTATATTATTATATATATTATTATATATATATATATTATATATATATATTATATTATTATTATATATATTATATATATATATTATATATATATATTATATATATTATATTATATATATATTATTATATATTATTATATATATATATATTATATATATATATTATTATATATTATTATATATATATATATATTATATGGCCCTTTTTGATTTATTATATGGCCCTTGTTTAGTCTGTAGAGAAGTTATACAGTGCACAGTCCTTATAAATAGATTATGAAAAAAATCAAGTTTTATATTTATTATGAATTGTAATAAATCTTGTCTTCTTCACTGTTACTCTCAACCTCCAAACCTCTTTGTGTAATAATGACATTCAAATTAATGCTTAGGCCGATAATTTTGATAAACTTATCCATTGTGTTCTTATTTGAATAAATTAAAACACCTTCATGTTTTGCATTCGCTTTAGCACCTGATCTTAATAGTTGTAATAAGTTTTATGTGCCTCTTTTCTATCACTCCACCAGTTGGGTGGGGCTTTTCTTCCCACTAAAGTGTTACTAAACACTAGGATCATTGATTTCATCTTAAGACTTACACAATATAATATCTCTTTCCCTCTCCATTCTTTCTTTAGCATTGAAATAAGGATATTAAGAGTAGAAACAACTAACTTGAATATGGCCTACATATCTCATAAAGCCTTTGCAATGCATCAGCTTTATGAGATATGAAGGCCATAATCACTTAATTACATAAAGAGGAGTCAGAGATGTCAAAAATGGAGGAGTGTGAGTCAAAGGTTTTGTGTTCTGACTTTACAGTCCTGGTTGTATTAGCATAAGGAAAGGAATGATACAGTGTAACCCTGATATAAGAGAGTTGTTGGGACCAGATAAAAGTTCTTTTATATCCAGGTTTGGTCTATTTTATATACATTACCACAGGCTCTAATTTGGGGCCAGAGAAAACCTATCTTATATCCGGGTTTTTCTCATATCCGGGTTATACTGTAACAGGAAAGATAGCTAATTCTAGACTTGAAAAGGCCAAGATTTAGCAAATAAAATTTTATAGTTCCGGCAGAGAAATTAGGAATATAGAAGTAAAGCAAACTTTAGAAGGAACCTGAAACCCAGTCATAAACATGAAACAAGTGAAAAACCTGTTCTGAGGAAGAGTGTGAACTGGACAATAGGTGAATTTATCTACTTTTATTGAGAAAATTAAATAAGTAAATAGCAAATAAAATTTCAGAGATTAGGTAGAGACATTAAAAGTATAGAGTTGAAGTAAACTTTAGAAGGAATTTGAAACCCAATTCTAAACAAGAAATAGGGGATGAATCTCTTCAGTTGTTAATTGGACTAGCAAGATAAATTTGGTACCATTTTATTATGTTTAGTCAAGCTCTATATGCTTACATGAAAAGCTTTTAGATATACTGAAAATAAAAAATACTTCGGGATACCTACTAAAATGTGTAATGTTTTCGTGAAAACTTTTATTTGTAGTTCTATCCATTAAAACCATTACTTTTAACTTCATAAGAAGTGTGAAGCAGTCAAGAATTGTAACCTTGACACACCATAGGTAGTTTCAGTTAAGTGCTATACATGCTTGGGTGATCATGTCTCAAAAGAGACATGACTGACTGAGTAAAAGATTTTCCTGTAGTGGGTTGCCATTACTTTCTGTGGTAGGTTGGTTGCCGACCAAGGCTATAGAACCCAATCTGTCCTGCTATTTAACCCATAGCTGGAGGAAGAAGAAACAGATTAATACCTTTCCCAAGGGTATTTCTGCATAAGTGAATGCAATGAATTCGACTGGAATTTGAACTCAGCTCTCCAATTTCTTGTTCTGAGTGGATATTCATTGCACCACAAGGCACATAAGTAGTCTAGATAGCTGAAATGTGTAGCAGTAAGAATTCAAGTGTCATTCAAAATTTTCAAGTGTAGTAGAACTTCAAACTACTGCACAAAATGTGTGACACAACCAGGTCTGCATTCAGTTGTGTTTTAACCTTCAACACTTTGATTTCTTTGCTGCTTTCAATTGATCTGTGTGAGATGAATTATTGGAACTCACTATAGCTTTTCTTTGAACATCTCATCCGTAAAACAATTATAAAATCAATCACAAGGTTTGTGTTTTTGAAATTGATAACCATTTTGCTGTGTAGCATGTGCATGTTTCAGTCTGTAAAACTTTAGTCCTGGAATTTTTAAAAGCTGATCTGTGAGAACCCTTGATGAAATTTTGAACCACCACCTTTTTATTTTTTATTTTCTTTATTAAATCAAGCCACTTGGTTTCTAAATACTGTAAACTCTAAGGAGACAAAAGGTAACGGGGATGTATTAAAACATGACCAATTTTATCCTTTGATGTCTATCAGACAAGTGAGTTAAGAAAGGCAAATATAATAAATTAAAATGGCAGTTGAAATCTGATTCCATTTCAAAATCATGATTTCTATTTCAAGTATGCCATTTCATTTTGTTTTTTTGTTTTCATGGAAAATAAGCCCCTCTACATGTGTCAAGTGTGCATTGTGGTGCAGTAGAGATCGACTGGGAATGACAAATTGGGGAGTTGAGTTCGAATTCCATTTGAACTCCTTGCATTCACTTATGAGCAAATACCCTTGGGAAAGGTATTAATCCGTCTCTTCCCTTCAGTTATAGGGTAAATAATAAGACACTCGGTTCTATAGCCTTGGCTGGCAACCACTCTACTGCAGAAAGTAATGGCAACCTACTGCGGGATAATCTTCTGCCCAGTCAGTCATGTCTCTCTCGAGACATGATTGCCCATATGGCACATAACTGACTAACATGTGTTATAAATTCATGTCACATGTGAAATGAAATCTGTTTAAATACCACTTACTGAAAATGTTACAAACCTTTGTTTCAACCCAGTATTTACATACAGAAATTGTATTTGACTAATTCTTAAATTTTAATTTTAGAGAAGCTACTTTAAAAATTGTTATTTTAAAATTTCAGTTCATTAATTTAAAATTCAATTGACATTTTGTTTCTTTTTAATCCTTACATTGGTGGACGCAGTTGTTATTTGAATGTTTTAAAATTTTGTCACTTGTGGAAATTAAGGTTTTGGAAATTATTCTAAATTTTACATGTTAAATAATTAAAATAGAAATATATCAAGCAATTCTTTTGTTAAAAAAAAACAAAAAAATTGTTTAAATGGTGCAATTGGCTGTCTCCAGTCAATGTCAGGTCACTTCCCATTTATAGAATTTGTATTGTAAAGACTGATTATCATAATTTAAATAATAATTAAGCCTTTTTATTTAGGTACATCCACTAAATTGCTAAAAAACGGCATAGTATGAATAAAAAAAGGCTCCAACTTCATAAAAATGAACCTTTTCCATCAAAATGTCTATATTATTATTAAGAGGAAAGATCAAAGTATTTTTTGATTATTTTTTTAAAATCACATTTGAAATTTTGGTAAAAAATCTTGTTTTAATTTTTAGTTAGCAGTTAACCAAATCATTATGAGAGTTTACACTGAAAAATAGAATATTACGTAACTTGTTTTTTTTCTTGTGACAAACATTAATTTGGAAATTCTTGCAAAAGTCAAATAATTGTCAAATTTTAATGAAACTTTATGTACTTATTCACAAATGAATGAAATTATTTTTGAAATAATCATTTTTAAAACATCTTGGTAAAAAAAAAATTTTTTTTACATTTGTAATCCCCATGTAAATTCATGAAATTTAAAAAAATTAAATTTTGTTGCGATAATTGGTTTTATTAGTTAATGCAGGACTTATTGGGGAATGTTAATCATCTGTTATATTTTTGAAAAATTTTGTCTTTGTTTCCGAAAATCTGCTCTCAATAATAAAATAAAAAATGCAATATAACTATGACATTATTTAATTTGATAAGCTTTTAATTGCTTGAATAAATAATATAAATTAAGGACATTATAGTCTGAAGAAAATTTTTTTTTGATTAATAATGAAATTTCAAAAGAATTGTTTCTATTTTTTTTAATTTTTTTAATTATAATAATTTATAAAGTTTCAAAATATTTTCAAAATACTTCAGAGATTTGTTGGGGTTAGTTTAAAAACTTATTAAGTGAAGATTATATTTACTAATTGAAAATTAAAAAGTTTAATACAAATCATCATGCCTTCCTATTTTTGAAATAATTTTTTATGTGTATTTGAATTTTTTTTTTGTATGTTAATTTTTTATTAAAAGGTCATGTAATTCAGGGTTTCTTCCCCTTACTGGAAAAAAACTTGTACACTTATGTCACTTGTGATCACCATACACCTGTCTTATCTCACATCTGTCAACACATTTCAGTTATAGTGGAAAGATTAGAAAGGTCAACTCTGTGTTTAAAAATAGTTTTATTCTAAATTTCATGCTATAAATAAGTAATACTTGTGTAAATCAGATTAATTTAACATTAAATTTGCTAATTTTCAAAAAATAATGTCACTGGTGTATATTTTATTTTTGCAAGATTTTTAAAACTGAAAATTAACTTTTGTTTTACAAATCTATCGATCACTCAAAAATGGCCTAAAAATTAAAAGAAAAACAGCTCAAAATTTTATATTCTAATCAATATAATTTCTGTTTGAAATAAACCAGAGTATTCTGCTTGAAATATTAAATTTAATCATTTAGCTTTCAATTAAAACTAAAATAAAGATTTCAAGAAAACTTTTTGTATTTTTAAAAATTCAGTTTAATTTATTCATTGAAAATGAGTAGAGGTACCTAGTTTTAACCTATGAAAATGTCACGGTTTTCCTATTTGATTATCACATTGTTAAATATTTAAGCTGAACAATTTTAACAAAATATAACAATCTTGCTAGATGTTATTTTAAGAAATGGGTACAAATGAAAAGCTTTCACATTTACAACATTTTTGATTACACTGAAACAGCTGTTAAACTCTTCTATCTTTTTTTCTTTCTGTCTTTGATTTTCTTACTGAAATCAAGTTATGTCTTTCCATATGATCAAAACTGAATAGTCCATTCTTTATGAGGTATTGGCATTGACGGTCATGCAAACTAAGGAAGGAAGGGACAAACAATGATAATAGGATATGAATTATGATTAAAATATCATCACTGGTATGCCACTATGGCTGATGGAGTTGAGTGCAGACAAGTGAAGAGTTCATTTTATTATTAGAATCTGGTGGCCTGATTGAACTGGAAATTTTATTCTTGAAGAGGATTGAAATGTGCTCACAGAAATTGTGCTATGATGTTATGGTAACAAACAAATTTTATTAGCGATTAGATATCCATTTTGACTATCTTGACTGCCTTTCTTTTTTTCTTTTTTTTTTTTTAACAACACATGGAAGGCTTTTTCTATAAACTATATACTACTCAAGTTTGTCAGGAGCTTCCTGAGAGCTAGCTTTTTTCCAGAAGAAGAGACTTGATGTGGTTTTGCAGTAGGATGCTGAGAATACCATGGACTGAACATGGAAATCAAAAAAGACACTTATAATTAGCATCAGAAAGACACAGGTGAAATTCTTAGGTTATATAGTGAGGAAAGTGGGCTTGTAGAATTTGACATGCATAGGATATATTGTAGGCAAGAGGGATAGAGGGAAGCAGTGTATAAAATACCTGACAAAGTTGTGTAAATGGTTAGCAGAACTGGGATTAGGAGAGATAACAAAAAGTTAAAACTTACTGAGAGCTACAAAGAACAAGAAGTTATGGCGAGCCGTTATTGTCCATGTCATGAAGGGACACAACACAAAGATGATAATCAGAATTAAAAAGGATGAGACTTCAAACTGTGGGTGAGATTAAGGAGAGTGCTCTAGATTGGTTCCCTTTAAGTGGATGAATCTTTTATATACATATCTTGTATATGTATAATGTTAATGAATTACGAATGTTTCATCATAGTGATGCATTAAAAATAAAAAAAATGAGTTTGTCATTGGTTAGAAATTAAAGCAGACACTATTGATACAATATAAGTGTCTGTACAGGGTGTCACCCCAAAAATTGACATAATTTGAATGTGAAAATCTGACTAACTCCATCCCAGGTAAATTCAATTAAATAGGTTTCATGTTGGACAATAACAGATTCATTTATCAAAATTTTAACATTTCAAAGGGATGTAGATTTTATGAGCAATTTCACAAATGTGAATGTGGCCCATCTGTGACATGATACATGTGAAGTCGTTAGTCATACCTCTGCCAAATATACTGTGGCATGTCTTTTGTAACATCCTTCAGTGTCTCAGTGGTTCTCTGTTTAAGTTCCTTTCATCTTGTAGGAAAAGGAGGTGGCCTTTCCTTTCGCATAACCCCATAGAAAGAAAAACAAAATTGACAAGGTATCAAGTCAGGTGAACGTAGTGGCCAATTCAACAGCATATTGTCATTATCACTGGCGCGCCCAATCCATCTTCCTGGGAGATTCTCATTGGTATAAGTATGCACAGTCAACTTAGACATTTTGTTAAAATTTGAGATCATTTGAGAAAGAATTGATATTAGATTATTACTTGAGGTCAGTTTTTGGGAATGCCCTGTATATATAAGTTGAATATATGGATTGGAATTTGACAAGATGAATAGAATAAGTAAAGAACAAGTAGGAAAAAAGTGTTTAGATTAAAGACACTTTTTTCCTACTTGTTCTTTACTTACAGATATAAGTACATGAATAGAATAAGTATCTATCTCATCATCATTTAACATCCATTTACATGCTAGCATAGGTTGGATGGGGTTTTCTTGATGGCTCTGTAATTGCATCTTCATGAAATATTGGAGCGTGTTTTACTGCTGGATGCCTTTACTAACACCAACCAGTTTAGGGAACTGGAAACTGTGTTTTTATTGAGTCACTATCTCTGGAAAGATAACCTACCAAGGTTAAAGTGTTCAGCCTCCCCTATTCTACACAGTAGGTGTAGAGGTTTTTATTTTAGAGATTTCCTTCTCTTAGATAAGTTACCATCTCAAACTAAAGACTTACCCATCCTAACTTTTTCTTTTTCTCTTAAATGACCCCAGCTTGGAGGTTAACTATTTACGCATAGCTGGGACCCTAATAGATGATACCACCTGGGGTCAGGGCAGACCTGGGAACAACAGTATTTAAAAGGTGGTTCTGATTTTTTTTATATGGCAAGATTGAGGAAAATAATAAGGAGAAATAAGAAATATATGAGAAACTAAATCTGATATCTCAAATCAATAATTCGTATCTGAAGAAGGTATAAAATGTTGGCACTCAAAAATGAGAAAGAATTCATACCAGAACAAAAGTGACAGCCATTGATTATTATTTTTATTTTTTTTCAAGAGGATTGATTTGTTTTTTATGACTTATCAACCCTTTGCAGGTTATTTATAGCCAGAAAATAGTTTTAGTTTGCAATAATTTTTTTGAGATGAATCATTTACTGATATAAGCTTTATTAATTAACCCATAGCTGGGGGGAAAGAGGTAAATTTCTACTGTTCCCTTTGTAGAGGTATATGACGAACCTGACTGGAATTGGAACACAGTTCTCTGATCACTAATTCTGAGCCATTATCTATTAAACCACCTGCACATTTTAGCTTACAGCACCTGGTATTCCCAGATAGTCAACCATTTAGGTACTGACCAGGCTCAATGTTGCTTAACTTAGGTGATCATACAAGAATAAGTGTTTCAAGGTGATATTGCTGTAAGCCTTTCTCAAGAGGAAAATTTATGCAGTAAGTTGTAGTTTCCTTTCAAATCATCTAAAACAGTTCAGCAATTTTTTGCTAACTCTGTGCCAACTTAAGGTTTTAAAATCATTCAATGTGCCAACAGCATATGTATTTTTATATGTGTCAAGGTCAATATACCTGTTCTACAATATATTTTATATTGTAATATATACTACGATAATATGCAAACCACATTAATAGAAATAAACTTTTTACAAGATTTTATTAATAGGATCCTTGCCCTTTCCTGGTCTTAGCCAATTGCTCAATATCAGCAACATATTTTGTTACTTTGAGTTTTACACAATTCACTAAATGTTTGGGTATTAGGCAATTTTGTTGTGGACTTAACACTGCTTTCAGGGAAAATTTACTCACAGGAATAAGTTGAACTAAAAGCTGAAAGAAGAGCAAAAACAATTTTCTTCAAACAGATGAAAGGTCTTGGGCGGGATAGCAACAGATTTTTCTAAATCTTTGTGTTCTAGAGTCTTCTTTAGTTTAATAAATCAGGCCATTGGAAATTGCTTGGTGTGCCACAGGTTGCCAATCCCTGATATAAAACATTTAATTTAACCACTTCCCAATGAATAGTTCTCTCAAACTCTTGTTTCATGAGAATTGGTTAATTGCTGAATTTGATGTCATATTCAACAAGTGTGCATGCATCTTTAAATAATTGGCCATCTTGAACATTAAATTTGTTGTACTTTCATCTGATGCTTTCTGAGAATTTTTTTTATTTTATTTTATTTTGTCAGTGGTTTTGTTTTTATTTCTTTATTTCAGGAGATGAAACTCCAGTTCTATCACGAGGCGGTAAAAAGCGTGACCATGACGGAGATGTCAAAGAAGAAGAATTTGGGTAGGTTTCTTCCAGTTCTTTGATAACCTAAATTTTCATTTTATTTCCATTTGGGACAGTCCTTTCTACCAACATTTTCTGTTCCGCATGTTATTAATTTTATTCATACCTAAAATATGACCTTGTGCAAGATTAAAATTTATGAAATATCTTGCTAATTTCTAATGCTATATAAAAGTTTATTGTTGAGCACTTTAAGCTAGTCTTGCCATATCAATTACTACTGAGTAGTGAGTTCGATTCTCACTAGGTGCTCTGTATTTTAGTCCTTGTAGCACATTTAAACTTTACTTAGTAAATCACTGTAAAAGTTTATTGTTATCAGAACTTTTAGTTTTATCTAATTGCATTGTTAAAGATTTTTAAAGAGATTTTTAAAATATGAATATTTTGGTCTTTGAACCAGAAAGATTCTATTTTGATGTATGGTTCTATAATTTTACTTTTTGTAATAAGAAAGAATTTAATTTTAATTTATAATTTTTGTTAAAAACCTAATTTCAGAAAAAAATTGTCTGCCAAAAACAGTGTTTTTTCCTTTTTTTTTTTTTTTTTTTCGTAGATCTGAGATGAAGAAATTGCTTGAATCTTTTGAAGGTATAGTTCCATTTTGATTTTTACTGAAACAATTGATAATTTAATTATCTAAAAGCAAAATTTTCTTTTTAAAGGAAGGCAAATCATTTATTTTCTAAAATTGACAATATAGTATTTAAAAAGGATGTTGCAGATATAGATAAAATGAAGAGATAATTAACTTTGTCGTCTCAACATTATTACAATTGAACCTTTCATGATTAAAATAGAATGTGTGTCCTATTCTGATTCTTGATAGTATTGGTGTGTCCTTTCTTGTCTAGAATCAGAATAATATACATCTATTCATTTCTCATAAAAACTGAACATCCTCCTGACTGCAGAGCTTATTAGAATTTTATTTTTAATCATTTCACCCAAAGCAAGGCAGGACTGCCACTAGTGTGCAAGGAGTTACAGTGAGAGAAAATACTAGGTACAAGGGATATTGAGTAAAGGATAAAAGTGAACAGGATTCGGTTTGAAATTCCTAGCACCTGAAGAAGGCCGGAGCATAGAACGACCAAAACATCATAAACATGGCAATAAAGATGTATTTAATGTAAATTAAATAACTCTATTCTAAAGGCATAGCTGGAGAGTGATGAAGTCATTGATCCAAAGGATTGTTTACAAGCCATATATTTAAAAAAAAAAACGTAAAAAATAAAACTATTTTTAGCATTAAATAACCGACAGAGTTGATATGCTGTTAAAACAGAACAACCAATCAACAATTAAAATACCTTTCTTTTTTCTTCTTTTTTTTCTCTTTTTAATAATACAAGGCTCTAGGCCACTCTAGGTAGAGGGTTCCATTAGGAGGCAATTTGTACAAATAGGAGAGGAAGGTAACAGTTAATCCTAGACTTAAACTGATTAAGATTGTAGTGATCAGGGAAACATCTTCTTGGGTGTCAGTTCCACAGAGGAGTGGTTTGTGGCAAGATATTGTTTTGAGTGCCTCATAAAGCAAAAGAATGGGGCATGGGAATATCCATGTCAAAGAACAATGGTAACTGGTAAACTGGATTTAATTGGCCACTTGCAAAGTTTGATTCATCTCCGCCCCTCTTTGATTGCCTGTAAATTTCCAACAAATATGTGAAGCTTAGAGTTTGCCTGCTTTTACTGGAAGACTTGGCCCCAGCAAACAGATCGATGTCAACAAGCAATCTGGGAAATCTGATTGTTAAGCAGCAAAAACTACCTAGTTGTAGTCCAAGTCAGTTTCTGACACAAGTTTACTCATTTTCTCCTTGGAGACAATGAATGGTTCGTATTTTTTGATGACAAATTTTCCTCTATCTTTGTGAACTTTAAAGAAAGGTTTTTAATAGTAGAATGGCATTACTTTTGCATTTCATCCATTCTATGACTCCGTGCAAAATAAAACCCACAGTTACTACTGTCTTTCGAATGTGAACTCTGAACAATCTTTTTGTAAAGCTGGTGGCTAATAATTACTTATTTGTTCTTTTCACTGCAATACATTATAAAATTAAACATCAGTCCCCAGGTGCACCTACAGCCGTGTCCCCACCCCACCAGAAAAAGAAACGGTACTGAATGAATAAAAGTAATATGTTTAAGTAGGTAAAAAAAACTGATACCTAAGATTTAAAATGAATTTTTAGAAATTGTTTTAAGTTTTGTTTTAGTTTTAATTTCAAGTTAATAGATTAAATTAATCCAGTAAGCAAAATACTTTACTGTATTTTAAATCTAAATTGACTGAAAGGAGTTTTTGTTTTTTGTTTTTTCTAAAATAGCTGATCAGCACCCTTTTTCAATCTTTCATTGTAATAAAATTCTCTTTATTAAAACAATCTTCCCAAAATAACCAAAAAATCCTTTGGTCTTTCCTCTTAAAAATAAGAAACATTTTAATGATAAAACTTCATTTTTATCAAGTTTGGAGCCTTATTTCATCATAGTATGCCCTTTTTTTAGAAAGTTTTTGAGGTACCTACATTTAAAATACATTGAAAATTTTAAGACCATTGAGTCTATTTCACTATTTATTTCAAATTTTGTTAATTGTATTCTATCATGCAAAGATAGGTCTGCATTATTTTATAATGCAAAGGCCAATGTGCCTTGACCACTCAGCTGGCCAGTGACTCTATTTCCTTTTTAGCAGCATAACCAATTTATTTTGCAACTCCTGCTTTTTTTGACAATCTCAAACAGAGCACACCATGGACATTTGGCCCACCACAGAACATGTGACAAGTTTTATGCACAAGAATTGAGTTGGTTTTTCTTAGTTTTCAAATTTTGCCAATTGTATTTTACCACCAGTGTGCCTGGCCTACCAGCATTCATTTTTCTCAGGGCCCAAAGATAAAAATTGTCCCTGAAGTGCTTTGTCCTGGGGTAATAGTTTATTCACTTGGGATGCATGTTGTCTTACATTATATTTTCTGCTGTGGTAATGACAATTAGAAATGTCCTTGAAGTGAGTGGATGGTTCAAAAATGAACCTGAATATCAGAAATATTAAGTTGGTTTGTTTGGAAGCTTGGTGATTCAGTTGTTAGAACTCTTTGTGTTGAGTACTATTTTGCCTGCTTTATGAGTAAGTAAAGGGAAATTTGGTTATAGCACTCTGACAGAGAAAAGTGTCTTTGGTTTTTGCAGGCGAGGCCATCACTCTCTGCTACCTGAAGACAGTTAATTAGGAAAATAAGATTTAAACTATTTCCATCGTTTGGACAGTTATCCTCATCTTTATTGCCATATTCATGACATTTTGGCCATTGTATGCTTCGGCCTTCTTCAGCTGAGAGACGTTGGAATTTCAAATCAAACCTTTTATTTAGTCCATGGTAGATTTTTCTAATTCCATGTGCCATGTCTATTTTTTGGATATGTCAGTATCAGTTATTGCCCTTTAGTAATTCAACACTCCAAGTTTTTGTTACCTTGCTGTGGCCAGGTATTGAACTAACAACTCCCTTTTTGAATTACTCAACCAATTTTTTTAAAGAAATATAGACAGACATATAAATAATAATGTTCTTGCTATTCACTAAGGTAGGACAATAACTGGTCTCTTGTTGGAAGTGCCCTCTGTTTTTACTTTGGATTGGCCGGGATCTTAAGAATTTAAAGAGTTACTTCCCTTGCAATATTTGTTCTTGCTTCTGACGTTTTTAATTCTTTTTGTACAGCTGACATCACGAAAACGTTAGTGAGTAAGCGTAAACGTCTGGAAACATTTACCCAGAATAAAATGAAGAACAGCAACAAAAAAGTTGAAGAAATTTGGAAAGTGCAACAAGGAGAAAGGTATGTGGCATTTAGGAGGTGAATGAAGATTGTATAGCAATGCAAACAAGAAACTAAAGATTCTATGAAGTTGGGCAGAAGAATATTAACTAAACCCACACACACATGGCACTCACACAGTTTTCTCTACAGAGAAATACACACACACACCTATGGATGAATAAATAAGTTTTTAACCTGATATAGCTATTGAATTTGATATTTATTCACTACAAGAAATAAGTGTGGTGATATAGAAGAAGGTTATGTTGAAAAATAAATACATTTTCAGACTTAGATTTATTGAAGTGAGTATATCTGTTTATATATATATATATATATATATATATATATATATATAGTAATATTTTAATTATAAGTTTATAATAAAAACATAGTTTACTGCAACACAAGAGCAGTTGTGTTTCAGTACTATCTTAGCACTTCATCAGGCAGTGAAATATTTTTTCCTGTTAGGAATCATTATATATAGAAACTTAAAAACAATACAATTTTTGTCATATCCAAAAAAATTAAGCTGTGGGGAGTATTTTTGGGATTTGTTTAAATGAACCAATAGAAAGCCAGGTCATGATGGATAGGAGGAATTTGATTGTAAGGGTAAGGTGGGTTGGGTAGAGAATTGAAATGACTTGAAATCCAGATCCTGCAAACAGTGAACTGCTAACCGTTTAGTTTTTTTTTTTTTCTTTTTTTCCCAAATAAAACTTCGAAAATCCCATGTGTTGTATGATCATTTCTGCAAAGTAAGCTCGCTTTGTCAGCGACCATGGAAAATTCATACACCGGAACTTCACTTAAAAAGAAGGAAAGGAAAGAAATAAGAAAGAACAATGGGAGGGGGAGTTTAAAAAAAGAGTAGATTATGTTAGAAGATAAGCGTCTAGATGTTGTTACACAGGGTAGGGAAAATGGATTCAAACTCAATCTTTAAAACAGACATTTAAAGATTACATGTGTAAAGAAATCAAAAATAAGCTATCATAGGACTGGAAGTGGGGAAAAGAAAGACGATGAAAGGGAAGATAGGGAAAGGGGGTGGGAGAGAAAGAGAGGAAATGTACGTTGGATGAGCAGCCATGACATTTGCTAGCCAAGGAGAGTGGAATGAAAGGGACAGATACATAAAAAAGAAAAAGATGAAAGGAAAAATAGAGAAAATAAATAACATGATATTATATTCAGCTTTGCTAAAAATTCTTCTTTCTTTTTTTTTTTTTCTTATTTTTTACAGTTAAAATAATATGGTCTGACTATGTGATTTTTGTAGTTTTTGAAAAAAATATACATATTTGGCTCTCTAAATAGATAATTCTATTTACATCAAACCCTCTTGCTGGATCAGTTTAGATATTTATAAGATTAATATTAATAGGATCTTCCTTGGGATTTTACCTACATTACACTTCCTGTTCGGAGATATATATATATATATATATATATATAATACAAGGAAAATGTTTGTCACTTTGTTGATTTATGTTACTTTCAGCATCCTAACTGAAGAGTTTCAAAGATGGACCCTTTTGGAATCACTTCATCCATTAATAAGGAGGTATCAGCAATTGGCTGCTTATACTTTGTGATTTTTCTTTTTTTGTATGCACTTTTCATTGCTGCAAGTTTTTTTCATAATGTATATGTGCATTTGTGTGCAATTATGTGCTTGTATAGAATGTCATGATTATTTTGTCCTTTTCATCATATTCTTGTTATACTTTACTATTTCTATCTATTGTTGCTATTTTGATTTCTGGTTTCTAAACATATACTATCACACACACACACAGAGTTCAACCTATTTAATCTAGTACCCTTGGGACCAGGTCATGGCCAGATGACAGATCAAGTGCCATACGTGGTACATGCTTTGGGCGATCATGTCTCAAAAGAGACATGACTGAATGGGCAGAGGATTATCCTGCAGTAGGTTGCCATTGCTTTCTGCGGTAGACTGGTTGCCAGCCAAGGTTAATAGAACTCAATCTGTCCTGTTATTTAATCCATAACTGGAGGGAAGAGACAAGGGTATTTGCATGTAACAAGGCGTCTGATTGGGAGGTTGTGAGGAGCATAGAACAACTTTTTAATTGCTGTTGTTCCCAGGTCCCCTCTGTTAGGGTCCTAGCTATAGGCAGATAGTTAACCCCTGAACAAACTCGTGCATCACAAGCTGTGATGTGATATTCACTTCCAGCATCTTAAATGCACGAGTTGTTGCTTGGAAATCTTCCATGTAAACAAAAACAGTTTGTCATGGTTTGTCCATATTTATCATATATGTAATTTGACATCTTTGAAAATGGCTTGTGCTAGCTGAAAGCTTAGATTGGATTATTAAAAAAAATTATGTATCATATTTGTAATTTTCTTTCTTCATTTAATGATTATTAAGCTTATCAGAGAATATGGAAAAAATTTACATAAAATAAATAAAAACTTGTCTATATTATTTAATGAAACATGCGTTAATGAAAAAATGCTGCCTAAATACACACAATTTAAATAAATATATATATATATATATAGGACAAATTTATAAATCCATCGGTGATAATTTATTTTGTGAATATTAGAAATATTCAGCTCATCAAATCGAAACTTTTTACAAAAATTAATGTGTTTAAAATATCCAGACAAAACGAATAGTAGAGGGAAAAAGGAAAACATTTTATTGTTGAGAGTTTTACTAAAGTTTACAATGTTAATATTTAAACGCTGATGTCATATTTACAAAAGCACAGATAATAAGATGACCTTGGATTAAAATTTTCTAATGCAGGACAGTAAATTTAGGGATCATTTTAAATAGATAAACTGAATTGTTAGAGTCTATGTTAATTCTGACTGCAAAATAATAAATTTTGTCTTATAGATATATTCGTTTCAATTGTATGACAATAATATTAATATTAATCTTTTGATTATAGTACTGTGATAACAGTGTTGATAATGATAAAAAATTAATACTAGATATAAGATAAATATAATAATAAAATTAATAATAATGATTTTATTATTAATCATAACAACAATAATAATTTAAAAAGTGAAAATGGAATTTAAATAATAATAACAATGATAATATAAAATAATAATAAATCAATTTAAAAAAAAGAAAGAAGGGTTTTTGAAATTACCAAGATTTAGAATGTATAAAACCTATAACGGGGAAATACATGAGTATTTTATGAAGGGCCTTATTTTACATCTAAGCAATGCTTAGAAAATTGCCATAAATTTATAAATATTTACTAAATTATTAAAATCTTTGAACCAACTATCAGAAAATCCATATAATTTACCATTTTATAAATTTTAAATTTTTGAATTATTTTGCCAACCATTCCAATAAGCA
Source organism: Ascarosepion bandense (assembly GCA_037127315.1). Taxonomy (NCBI): domain Eukaryota; kingdom Metazoa; phylum Mollusca; class Cephalopoda; order Sepiida; family Sepiidae; genus Ascarosepion; species Ascarosepion bandense. The sequence continues at coordinate 1,283,645 of JBBBDQ010000687.1, read as the reverse complement.
ATCTAATATATAGTGTTTATTATTTTTGTTGTCAATTCTCAAGAATAGAGAAAATTTATAAATTCACTTTCATATGTTTAGGTTTTGTTACAATTCTAATCATCAGTTTTTAAAACAATAAAATATTGCTGAGTAGTTAACATAAAGAAAGTGTCATGGAGAGAACTTCTTTTGATAGACCTTTTCATTGTCAGGCATGAAGGCCTATGTTAGCCTTTCAAATTTATAGTTAGAATCTTGGAAACGGAATATATGTGTCTTCAGATCAACATGAGAAGCAGAAGTTTGACTACAAACCAAAAAAGTAAGTAAATGTTGGTCTTTTTTTCCTCTAAAATTCTATAAAATTAAATGATTGAAAGCAGAAATTTGTAGATTTTTTTTTCTTTTGTCTCCAGGCAAAAATTATGTGATGAATATTGCTACCAAGTGAACAATATTCTACAGCAGTGGGAAAATGACCTGGGCAAAAGCAAAGAACAAGAAGATAAATTTTTGGTGAGAAAATTGCCACTTCAGGTTTTTTTATATATATATATATATATACACTCCTGATCAAAATTTTAAGACCACTTAAAAATATTTAAAAAGAAATATATTTTTTTACGGATAGATTTTAAACTCTTCCCACTTAAGGTTACCAATACTATAATCTAAAAGGTTATGGAAACAAAAAGCTATATTCCAAACATTTTATTTAGAAATTTTACATTTTTATAAAATGAGGCGATTTACACATGATCAAAATTATAAGACCAGAGACAAAAATTCTACAAAATTGCACAAAAAGTGTATGAAAACATTCAACAACCAAATTTAATAAGTTCTACCTCCACTGCTTTTGATGACTTCAAAAATTCTGTCAGGCATGTTAGAAATAAGTGTTTCCATTAAGGTGTGGGGGATGTTGCTCCAGCTTCTGAAGATGGCTTCACAAAGTTCATTTCTTTTTTAATATTGTTTGCCATTTTGATAAACATCTCTTGTCATCCATCCTCAGACATTTTCAATTGGGGTCAAGTCTGGTGAGCATGCAAGAGATGGACCCCATTTTCTTGTAGAAAGGTCAAGGTCCGTCTTGCAGCGTGGATTGCAGCATTATTCTGTTGGAATAACCATTCATCTACACAAAAACGATGGCCCTCCATCATCAATGATGCTTTTTGTAGCATGCTAACATAACCAGCTGCTGTTTGACAACCCTGCACCACCTGGAGCTCCATCGTCCCTCTGTAAGAAAAGGCACCCCATACCATTAGGGACCCTCCACCACTATGATGTGTGAAGAAAATTTCAGGAGGCATGTTTTTGTTATGCCAATATCATTGGAAGCCATCAGGACCATCTAGATTGAATTTTTTCTCATCAGAAAACAGGACTTTCTTCTACTTCACAACGTCCCATGTTTCGTATTCACAACCAAACTTTAAGCGGTCTACCTTGTGACGTGGAAGCAGCTGAGGAATTTGTTTACGCTTTTTATTTACCATGCCTTTTTGTCGTAAGTGTCGTCTGATGGTTACGGGACTGCAATCAGCATCTGTGACTGCTTTAATTTGACTAGAAGAAAGTCCCCCTTTCATAACAACCCGTCTTATTCTCCTACTCAATGCAGGAAAAATTTTTTGGGGCCTACCAGAGGATTTTGCTTTTCCATAATTCTCACTGTTCTTTAGAAAGTTGCAAATCACAGTTTTACTGCGATTTACCTTAGCTGGGATCGCCTGCTGTGACAAACCTTGCTTATGGAATTCTAGAACGCTCAACTTTGGTAAGTTTGCTTGCTTTAGGCATGGTAACACCTTTATGCAGTGATTGCCAATCTCTAACTGAACTAAAAACATTGGAATTACCATAGATCTAACAATTTATACCCCTGGTCTTATAATTTTGATGATGCATAAATCGCCTAATTTTATAAAAATGTAAATTTCTAAATAAAATATTTGGAATGTAGCTTTTTGTTTCCATATCCTTTTAGATTGTAGTATTGGTAAACTTAAGTGGTAGGAGTTTAAAATCTATCTGTAAAAAAAAAATTTCTTTTTAAAGAATTTTAAGTGGTCTTAAATTTTTGATCAGGAGTGTATATATAATATATATATATATATATATATATATATATATATATATATATAATTATTTAATTACTTAGTTTTTGGTCATAATTAAATTAGACCAGTACACAGTTGTATGTTCAATACAATTGTAGAACCTTTGAATATTTTTAATTTGTAAACAAGTTAATATGTGACCTAGGTTTCTCCCATGTGGCGTTTTCAGGCGATTTGCAATAACTGATTTTACTGGTTTTTTTTTTTTTTTTTTTTTTTTTTTTTAAAGAATGCTCACATAATGGGGATTTTTTTTTCTTTTTTTGAAGGTGCAATTTTCAAAATTAGAAGTTATGTTTTCATCCATGGTTGTATGACCCTTATAAGTATTTTATGGCATGCTTACACTGTCATAATTTCTGTTCTTTCATTCAGTAATTCATCTTTGTTTGGGAATAACATAGCTAACTTTTCTTCCTGGTACAATCTACATATTTTGTCACTGTTGTAAGGCTTGGCTGTTTCCACTATACTACATGTTATGTCTGGGTCTTTTCCATATTTTAATTTCAATTTCCACATGTAGCTAGCCAATTTTGTACAATTTTTTAAGTTTTCTATTTTAAATGTAGACTTGTGATTGAACCACCTGGTCTTAAAGGTGTCTTTGGTTGATCCCAAATATGTTTTGTTTTGACCATTTAAGTCATAATGCACTTTTGCTTTGTAAATAACTTCTTATCACAAAGTCCTTGAAGTGGACATTTTTTTTCCCAGCAGTTACATTCCTTATTAATGATCTTGCTTTGTATGATTCTATTTAAATTTCTGGCATTTTGTTTCTTGAAGTTTTCTAAATTACTATTATAGCTATAACTCAGTTTGCTTGTATTCCTATTGAAAATTTTGTTTAGTTCTGAGCTTTTTGGAAAGTGTTTATCGATCAGTTTAGAAAATATTTGTCCTATTTTGTTTTTTACTTCTAAGGTAAATGGTGGGTTGAAAATATATATGTATATATGGTCATATTCAATATAGAATAGACAGCCATCATATATATATATATATATATATATATATATATATATGTAAGTATGGGTGGAATAATTCTTTGTCCAAAGAAACACTATTTTTAAAAAAGTGCTCAATACAAAGTAGAGCTAATAATTTCAATTTAAAATAAACCGCATCACTTGACAAGACACAAGAAGTGTTGAAACAAAATAGCTACTTTTGTAGTGATATTGTAACATATCCATGTTATCATTTCTGAATATATATATATATATATATATATATATATATATATATATGAATGATGGCTGTCTATGCTATTTTGAGCATGACCACTTTATGTACATTAAAAGGTACTGTGTTTCATGCTTTTTAAAACCAAGAATTAATTTTTGTTTACAAATGTATCAATCGCTCACAAATGGCCAAAAATTTCAAAAATTCACAAAAAAAAAAAAAATTTGAGTAATTTTAGATTCCAATCAATATAATTTCTGTTTGAAATACACTCAAGTATTTTGCTTACCGGAAATAGTAAATTTAATCATTTAGCTTTCAGTTAAAACTAAAGTTTAAAGAAAAATTTTTATTTTTCAATTTAAGTTAGGTACCTTCACTCATTTTCCATAACTAACTAGGTACCTCCAAAATGTTGCTAAAAAACACCATGAAACAGCATAGTATGAATAAAAAAGTTCATAAACTTAATAAAACAAACTTTTTCCATCAAAATATTTATATTTTTATTAAGAGGAAAGATCAAAGCAATTTTTAATTATTTTTAAAAATTTTTGAATCCCTGCTAACATTTTCGAAATTTTGATAGAAAATGTTGTTTTATTTGAGTTAGCGTCTAAAAAAAAAATTATGCCTTTATTACAATAGGTTACGTGGTAATGATGACACAACCCACTTTTTTCACAGTAACAAACACATTAATTTGAAAATTCTCACAAAAATCAAATAAGTCAGATTTGAATGAAACTTTCAGTACTCATTCACAAATGAATGAAATTATTTTTGAAATTATTATTTTTTAAAATTTCTTGGTGAAAATATATTTTTTTAACTGTTACCCCACCCTCACGTAAATCCATGAAATTTTAATAAATTTTAATTAGCTGTAAAAATTTTTTTTATTAGTTTTTTTTTATGAGCAGGACTCATTGGGGCATATAAATCATCTATGTTTTTTATTCTAAAGTGGACAACCTGGCCGAAAATCTGCTCCGAAGAGTAAGATAAAAATGCAATAAAACTCTGATATAATTTAATTTGATAAACTTTTAATTGCTGGAATAAATAATATTAAGGACATTATAGTCTGAAGAAAAAAATTTTTTTCGTTTACTAATAAAATTTCGAAATAATTGTTTATATTTTTTATTTTTTTTATTATAATAATTCATAAAAGTGTTAAAAATATTTTAAAAACCTGTTATAAAAATGTTGTTGAATTTCTTTTTTACTTAAGAATTGATTATCACATTGCCTATCGAAAATTGAAAAGTTTAAGAAAAATCATTCACCAATTTTACTTTTAAAATAATTAAAAAAAATTAAATTTTGGAAATTTTTATTAAGTACGGTGTTCCATAGGGGTCATAACAAGTTTCAATAGAGGTTGTATTGTTTTTAGAAGTTAACAAGTGTTTGGATGAATTCTCCTTACATCGAAAACTACACAAACCAAACTTTGATTCTAATTTCATTCTTTTTTTATTAAATTAAAATTATTCTAAAAGAAATTTAATTTTTTCAGAAAGCATATTAATAATTTAAGATAAATATGTAATATCTAAACATAAAAATATTTAATATTTCAGAAAAATATTAATAAATAACATAACTTAATTTGGTTATTTTAATTTAATTCTTTCTTTTAAAAGAAATTTAAATTTTTATTCATTCAGAAAGCACATTTTATTTTTATTTATTCAGAAAGCATAGTCTGGCTATAAATCTAAACTAAAATTCTATAAAATATACTTGCTGAAAATATTGTTAAATTTTTAATTTTACTATTTAGTTAAAAAACAACAAAAAAAATTTAAATTTCCAAATATTACGTTTTAAGCTACACAAATTTTTTGTCATTTTCGGTCACCATCCAAACGTCATTCACACCTGCTACTTGTCAACATGTAATTTATCGCCTAGATAAGCGTTGACAAGAGGGCTACTATTATTAAAGATTGATTTATTTCGTAAATTTCCCGACAGTAAGCACTTAATTCTTGTTTGAAATCAGATAAAGGTAAGTTTCAGTTATAAAAATCAACTTAAATAACGTGTCAAGGAGGTATATTTTTTTTTTGTGCAAGATTTTTAAAACAGAAATTTAGCTACTGTTTACATGATGTGTTGATTACTCAATAATGGCGGTAAATTTAAAAAAAACATTTTCACCAGTTAAATTTGTGATTCCGAGCAATATAATTTCGGTTTGAACTAAACCAGGGTATTTTGCTTACTGTAATTAGTAAATTTAATCTCTTGGCTTTCAATTAAAGCTAAAATTAAAGCTTCAAGAAAACATTTTTATTTTTAAAAATTAAATTTAATTTGAGGTATTGAAAATGAGCAGTGATTTTTTTTTTGTAGGTACCTAATGTACACTTCAAATACTAAAAAAAAAAAATTAAAAATTATTTTAAAAATACAAAGGCATGATGATTTGTATTAAACTTTTCAATTTTCCATTAGTAAAGTTAATAAACTAACGACAACAAATCTTTGAAGTATTTTTAAAATACTTTTGAAACTATAAATTATTTTAATTAAGAAAAATGAAAACAATTCATTTAAAATTTCATTATTAATCAAAAACTTTTTTTCCTTCAGACTATAATGTCCTTAATATATATTATTTATTAAAGTAATTAAAAGCTTATGAAATTAAATAATTTAAATAATATCATGGTTTTATTTTACTATTAGGAGCAGATTTTCAGAAATAAAGGCAAAATATTTTAAAAAGTTGTAGATGATTTACATTCCCCAATTAGTTTTAACTAATAAAACTAATTTTCTCAACAAAATTTAATTTCATAAAATTTCATGAATTTACATGGAGAGGAGAGTAACATGTAAAAAAAAAATATTTCTAACAAGAATTTTTAAAATTACAATTTCAAAAATAATTTCATTCATTCAAGTGCTGAAAGTTTTATTAAAATTCAACAATTAATTGATTTTTGCAAGAATTTCCAAATTAATGTGTTTGTCACCTGGAAAAAAACTGAGTGATGTAATATTATATTTTCCATTGTAAATTCTTGTAAAGATTTGGTTACCTGCTAACTAAAATCAAAACAAGAATTTTTACCAAAATTTCAAACGTGTTAGAAGAGATTAAAAAATTAAAAGAAAATGATTAAAAATACGTTGATCTTTCCTTTTAATAATAAACATTTTGATGGTAAAAGTTTGTTTTTATTAAGTTTGGAGCCTTAGTATGAATTATACTATGCTGTTTTTTCAGCAATTTAGTGGAGGTATCTACTTTATATGAAAGAAAATACTTATACAACCTGATTACCATTCTCAGAGCCTCAGCTGACATAAACCAGTGATAAGAATGGTGAAGATGACTGTTAGAGCCCACTCTGCCTTACTTGGAGAGAAGAGATGGATTCATGCCTTTCATAAAAGCATTTGCACAAAAGTGATTGTGATGAATTTGATTTGTCAATTTCTAATACATAGCTATCTATTACACAACTCACACACACATTTTTAATTTGTTTCAATGTTATTTTTAATGGATGCTCATATTTGGGTGGGTCTACGTGGCTGAGCATTCAAAACATGTCAGATCTAATAATGGGGATGCAGATGTTTCCAACATTGGTGCTATACAATCTTCCTACTCTACTTATATTCAGGACATTTCTATATTTCTAAAAATAAAATGTTGGACAACACCAGCTATTTATAGATTTGCACAGTGGTTGAGATAGTAGTGAATTTGTGTCTAGTATTGCTTCTAAGTGTTTAAGTTCTTGTAAAGGACAGGACTTTTGTGTGCTGATTTTCAAGGCATCATCTTGGGGGTTTTGATCTTTAATACATGTATCTCCATCTCTCTAAGACCCTTATATTGTTTAATCTTCTTTATCTGCCCTTGTAGATCTTATTCCGACAACAGCAGAAACTGATCCAGCAAAACTTGGTAATCCAGCAACAGAGAATGAAAACTTTGCGAGATTTGCAAGAACATTTCAATAAGGCAAGTCACTTGTTTAGAAATCCTCAGAATTAACTTATAAAAAAAAGGCAGCGAGTGCTAACATTATTTGGTCAGCCTTGCCAGATCAAAATAAAATTGTAAAAAGTATAATTGTCATGTAACTTTGCCAGTTAGGGATTTTCTTGCAATCGTGTATGCTATTTAGAAGGATTGTCCTTATTTAGTGGAATAGATTAAAATGCAGGAAGATTTTCGAGGTCCTATTCCATGAAAAGTAAATTTAAATTCAACAATAAAACCAACCCTTTATTATCTATTTATTTATCTCTAAGCAGTTTCTTTCTTTACTCGGTTCAGCTACTTCTGAAGATTTCTAGTATGGATGTAAAAGCTGCTGCAATTCTGGTTTAGTAGTAAATTCAAAGGAGATGACTTAAAAGGTTGATTCTCAATTGGTGTGTGTGATGGGAGTTAAGACAGAAGTTTTTAAAAGGTTGAGTGATTTTCTTTTTGAGACTGGCAGATTAGAAATGACCCGTCCCCTTCTTCAGTCAAGTGCTACACATGATGCACACTTGGCCGTTCGTGTCTCTTGATTCATGGCTGACTAGGCTAAAGATTTTCTCATAGTAGGTTGCCATTTCTTTCTGTGTTAGGCTGGCTGCCAATCAAGGCTATAGGTCCCAGTCGGAGTTGCTATTCAACCTAAAGCTGGGAGAATAAGAGATGAATTCTTACCTTCCCCACGAATATTGAACCTGACTGGAATTCAAACTTGGCTCTCTGATTTAAGATCTCATGCTGTTACCCATTATGTTACAATGCACATTTTGAAAAGTTTTCACAAAAGGCAATTTTCGTCACTTTTTCTTTTTTGCAGGGTTTAAAGGATTTGGAAAAATGTCATCAGGATCAGCAAACCAATGTTCAGTCAGAACTCCGAAAAGAAATGGCTTTGTTGCAAAAGAAAATCTTGATGGACACTGTAAGTATTTTATACAAAGAAAGTAAAAAGTGTTTTTTTGTGTGGGAGACTGAAAATCTCTTAAATATCCAGTTTTCTATTTTTTTAAAGAATTGCCTAATATTAAGCATAACGTGGCTTTTAGCCATATCTCGTCTGATCATCCAAGTTAAGCAAAGTCAGTACCTAGATGGGTGACCTCTCGGGAATACCAGGAGGTTGTGTAATGGATAATAGCTCAGAGCAAGAAATCAGAGAGCTAATTTTGAATTCCAGGCGAGTTCACTTAAGTACAAATACTTTTGGGTGATCAACAATTAAAAATGTTATGATTGTCTAAGTGTGTCACATCTGCCCCTAACAACATGCATTGGTCCAGTGGAGTCAGTCAGTCAGTCAGTTAAGTGCCATACGCGATACACGCTTGGGAGATCATGTCTCGAAAAAGACATGACTGACTGGGCAGAAGATTATCCCGCAGTAGGTTGCCATTGCTTTCTGCGGTAGACTGGTTGCCGACCAAGGCTATAGAACCCAGTCTGTCCTGCTATTTAACCCATAACTGGAAGGAAGAGACGGATTAATAACTTTCCCAAGGGTATTTGCACGTAAGTGAATACAATGGATTCAACTGGAATTCGAACTCGGCTCCCCGGCTTCTCGTTCCGAGCCGATATCCACTGGACCACAACGCACATCCAGTGGAGTAGGGTCCTTAAATGGCCTGTTTCTTCCTATGAATCTGTTCAACAAAGAAATTTCACAAGCTGATTAAAAAGCTCAACACAGCTACTCTCCCTTGCTTCTAAGTAAATAATTGCCAACAATCTTCCAAAGATGCAAATGAAGATTATTGTACCTCTTATAACTAATGCTTTTCATAGGAAAGTGGCCTCTTTTCATTTGAACCTCTCTTTTTCTTTTTATTTAAATAATCATTTGACCCTAAGTAAGGCAGGACTTCTACTGGTGCACGGGGGTTAATAATGAGAGAAAAAACAAAGTACAAGGGACGTTGAAGAAAGGATAAGAGAAGGATACAAATCAAGGAGATAGAAGATGGCTTTAAACTTTTGGAGATTGTAGCTGTCAAGGAAGCAAACAAATGGAAGTGCGAGAAAAGAAACTGTTAGAGCCACTACATTTAAGTATTTCAACTGTAAAAGGGGAGGACCTTGATGCCAATCTGGTAGATTTATGTTACTATCAATATAACTTGGTTACACCATCAACTAAAATGTTGTATCTGTTTTGATTTTGGTAGCCAACTATTGACTTTTATAGAAAAAGAAATTAAAATCTTATCTAAAATCTTTCCAAATGGCCATTTAAATTGTGCTCATTTCTTTGCAGCAACAACAAGAGATGGCAAATGTTCGCAAGTCTCTGCAGTCCATGCTTTACTGAAGAGGCAGCAGAAATTCCATTCATGCAGATTCCTTTTTTTGTGTGTGTGTTTTGTTCTTTCCAGTTTTGTTCTTTTGTTTAATCAATGACTTTAAATAAAAAAAAGTTTTCATTAATTGAAATTCCCAAATCCTGCAAGGTTGCTATTCTTTGGAGGTGGGAAATAGAAAAAAAAAATGCATCAGTTAAACTTAAAGGTAAATGTCAGATCTTTCTGTAACACTTGACCTCCTTTTTCGCCATTCTTTTCTCAAGTCTTAAAATACATACTTTAACAGGAATCCTAGTGGTACAGATGCATTCAGTATTTGCAGGAGGTAGATAACCAATTGTCGAACTCTGTTTGTTTTCTCCAAAGCACACAACGGTCGATTTTGAACACTACAAATCTGTCTAATTAGTCAGTTCTTTTAACTCCAGGGTTTTGCTTCTATTTCATCTCTTACAAGAGCAGATACAAAGAGAATCACCTGAAATAAATGCAACCCCACAAAAAATGTGTGAGTGGGGGTTATACCATTAATTCTTATTGGAACCAAGCCAAGAATAAGAATGTCTTATGTGAAATCAGTTTGAGAGAAAAGAAAAGGAAAATCTGACCTAGAATCACTTTTGAATTAAAAAAAAAAAATAAATAAAAAACAACAGTAATTAGGGATATTAAGTTTTTGGGTTGAGCAGCAGCAGTTTTCACAAGTGTCTCATTAACTGTGGCAAAAAATTTGTCCTTTGTAGTTGAGCCCTTCGATCTCAGTACAACTTTCAAGATATGGATGTTAGTAAAGAAAACATTGGAAGGAAAGAATAAACCCTAAACGAGATTTTAACATGCATCCGTCTTTCCTCAGGAAGCCAGTCTTTCTGTAACACTTGTTTGACACTTTGAGGTACGAGAGCCCGACGACAGGCAGATTAACCCAAACCTCCAAGGCAGATTAATTCAGCTCTTACTGCCATTATAGGGACTTTTTTTTTTAATATACTAGTGGTGGTGCCAGTGTAGGTGTATTGTGAATTATTATTATATGAAACCTGGTTAACCATTATTTCTTTCATCCGGCTGACAGGCTTCTAAAGGTGAGAATGATGCTAAACACTCAGCAACTAGTTTCCAGTAGTTACTGATGGCTGTACAATGACAATTTGTGTAGTTGTAACAAATAGCAAAAATAAAATAATCTTTAAATGGCAGGAAAAAGTTACATGAACAATAAAATTTCTTTTAAAACAATTTGTGCTTTAATTATACACCAAAACTAAATATTCTTAAATCATATAAATTACGAAAAAAGGCAAATAAGTCAAAAGTTTCTCAGATATTTTTTGATGTTAGCATGAATGTTTTTTCGTCACCACTTCTATTTGGTAACTTGCTATTTGCAAGTTATATTTTGCAATCTTCGCATAACTTTTACATACTAAACAATCCTTTGAATAATACACAATAATGTTCTTAGAATAATTCTCTTAATGTAATAAGTACTTTATATATTAATATTTGTTGTCACGTGATCCCATTAGCATAATCCATTCAACAGATACATTTAATTTCTTCCGACATAACTCCTCCCCTTTTGAGCTGACTCCTTTTGGGGTCTATTCACTGGAGAGTATTTTTTTAGTGTTGGTTTCACATGTAAAAATTTTCGTAGTTCTTTTTCTTTCTTGAAACAAAACTGTCAGCTGTTTGGTTGAGTAGTTTTCTTATCTGACTCCCCACCCTCTGATTTCTTAAGAGATTTTTAAAACATGTCAACAAAGCATTCCGTTTGTCCATTTGAGTTTTGATACAGGGATGTTGTATTTGTTTGGACTTGCAAAATAACATGAATTCACTAGATGTTCGACACAGTGGACTCAGGTGTGCCTCACTTTTATACCAAAATGAAGTTGGTTGAAAGCTTTCTAATATAGAAAAGGTTTCAGTTGGAGTGCTGGGCTTGATATTCTGTAGGGGGTGATGACTCACTTTGTCAACACTGACTCAGGTGTACAAGGTTTTGAGCAAATGTTATTGCTGTAATTATTGTTACCTCAATTTATTTGAGAAGGTGTGGGATCCTTGCACTATGTGGTGACAGTAGTACTGCTTAATTTCTCCAAATGAATTTTTGCAGTCACATCTTTGAAATATGTTGGTGGTAAATCTGATGTCGTACTAGTACTTGTGCTGACAATTTTTACTTGGCTTCAGAATGAATTGCTTGGCAGGTCCCAAAAATTAAATGAAGAAATGCCATTCATTCCCAATAAATTTGTTGACACAAATATCACTGCTTTCTCGGTATTTCAAAAAAAAAAAAAAAAATTTCCAGTGAACTCCCAAAATTTAACTTCTTTCCTGAAACACCACGACCACCTTTTCTCAAAGTCGTTAAACTACGTTGACTCAGTTTCCACCAAATTTTTCCAATAATTATAATATCGGACCCAGTATCCAATTGTAATTTTACTTTTATATTGTTAATTGTGGCAAAAACAAATTTTCTTTGGAGATATTTTGTTTGAAGTTTTGCTATTTTTTGTTTTTTCTACTTGTTGACTTTGCCCAACGTATTTACTTGGAGGAGAAACAAAAAGTTTATCAACAATTTTTTGTTTTATTTACAAGTAACTCTTATGTCTTAATTTTCTGCATTGGTAACATTGTAACAATTTCTTTTTAATATGTTTACCATCACAACTGTGGCCTTTATTAGGTATTGTGGGGTTTTTAGTTTTTTAACTGTTTCACTAGAAGTTGCAAAATGTCTATCCCCCACTCCAGATGGTTGGATGCTGTGTATTTGCGAAATATCTCTCCTCAATTCTTGTGTCAATTTTTAAATCCACCATTACCGGACACTCTTTAGCTATTTTTTGGAGAGTTAAATTGGAATCCGTTGTAGCTTAGTTAGAATCCTGGATCTTATTTCTGTGTCCTTATTTGAAGTTAAGCCTTAAGCAAACATCAGACATTTAATTGAGTTGGAAGTTAAATGAGTTAAAGTTAACTTCACACATTGTCGATTGACAACTACTTTGTAGGAGACAAAATTGTGATCGTCACATTTTATTAGATTTAAACAATTCCATTGTGCATCAAATAATGAGGTTCTGTTGCTGAAAATTTTTGATGTCATTAGTTTCCTCAAAACTTATTTCACTTCGTTGTTTTGATAAAATAAAATTTGTGTATTTTTCATGTTCAGCAGGGGTAAATTTTCTCTCTTTTTTTTTTTTGTCATTCCAGTATTCTCAATCCTTGCTGAAGATTCCTTCATAGCTTCTGTAATACATTTGAAAAGTTATTCTTTCCTCAATTGTAGACATACACACTAAGTGAATGAGTCAGATGTTTTTTTCCCTCTACCATTTCTTAACCAACAATTCAAAAACATTTGTTGTTGTTTTGCAGTGCCAACACTTAAAGCATAATTCATTTCAGTTCATCCATGTATGATACATATTTTTTCAAAAGTTCTCAGGAAAGTTCAGAACAAGATCTTCATCATCACTTTTTATAATTTTAGTGTAAACGTTATTTTCATTGCTGCTTTTTTAACATTACAAAAAACTAATGTTAATCTGAAAGGAAACTTGCTATTTACAACTTAATATTTTGGTATTTTTGCGTACCTTTTATGCGCTAAATGAATTCTTCAAATAATACGCAATAATGTTCTTAGAATTATTCCCTTTATATATTTCACTCAGAAATGACCTCTTGAATGCCATACAACATGGAACGCTGAATACACCAGACCACTGTCTGAGAGTTTTATATATTAATATTTGTGATCATAGTAGCACAATCTATATTTTTTGCCTGTGTTTGACCCCACGTGTCGGTATCAACACTTTCTTCTTACATAACAGATTTATATTTTTTTAAAAATTATAATACGCTTTGATGCATTTTATGCACAATACAGTTGTGCATTCTTTGCAACAAGTTATCATTTCTTTTTCTTTAAAAAAAGTACGCATACAGACGTCATTGTTATGGAGTTGATTTTCCAGTTTTATTTGTTAGCAAGTTCTCCAGAAAATATTAATTGAAGAGATAATTTGTCATTTAGAATCCAATCATGAATTAATGGGAAAATCTTACCTGCCATTTAAAGGTTAACGAGATTACAAATTAACAATGACCAGAATTCTCCTCCAAAGCTTAAAAGAAGGGAAAATGACATGTCCTCAGAATCAAAAATATCTTTTTAAATATAACTGATCAAAGCTTGCATTATGTTAATGAACCTACAAAGTGAATGAAGAAAAATACTGTTTCTTTTTATTTCAAATATTTTATTTTATAGAACCCTCCCCACCCAAAATGAAAACAAAAACAATTTTTAAAAAAAGAGAGTGCATTTAAATAAGGAAACATAAGACATTTATTCCCCACCCAATTTGATAAACACCTAAGACACACTGCCTTTATCGGCCACCACCACCTCCGCCGCCTCCCCCTCCACCTCCTGCTGCAGCTTGGGGATCAGCATTTGATGCCAACATTAGCAGAATAACTGACGGTACAATGTACATCCACTGCAAAAACAAAAGAAAACTTATTTAGTGATGCATTATGGGAAGTTTACTGGAGAGAGGGTCTTTGGACAGATGAACCCTCTCTTCGACATGTCTTAGAGAATACGTTCTTTAACCTTTGTCAGTTGTGTAAGAAAAGAAACCTTGCCAGTTCTTTGGATGTGGGGATGGGTGACAGAAAGAAAAGGGGGGGTTCAGGGAAAGACCAAATATATCACTGGTTTGTTTGTGTAGCGACAACTAAAACCATACCACTAATTGTATTATCAAATAAAAAGGGCTGAGAAGGTCTTGGTCTGATCAAGCATCAAATTTTGTAGAGTAATTGGCAGAATGGTTAAATGTAATTGTCAGAAATGGCCAACAAACAGAACTGACAAGATTTACAATAAACAATCACAAAAGAAACCAAAAAAACAGCAAAAATAATTCTAAGCAAACAATATATGCAAAGCAACAGAAATAAGGAAAAATTTCACAAACTTAAAAATGGTGTTAAGATAACAAAAGGGATACAGGCAAGTGATGGCAGAGTTCTGATTTTCACATGTCAGAAATTACCTTCTTGTACTGAGGGCCATATATATATGCGCAAAACAAGATTAGGCAAATCAACAGTAATAAGAAAGATGTTAACCCACAAAAGGAATACAGACAAGTTATTGCAGTGTCCTAACTTCATGACAGGAATTAAAAAAAAAAAAAAAAAAAAAAGGGCTATGTCAGATGTGACTGAGAAGTGGCCAATCTTATTGGTTAGGAAGAAATCCCAGCATGCATCTGTACAATTTGTCTGTAAATTTAGGTAAGTGTGTGTGTGTGTGTGTGTTTTCCCAGTTATTTCTGTAGTGTTTGTATATATATATATATATATATATATATAGGGATTGTTGTAGATCAGAAGTCCTCAAGTAAGGCAATATTGATAGTCATAAAATAAATCCGGGTGACTTACGATAGGATAATTGGTCATGATTAAATGTAATTGTCAAAATTGACTCACAAACAACTGACAAGATTTACAAAAAGAAAAGAACTGGGCAGATATGCAAAGCAACAGAAATAAGGCAAAAAGTTCATAAACTAAGAATGGTGTTCAGACAACAAAAGGGATACAGGCAAGAACACAAGAAAGAACAAAACTATGACAGATGAAACTTATGAGAAAAGAAGGCTTGAAATATTTAACACAACATTGTTTTCCGTCGTCCATCTTGCCTTCAATGAAATCTCATTTTACAGTCTTGATAAAGTTCAAAAGTCCTTGCTGGAGAAGAATTATTTTCCACGCTTCAACCACTCTTTCTCTCACTGGCAGGATGTGGTAAGTCTTGCACCACTCTAATGCTGCTACCATTGAAAGTGCTTGGATGAACTGCATTGCCTGGTTCCACCAGGTTGGACATTCTCCGGCTAGGATGAGCCCAACCAATTACACAGTAGCAAACCAACAAACTAGTAGCCAATTTTATTAGCTAAGAAGAAATGTCAGCATAAATTTGAAGAAGTTTTGCAGTTGTTTCTAACAGGACTGGAACCAACAAAAGGGCTTCTTGATTGGGCTGTGAACTTTTCAGCATCCCTTTGTACAAAATCTGCAAGACCTTTGTTTACGCAAAGGAAGTGCTGCAATTAGTCCAGTTTTTGCACTTTGCTAATGGGCCACCTCTTTCAATTTCCCTAATTCTTCACAATTAATGGGACCTCATCTCAGTGGGGGTGTTACAGAGGCCCTTCTATCTTCAAATCAAGCAAAAAAGGAATTGTCAGAAAAATAAATGGAATCAGAATTACTCAGTGACAGAAAAAACCCCATACTTTACAAATGCCTTTATTTCATTCAATCATTCTTAGAAATAAAAAAAAAAAAATCTTATATATAAAATTTCAAAAACAAAAAACGAATACCGAGTTTTATCAGGTACACAAGGTATTTCCCTGGTACGAAGAAGACGAGAAGAGTGGAGATGGAAATTTGCATCAATTGAACAATGAAACTGCTACGTGAGTCTTTTTCAGTAAATGTGGGCCAGTTGTCTGTTGAATTAAAAACAGAATGCCCCCTCCCCAAACCACATTAAGGTTCAACCAGTTTCTCCATCATCCATTTCTGCTCAGCTGAAATTTGATTCATTCTTTTGTCAACAAAACACCAACCACAAATGTCTCCTTGGTTCTAAACTCAAAATCTGTTTTCATATTTAACTCCTTCGAAAATGTTGTAAAAGTATTTTACAGTACTGGTGATTTCTGCATGAATGAGAGCCCCCCGCCCGGCCAATCAGACATACTTACGTATTTGGCAAAAAAAGATCTGTTGTCTCCTTGCTGGCCCTTTTGTTTGTCATGCTCCTCACGTTTCAGTTTATCAATGTACAGCTGCGTCTCAGGCCTGAAAAAACAAAAAAAACAAACACCCAGTGACATTGAGGAGGAAGAGCAACAGTGCAATGATGAAAATAGGGAGGGAAAGAGAAGGTGGGAGAGAAACAATAGTAATAGATGAAAAAAAAAAAAAAAAAAAAAAACACTCCAAATCATTAAATTAAAATTTCTTTTTACTTTTTTTTCATATTTTTAGCAGGGTGGAGTGGATGGTGGGGATTTACATGGCTCACTCCCCACCACAATGACTTCTTAAAAAAAAAAACAAAAAAAAACACAATCACGGTGATTTGCTTGAATTTAATCTATAGTAATATAGGGAAAAAATTTTGTTTTATTTTTAAATTTTACATATTGTACAACAACCCATCTTTGTACCTATATCATATATGTGTCATGATCAATAAGAGATATAGCAGCCTTTCAGTTTTGTTTTTCATGGATTGTTGTTCAAATAAACTATAAGACAATGATATTTAAAAAAATAAAAATGACTGACAAAGAGGACAGGTCTAAAGAATGGATAATTGCAGATGTAGACACTTCTACATACAGGTGTACATTTTTATAAACATCTACAAATGTCTTTCACTCTGTCTCTTGTGTGTGCATGAAGATGATAATAAGGCAGGAAAAGTGTGACGAGTGATGTCCTTGACATAAATGAACACACAACTCATTGATAGTGAAAAGACTTTCCAATACTTACACAGGGCCTGGGATAGTCTGGACAATCTCCACAGTTGTATTCCAGGAGGAAATAGCCTCATCAGGCAGAGTGTTGCCCGTACACTGTCCTGTTTTGGTTGACAGTGACACACCAATTACTTCTCCAGATGGGTCAACATTCAAAGTGATGTGATCCGATAATCCTGACTCATAAAGTTGGCACTGGAGAAAGAGAAGCCAAAAAAGTCACAGGAATAAATTTGGTGTTATCGTAAAGATGAAAAAATAAAATATATCGAAAACTTGCTTGGTGGATGAGAGAGTTATATGGTACCTCTCACTTGTGTTAGTATTCAAGCCCAGGTAAATGTCTAGATTTCATCAGCTGATTTCCCAAGATGTAATCTTTTTCTTTTCTTTTCTTAGAACATTGGTGCAACACAATCTTCCCATCCCACTTATTTGTCCTTATCAGACGAGGCTAAATTTCAAGAGTAAAATGCTTTTAAGAAACATGTAAAGATATGCATTTAGACAAAACGTAAGAACTACCACCAGTCATCAAACACATGTCCCCCCCCCCTTGTGGAGTCATTGTGTCTTGAGAAAATATTGGGCCTCAAATGGAAGCAAATTTTATCATTCTTCTTCTTTGTTTCTGTGTTCCTTCAGGGCTTTGGTGACCCATAATTCCCTGTCATTTTTAGCTTAGTAAATCTTGCCCTTTTGTTATGTCATCTAGTCTCTTTTCTGTCAACCATTTACACAATCCCATTAAGTAGATTATGTGCTGTTTTCCCCTGCCCCTCTTGTCTTCAATATGCTGCGAGTGTCAAATTTTCTAAGCCTTCTTTCCTCATGTGACCAAGAAATTTCAACTACTTCCTTCTGAGGCTAAGTATAAGAGTATTTTCTCTAAAACCCTGTCGACATTTCTATATCTGCCTTTATCCTCGATGGATAACTTGCAAATTGAACAGCCTCTTTTGCTAACAACCATGCATTGTCTTATTACAATTAACAGTTAGTCATTTTTTCTTGCTCTCCTTGACATTTTTAAAAAATGCAATGTCTCATCATTAGGAGGTCACCACTCTTCACGGATATTTATCACCACTCTTCACGGATATATATTAACTGTGAATTGTTATGTTAATCTGAGAAAGATACTGGAGTTGTTTCCCCGATTACGTTCTGTATAATTTGGAATTAATCTAAGAGGATTAGAAGTCCTACCAGGATTCATCATTGGCGGCTACGATCTCAACATAAAATATGCAGATGACAGTGTGGATAGCATGCACAGAAAGAAAACTACAAAAACTACTAAAGAAGGTACATATGATCCATGCGTTGGTTGTGATGTTGGTTGGTTGGTTTTGTTTTATGGCAAATCAACCTCGGCGGGTCATTTATTGTCAACTAAATTTTATTTATTTATTGCTGGTAATACCTTTTTCTTTCAACAATTTATTGTTGTTTTTTTGTTTTTTTATATATGTTTTGTGTCTAGTAATACTTTTTTCATTTTAAGTATCAAGATTCATTGGGATTTGGTTTTAAGGGCAGGGTCCCCAAGTCCTACCCTGTTATTTAACCCATAATTGCCCTTCCCTTAAAAACAAATCCCAATGCATCTTGATACTCGAAAAGCAAAAAGTATTACTAGACACAAAACTTATATAAAAACAACAATAAATTGTTAAAATACTTTTTTCGAATATTGAGATTCATTGGGATTTGTTTTAAGGGCAGGGTCCCCAAGTCCTATCCTGTTATTTAACCCATAATTGGAGGGAAGGGACAGATTAATACCCTTCCCAAGAATGCCAGTGCTTAAGCGAATGCAGGGTATTCAACTGGAATTCGAACTCGGCTCACCGATTTCTCTTTCCGAGCCGATATCCACTGCACCACAACGCACATCCGTCACTAAATGCTTACAGCACCTGGTATTCCCAAGCAGTCACCCATCTAAGTACTGACCAGACTCAATGCTGCTTAACTTCAGTGATCGAGCGAGAACCAGTGTATTCAACGTGATATGGCCATAAGCTGGTTGTGGTTTAGCAGATATCAGCTTGGAACGAGAAAATTGAAGAGCCGAGTTTGAAATATTTGTTGCATTCACTTACGTGAAAATACCATTGGGAAAGGTACTAATCCACTTCTTTTCCCTCAAGCTATGGATTAAATAGTAGGACAGATCAGTTGGATCTGTTAGAAAACGAGTGCCATGATGCAATTCACTCTGCCAGAAATTTGGAAATAACATACTGTAATTGCTTGACATTTGTACAGGAAGCACCAATATGAACATTTCAGAGTGTTTGGGTATCAATCTGAGGACAGTACAGGGGATATGGAAAGTGGTGAATGAGTCTAATGGTGATTATGAAGGTGTTTGAAGTGATCACTAGTGATGGCGAAGTTATGCTTCCTTTCCACAAGATCTCAGACTCAAAGCAGAGGCCTACATCAAGTGCCTTGATCAGGTAGTGCTGCCCGGATCAAGATAGTGGCTACTGGAAGACCCAATGTGTAGCAACAAGACTGCAACATGCCACAGAGTCAGAAGAACCCAGTCATGGCTGTCTGACAATTTCTGCGACCTTATATCTGGCCACCTAACTCTCCAGACTGCAATTTCTTGATTAATATGCGAGGGGCAGTTGAGGGAAAGACTAACAAAACTCTTTGTAACACCAAAGATTAACTAAAGGCAAGGATTATGGCAGCATTCACCAACTTAAACAAAGAGATTGTCCTGAAGAGTTGCATCAGATTTTGAAGTTGTCAGGAAGGCATGGTTGAAGCCAATGACAATTTTATTGAACAAATTTGCTCTTTAGTATTTCAAAATATTTGTATATAAAGATATCTGTTAAAATGAGCTGTCAGTGTTATTTTCATGTCTGTGTAATTTAGAGGACAATTTATTCATCGGATCCTATTAAATTCATCATTTAACTGTAAAAAGAATTAAAAACTTTTAATCACTAATAATACAAAAAGAAAAAAAATCAGCAAACTGATGTTATCCATGAATTCATTTGCCTAGTTCTAGAATGTCTAATACTAAAATATACTAAATTGTTCGGTTGTCTAAAAGCTGTTTCGAAAGAAAGGATTGAGGTTTATTTTTTTTTCTAATAGAAACTTCAAAAAAAAAAAAAAAAAAAAAAATCGTAGACCGTTACTGTTTGAAATCGGCCTTTCTATTCCCCACCCCCTATCTGGGTACTGGACATCCCACTCCTTCTACTCTCTCTCTCTCGGCCACTTTCAACACACGGGGCTTATTAACTGGCAAGAACACGCCGAAATTATCCTGAAGAGGATGTGGTTTCCGACTTTCTCTTTTCTAATCTTCTCACTTTGTTTTTTGTTTTTCAATTGGAGTAGATAGATCCATCTATCGCCCGGTTCACACTCCACGCATGTCTATTGAACAGGTTAAGAGGCTCATCCCTTGTTCCCTGTTTAGGATGTGGTTTCTGGCTTTCTCTTTTCCAATATTTTCACTATTATGTAGCCCCCTGCACATCAGTGGCGTTACTGCCTTGCTCGGGGTGATACGATTAAAAAAGATTGGATACTATAGCCTTGGTTGGTAACCAGTCTACCACAGAAAGTAATGGCAACCTACTGCGGGAAAATCTTCTGCCCAGTCAGTCATGTTTTCTTCAAGACATGATCACCCAAGTGTGTGTCACGTATGGCACTTAACCCCACTGATCCATAACTAAAGATGCAGGTAAAATGATCAACTACCTGTACCACTCCAGTACATACCAGACTCCTTATGCCATCCTGTAAATTTATAAGAGTCAGATTCAACTGAAAATGGACAACTGTCACCATATTTGGACAGGAGATGCCCAGCCTTCACTTTCCAGTCTTGATAGAGTTCAAAAGTGCCTCCAAGTCCTTGTTAAAAAAGAGTTATTTTCTACCCACCAATCTCTTTCTCTTTCATTGGTGGGATGTGCCGAACCTCTCATTGCTCTATTGCTACTTCCATGGAAAGTGCTCAGATGAACTACATTTCTTGGTACTGCCAGGTCTAACCTTCACATCTAGGACCCACCTAGCCATTTACGTTGGAGCAGACCACCTACATTCCTTTTGTATTCCATTGGTGAGAAGTTCTGCTCCAATAGCTTCTTCCTACAAACCACTACCCTGTGGAACAGACTCCCAAGAGGATGCTTCCCCAATCACTACAATCTCAACCTGGTCAGGTGTAAAGTTAACCATTATTTTTTCCTTCTATCCATACAAATTGTTCCTTAGCGTAACCCTTTACCTCAATTAGCACCTCGACCTTGTAAAGGGCAATCTTTACTGAAAAATTAAACAAAATATCAAAAGAACAAATTTCATTTTTGAAGAGGGAGCGGGTGAGGGGAACCACTTTTTTGCTAAGTTTTTGTGAAGAAACCATTAAAATAATATATTGAAAGTATTCCCTAATGTCTGTGGTAACAACTTCAGCATACTCTATTTTCAAAGCTCACCAAACAAAAAGAGGTGGTTTGTCAAAATGGAGACAAAGGCTTTCATGATATTAAATGTTATAACAAACATTAACCGGAAAGCAAGAAGCTGGAAGAGAAGAAAATATTATCATTGAACTTACAGTTACATTTAGCCATTTCAACATACAATGATGAGACCTAGCTGCCAATTTAGTAGTGCACTTAAATATGTAAAATTGAGGTACCAAAATGGAAACTCATCAGAACAATTACCATGAAAATATTTATAAGCTCAGGCAAGCTATATTATAGTGTTGGGGAAGTGACTAAAGACAAGATGCCAGATGAGGGCCAATAACATTGCACATTCTTCAGATTTTAATCAAGAAATTCCAGACCAGATGTGGCAGGAATATTCATTCAGTGCATGGACTGCAAATCCAGAATTGCCCTTGAAGTAGGTAAACAGTGTAAGAAATCTTGTATATTGTCAAAAGAAAGAGAGAGAAAGAAAAAAAAAAAAAAGAATCAAGTTAACGGAAGCTGTCATATGCAGTTTCACTGATAAAATGGGGAAGAAGAAATTACTTCAGAAAATTTAGAATTTTTAATATGCAACAATTTCTGCAACAACAACAACAGTGGATGTACCTCTAATAATATTCTCATCAGAAGATAACCTTGATTTCATTCCTGTATGCTCTCAGGGCCATACTAACATTAACCAAAGGTGCCCTAGCAGTACCTCATGATATCGCCAGTTTTTACTGGTTCTCTTATTACATTGTGAGTGTTCCAGGTGCAACTAGGTACAGTCTCTACCTTAATCTTGAAACCGTGATCTAACTTTATCGGTACAAGCATTTTTTTCATTGACACTAATCCAGTCACCCCAGTAATACCTTGTTTGAGTTTTGTTTAACGACATATCAACCTCTGTGGGTTATTTAATGCCAAAAAAGGTGGGGTTTTAAGATATTTTTTTGATGTTCAGTTATAATGAGAAGGTTGATTTAGTCAGATTTTGAAGAAAATTTTGGTTTTATCGTTTTTTATTTTAGCAAACTGTAAATGTCTTCTAGTTTCACATTCAAAAATGTTTTGCTGAGAATAATTTTTTTTCCTTAAAAAATGTGTCATGGTAATAATTTTTCCTTCAACAATGTATTGTAGGTAATATTTTCCCCTCAAAAATGTATATTTTTTCTATAAGTCTATTTTTATGTATATATTTCTATAAAAGTGTATTTTTATACTTTCATAGTGTTTTGACCCTAGTTTGGGGGTTAACTATTTGCCCATAGCTGGGACCCTAACAGATGCTACCATTCTGGGTCAGAGTGGACCTGGGAACAATAGCAATTAAGAGGTGGTTCCATGCTCCTCACAACCTCCCAATCAGAGACCTTGCTGCCAGGTGTAATTCACTGTCATATGCTCAGTACCAATACCTTGTGATACCACAAGTTTTTATTGGTTCTTTGTCACACTGCAGGTGTTCCAGATGCAGTCTCTGCCTTAATCCTGAAGTCTATCTCCTTTGATATCGACCAGTTAGGTAAATGAAGGGTAAATGACACCATAGCATTTATATCACAACAGGATAAGCATTAATTATAAAGCCAGTTTTTCTACATTGCTGAATAAATGTAAGCCAAAATAAGACACAAAATATTCATTCCCTATTAATTATGCAGCTTAGAGTAAAGAGAGAAAAAGAACTAATTGGAAAAGGAAACACAACCAATTGCAAAACCAACCAAAGGTAACTCAGGGTCAATCCCATAGAATTACAAATAAAACCTTTACTGAACTGTAAAGGCACATGCACCATGCTCATCTGGAGGCCTTTTAACAACCAACTTGTTTCTAGTTAGGTTAAGAATTAACTTATTCACCAGCTGTGAGAACGAATATATCATTTACATACCAGCAATTCAGGATGGGGGGGGGGTTTGGTATGACTGTGTTCATGCCTCAAAATCATTATCAATTTATTAAGACACTGAACAAATAATATCAGCATCACATTTACTGTGTGTGTGTGTGTGTGTGTGTGTGTGTGTGCACGCACATACAATATATATATATATATATACACATATATATATATATATATATATATATATATATATATATTGTATCGAGGTAGCAGATAATTTTCTAAACATATTGTCAAATATAACAGACAATGAATGTCTATTATATTTAATCATGAGCTGTTCTAAACATTGTATTTTGGCTTTAATTTCAGGTGAAGATAAAAACAAAAATTGTCCAACATTTGGATATTTTTTTTTATTATGCTGTTTCTAGGCTTTCAGCTCATATGAGCCATCTTCAGAGAGGTTATAGGGACGTTGATATAAAGCATTTATATCACAACAGGATAAGCATTAGTTATAAAGCATTACAAATTTACGAACTGCGTCTTCTATTCAGTGACTTATTGTTACATAGCAATGTTTTATGTCAACACAAGATAATATCATCTTTGATGGTGGACGTCTTTATGTCAATGCTTCTGTAACTTTTCTGAAGATGGCTTATTTATCTGTAAATTCAGATCATATTTAGTGGGGGGATAGCTATTTCAACATGCACTGTCAACCCCGTTTAATCAAAGAATGGGGAAAAATTCTTATGCTGGAAGCACAAAATTTGGTTATTGTGGGAGCTAATAATGTTGCTCATATAACTACTGGAATAACTAATCATAATCATTTTCCTATTGAATACATTACTCAAGGGGTTGTTGTTATGAAAATGTTTGCTTATTAATTTAAGAAAAATCTTCCCAATGTTAACAGTTGAT
This sequence comes from Ascarosepion bandense, assembly GCA_037127315.1. Classification (NCBI taxonomy): domain Eukaryota; kingdom Metazoa; phylum Mollusca; class Cephalopoda; order Sepiida; family Sepiidae; genus Ascarosepion; species Ascarosepion bandense. Next base: position 1,259,134 of record JBBBDQ010000687.1, on the reverse strand, counting down.
TGTCTACAGAATGGGGAGGGGGTTTGAAAATCTTCCTTTTCCTATGTTTACCTTTAGCCTTCTGCAATTCAGACTTATAAGTTAATTTATCTTTATACCTGCTACTTTGGAGGACTTTTTTTTATAAAGTTTTTTGTTATTTCTAAAGATTCTAAGGTTAGAAGATAATCTCCTAATTCTGGTATTAACTGACCTTGGTATTTGCTTTATAATGGCATTAGGGTGGTTGGAATTAATGTTGATGTAGTTAGGGGTTTCATTGTCCTTATGGTACAGTTTAAAGCAATATCTATTTTAAATCCTAGCATTCTGAAGATTCTAATGATTTTCTTCTGGATTTTCATAGTCAAGGGGCCATTACTATTCGAGATGAACATAAATCCATAATCTCAGTATAGGCCAACCTGCTTAGGATCCACAACTTTAATAAGGGTGTCTAGGATATAGATGTTTATTAAATCGGCAACTTGGGCTGAATCATGTGCTCCCATGGGGACGTCAAATTTACTATTCTGACTTTTAAGGGTAAGGAGGGATTTCCTCGTTGGTAAAATAATATTAACTACTTCTGTGATCACTGTATAGGTTCTAGCAAAATTAATACAGTTTACTAGGAGGTCTCTAGATATAGAGGGATAGAAGTCCATAATATCAAATTTAAAAAATGTGGTCCTAGTTTTATCAGCAATATTGTTAAACCAATAGTATGTGTCATCACTGTAATAAATTTAAATTTCAATAATTATCTCCTTCTAGTTATTCATAATAGAATTTGCCTTTTACGTAAATTAGATTTTAAAATTTGGTGAATCTGTAACTTTTTCCCCTCCTATCTACCACTACTAACCCAATCGTCAAACCACATTCCTTCCACTAGTAAAAGGGAATTTAGCACTACGATTCCAGTTGGCTTAAATCTATAGTAGCCAGCATTCCCCACCCCTTCCTTTACTAGCCCCCGCTTCCGACATAAGAATTTTTCTCTAATCTTTGATTGAATGGGGTTGATAATGCATGTCTCGAACTGACATGTTGAAATAGCTATTCCTCCTAAATATGATCTGAATTTACAGATATATATATATATATATACGTGTGTGTGTGTATGTATGAAAGAAATGAATTAATGACAACATGCAAACATAGAAATAAATATCTGCTAGCACAAATATTTAAGGCTTATGGCCATATCATGTTGAATACACAGGTTCTAGCTTGATCACCGAAGTTACGCAAAGTTGAGCCTGGTCAGTACTTAGATGGATGACCTCTTGGGAATACCAGGTGCTGTAAGTGTGTAGTGACAGATGTGCGTTGTGGTGCAGTGGATATCAGCTTGGAAAGAGAAATTGGTGAGCTGCATTCGAATTCCAGTTGAATACTCTGCATTCGCTTAAGCACTGGTACCCTTGGGAAGGGTATTAATCCGTCCCTTCCCTCCAGTTATGGGTTAAATAACAAGGGTAGTACTTTGGGACCTTGCCCTTAAAAACAAATCCCAATGAATCTTGATACTTGAAAAGAAAAAGTATTACTAGACACAAAACTTATATAAAAACAACAATAAATTGTTGCAATACTTTTTTCTTTTTTCGAGTATCGAGATTCATTGAGATTTGTTTTTAAGGGCAGGGTCCCCAAGTCTTACCCTGTTATTTAACCCATAATTGGAGGGAAGGGACGGATTAATACCCTTCCCAAGGGTACCAGTGCTTAAGCGAATGCAGAGTATTCAAATGGAATTTAAACTCGGCTCACTGATTTCTCTTTTCGAGCCAATATCCACTGCACCACAACGCACACAGCACCTGGTATTCCCAAGTGGTCATCTAAGTACTGACCAGGCTCAACGTTGCTTAACTTCGGTGATCGAGCGAGAACTGGTGTATGCAACTTGATATGGCCATAAGCCCACAATAAAATGGAATATTAAAAAAAAAAATAACTAGAATATGTAAGTCTTTAAACGACCCATGCTTCTTGTGTCTATATGAAAAACTATATGTTATTAAATTTCTTAAGAATAAAAATCTATCATATAAACGTTTTCACCTTAGAATATGGTTAATAATTCTTCATAAAAAAATATTTATTAACTTACATGTATTCAATACTTTGTTTTGTATTATGATATATTAAAATTTATGCAAGTTAAGAGTAATTGAAAAATTGAGGGAAAAAATGCACTATGAACTGAAATAAAAATAGCTCAATCATATCTCTCTAAGTTAGATCAAAAATAAAAATGTTTTCTTTCTTTTTGGTTTTTAAAATGGCTGAGGTACATAGAAATCTAAGAAAATAACCTTGTAGCGATAATGTACATATCTCACCAGAAAAAAGCAGTCTAAACATTAGCTGAAGATGACACTTTCCTCGTTAAGCTTGAAAGAAAAAAAAAAAAAAAGTCTCCAAACATATCGCCTATATTTTCATATTTAAGCCGAACTTCATTCTGATTAGTTAAATTAAACACACACATAAAATCTAAATTCTTCTGTCTTCCCATATCCATATTAACTCTTTAAATAACAAGCGCGTTGTTTTCTACAAATTATTTTCACAACAATGAGTCAAAATTTTCTTGATGACGAGGTAAAATCTCAAAACATAAAATTTCCATGTCGCAATGTAAATTAAATTAATTTTGTCTATGTTTCCGAGATGAGGCAGTATTTACAGTATTTGGACTATTGTTCTCATTTTTGTTGCCATTTGTATGATGTTTCGGTCATTGTACGCTCCGGCCTTCTTCAGGTGCTAGATATAGATGTTGGTTAGTTCCTGTGACTTGACCCAAAGAGTTGTGAGTTCAATACCAGGCTACAGCAGTGGTGAACAAGTAACTTGCTGGGTTAGAGGGAGATAACTCATGACTTCCAATCGAGGCATTACTACACAAGGAATGAGAATGATATACCCCAGTGGTTGTAATAAAGGGTTTGGTTCAAAATTCCTAGCACCTGAAGAAGGCTGGAGCGTACAATGGCTGAAACATCATACAAATGGCAAAAAAGATGAGGACAATAGTCCAAATAATGTAAATACCGTAAATTAATTTTAAATAAAAAACAAATTTAATTATATTATGCTCTACAGTATATGGTGCATTGAGCACTTTTTAAAAAAGTAAATGCTGAAGAAGTCAGGATTCTAAAACTCTGGGTTCTATTCACCTGGATATATATATATATGTGTGTGTGTGAGAGAGAGACAGAGAGAGGAATGGTTTAGTTATCTGAAATGTGTTATTTATAACAGTTGTACGAAATTGTGAAATGCCTATCAGAGTGCTTAATGCAGTTAACATTGAGAATTGTCTCATCAGCTTATACACGGGTGCATCACATATTCCGAAAAATACAGTATTAACTGGAAACAAACAATTGAATAGGAGCAGAAAATGAAACTTAAATTTATATCAAATCAAGTGGTAAGAAAATTATCAGTGTAAATAATAAGATAAAGAAAAAAAAATTGTTATTCTTAAAAAATATAATTACAAATAATAAATAAAAAATTAGTAATTTATTTTTATTTACAGAAAAAAAGGGAAACAAAAAAAAATCAATTCAAATTCTTAATAAATAGTTAATAAAATAGTTAATAAAATTTCAAAATTAATTCAATAATTTAAATGGAAAAAAAATTTGCTGACAAAGGTTGAATTGCAAAAAGCAAGAAAAATTAAATGATTAAAAATAATCATCTTCAACAGACGATAATAATAATAATAAAGATGATGATGATGATGATGACGACTGTTTTGAAGGAGTCTGAGGGTAAAGCAAACAAGAGAGCAAAAAGTAAAGAGAGGAAGGAAGAGGAGTGGGGATATTTGGGTAAGAAGTCAAGACACTTAGAGATTGGTGAATTTCCCATCAGCTGACAGGGTTAGCTGATATGGATGAGGGTGCAGAACAGGCCACCAGCATCCTTAAAAGACATACATTAGGGACAAATGTATTATTGGTGGGATGGGGTGGCAGGGAAGGAAGGGAGTACATGGCTGGGCTTGTGTGTGGCATTTTGCAACACAGCCTGGCACCCTCGGTCATACAAGGAATGAAATGTGCTGAGGAGGATGTGGGAGCCGAGAGTTAGCCTTCTGGTGGAGCCTATATACAATAACTGAAAAGGCAGGGAGGTCAAAAGACACATCCTAATGGCTCAGACAGGCATATATGAGGTGTGGGTGGGTGTGAGTGGGCATATATACATGCACACAAATTTACATAATTATCATCATCACTGTCGTCTATTGTAGATAATTATTTTTCCTTATTTAATAATTTCTTTAATTCTTCATTGTGAGCAAAAGTGCTGTTTATTTTAATATATATATATATATATATATAATTACTTAGTTTTTGGTCATAATAAAATTAGACCAGTACACAGTGGTATTAGAAAGTGTTCAATACTATTATATTGTAGAACTTTTGAATATTTTTAATTTGTAAATTAGTTATTACGCTACCTAGGTTTCTACCATGTGGTGTCTTCAGGTAATTTGCACTAAGTTGCCTGAAGACACCACATAGTAGAAACCTGGGTCACGTAATAATTCGCTTACAGATGAAAAACATATTTTATATATATATATATATATATATATATATATATACACACACACACACACGCATACAGCAGAAATCCCTCCCACTCTATATATATTTTTCTGTGTATTTAGGTAGCAAATGTTCTTTCAGGCAAATATTATTCAAGACAATTTTGTATGGATTAATTTTAATGATCGACTTTTCCAAATTATGAATAATCCTTCTCCAAAAAGGAAGGAAATTCCATCACAAATTATGTGAAGTTCATTTTAAAAGAAAAGTACAATAAATATGGTCTAAACATTTAACTTTCTTAAGTTATCATCAGGGTAGGTAGAGATAAATAGCAAATTTCATAGAACTATATATATATAAAATATTATAAGTGGTTAAAACTGTACAATCCACAGTTAGATATTTACTTTTAAAAAGTGCTCAATACGAAAGTAGAGCATAGATATACAGTTATTATAATAATAATATTAACATACTGTAACTTGATAGCTATAAAGTTTTGGTGTTTGATACACCATCATCAAGCAGTGAAATGTATTTAATTTACTAGGTTATATATGTGCAGATAAGGAGATTTAAAAAAAATTTAATTAAATCAAAATAAAGAAAGTAATTAAATGAGAATAAAGTGGGGTGGGAGGTTATTACTTTTTAAAAGAATTTGTGAACTTATACACAAAATGTAACAATGTTTTACCAAAGAAGGCTAGGCAGCAAAACTTTAAAAATTCCATAGTAGAGGTGCTTGTGTTGTGTTTGCCCATTTGAACGACAATTATTTTATTTTTCTGAGTGGATCTTAAAGATGATTATGTTTTTGGTTTTTGGGATATTTATTTCCATATATTCCAGACTTTCTACACTGTTTGTTTTCCTTGTTTGTGAACTTGTTTTTTACTGATTGTTTACGTTCTTTTTATTTCATTTTTTATCATCTTTATGTGGGTTGTCGTAATCTTTATTTGCTTTTAATTCTGATTCTTCTTTTTTTGGGGGATTTTGATTTTGTTTTGAGGTTTGATTGGTTTTTGTACTTTCAGTTTTCTGTTTTTGGAAATTTTCATTTCAGAAGTTTTGTCATTGAGAGGGTGTAGTAAGTAAATTTTGTGTTGGATTTACATTGTGGATAGTTTTGTTTTAGGGATATGAGGCGTTTCCAAGTTTACAATTGATTTTAATGTTTTCAATTTGTTTTTAAATTCTTGAATTGAAAATATTAGTTCTTTTTCACAAGGGTATTTGTGCATAACTGAATGCAAAAAATTCAACTAAAATTCAAACACAGCTCTATAGATTTTCTATTCTGAGCCGATATCCATAGTACCATATTGCACACTCCCTGATCATTATATTTACCTTAAATGATTTAAGGAACTGGGTAAATAAGAGAAAAGAAAGTTGATGACAAAGAATTTTTGACTTAATATTTGTTTCAGCAAACTTCCACACTCATCTACGTCACACATTGAAACTTAAGCATAAAAATAACAGCAAGAAAAAAGAAAAAAAAAAAAGTTTTGTTTATCACTCACCTGTCTATATGGTTTGATTAATCTTCAAGCTAAATAAGTACATGCTTCAGCCCTTAGCAGCTTAGGCCATCAAAAGAGAAGGCCCCAGGGGTTTATTAACCCAACCATATTTAAAATAAAATTGCCATTAGAGAGAGAGAGAGAGAGAGAGAGAGAGATAGATAGAGAGAGATAGAGAGAGAGAGAGAGACCCACCCCATCCAGGCAGATCGATTAAATAACAGTTCTAAAAGGATTGCAGGCGAAGGAATTAATTAGTGGAATAGAAGAGATCCTGGAGTAACACCAGAAATAAGTTTTTTGTTTTTATTTAATATTTCTGGAGTTGCGTTATTAAAAAATTAGGTGGAATAATTCTAGAATGATTAACGGGCAGGTTCGTGAAGCAAAGTTTATAATAAATGGTGATTTTGGAAAAAGTATGATAAATGGTGAACTGTATTCTGGGTGTTCTGAAAGACTAAAATCTGACCAAGTCCGCAGATGAGATAAGTGGTTTTGGCAGGACTCAAGTGTTCAACTGTCTGCAAAAAGACCCCGGGAAACTCTAAATTCATTTTTAGTACCACTTGAGAAATAGTTTCCTGCAGAGATTCAGTGATTAAGCAAACATGCATGGTGGTCAAGGCGATTTCCATATTAAAATTAGTGGGCGGCACCTAAACATTGTTTAGCCCTGCCCTGCTCTATATAAGTGGTCTACAGGCTGCAGACCAAGAGATGGGCGCAGGTCGATAGAGATTGAGCAGAGACGAGAGATTGGCAGAACGCGGCAAAAACAGTTGAGCGAATTAGCTCTGTGGTTGTCAGGCATCCAGAAGTCTGATCTGAAAAAGGGACAGATAAAGCCTGACGAATTTAACTGTCAACAAAGCCGAGAAGAGAAACTGCTATATTATCGTGAATAGACGAAGAACCACGAAATTACCTCCCTTAGATCAGTTGAAGGCGTCATTCTCTCTCTGTTACTTTCTGACCCTAACGAGTGAATCTCGTTAAAACACTTGTATTTGTGTTAATTCTTTGGTAGTGACATAAAGTAGTAGTCTTGAAAGACTTTGTACAGGAACATTTTTTTTTTGGTGTCCTTGCGGTTGTGGCCGGAACCCTTTTCTGCACAAATAGTGATTTTCTTCCAGTGTAGACCCCAGCCATTTCATCCTTTATCATCGGACCGTCCTGAGGGACCCAAAAACTGCTATTTGGATAAAAAATTCACAACATAGCGAATGGCGGTGGTCCCTTCAGTTCACCGGGGAAACAGGACATAGAAAGCAGCGGCCAGGCTGGTGTCATGTTAGATCTGACACTTTGGGATGTTAGTAGCCAGTGTAGAAAAACTGAAAACCAAAAACCAAACCTGAGCCGACTGTAATGGACTCATGAAAAGAAAAAGAAAAGTTTCTAAAGTGGCACCAATTATTTTTTTAAAATTTTTATTTTAATTACTTATAATAAAGAATGATGATTTTCTAAGCATAGCTTAGATGTGGCACAAGGATGAAAGTGTGGGGCACTCAGTGAGGATCGAACTCACTACTCAATTGTAAGTGATCTAGTAAGATAAGCTTGCTAACCATTACATACAAAGTCAAAGTACCCAATTACTCTTAATCATTCGGTTCACACTTCTCGTTTTTTTTTTACCAGAAATAGAGGTTTATCTCTTGTTTCCTGTTTAGGACCGGGTTTTCAGTTCCTTTTGAAGTCTACTTCAAATCTATATCTTAATATCTCCACCTAAATTCTGAAATTGGATTTATTATTATTTTTTTCCCTTTCAATAGGAGTAGAGAGATTCATTTAATGTCTAGTTAACACTCCACCCATCTTTTAAAAAAGAGTAAAGTTTTATCCCTTGTTTCCTGTTCAGGATTGGGTTTCCAATTCATTCTAAAGTCCTCACATTCTATTTCACTCCCCCCTTGCATTTTAGTAGCATTATCATCTTACTTGGGGTGAATTGATTAAAAAACAAAAAAAGAAATCAATTACCATAAAAATATCTATTGAGATAACAGGGAAGTCATGTCATGATGACAGGAAAATGAATGATGGATGAATGGTGAGAGGGAGATGCTCTTGAACCAAATTTTAAGAAACAAGCTCAGTTCACAAGAACTTTTCAGCACCCCCACTCATTAACATGATGCTCAGAAAAGTAATGCTATCTCAGTTGTTGCTTTTGGCATATAAAATGCTTCTCAAAGTAGTCATTACAGTAACAAAAAAAAAAAAAAAAAAAAAAGGAAAAAAAAAAATAAAAAATACATTTTCAATGAGTTGTTGAACTGAATGTTTGGAAGCAATCATTTTGAGAAACATTAAATAATTTCTACTTAAGTTATTTTTGGCATTTAAAATGACATCACAGGGGTTACATTTAATTCTGTTTGAAGGCAGATTTTCATGTTTTTATAATGTCAACCTTCCTAGTATCAGTTGTCATTTCAGGTTTTGCCATGTGTGTGCTTGTAACAGCAACATATAAACATAACCTTTAATAATCATTGCCCAGAATCAAAAGAAAAAATATGCAAATGTACAACTATTATAGAATAAACACACACACACACACACAAGATGCGATGGATAAATTGTCGCCTGAATTATGCAAAAGATGAGAATGACACTGACATCTCATTTTAACAGATACATTTACCAAAAATTATATAAAAATATCTTGGAATATTAAAGAGTAAATTTAGTCAATAAAATTGCCATACACACACTCCAGACAACTTTAACGATCACTTCACCTTTGTAATTACCATTAGACTAATCTAACTCTTTCCAAATCCTCTGCACTGTCCTCAGGTTGACATCCAAACACTCTGAAATCTTCAAATTGGAGATTCTGGTGCAAATGGCAAACAGTACAGCATGCTGTTTCTAGATTTATGACAGAGTGAATTGTGTCATGGTGCACCCTTTCTCCCAAACAGTGCTCAACTGACCCTACTATACTTTGCAGTCAACAAAATAAAAAAGAACACATATATACAAAGTTAAAAATATAAAATGCAACAATTTACTAGTTGCACCCTGTGTGTGTTTGTGTATCTCCTCTTTCAGTCATTTGCTGATAGCTTAGGAGTAGGCACACTGACTAATACCAAATCAGTCAAGTTTCGATCCCGGCTGGAAGCAAGTGGATGTCTAGCCACACTGATGAGCTGTAATACAGCGAAATAGCATGTAGGTTGATGACTAGCTGGCATGTGTATAGACCACATATATATAACATGCTAAAATTTCTTTCTCTCTCAGCCATGCGCTGATAGCTTAGAGAGTAGGCACTCCGACTGACACCAAATTGGGTAGAGTTTCGATGGAAGCAAGTGGATGTCTAGCCACACTGATAAGCTGTGATACTACAAAACAGGCTTGTATGTGGATGATTTATATATGAGAGAATAGGTAAGGAAAGTGTCTTTCATCTAACATATTTCACTTTATATATTCATGCCCAGTTCACACTCCACCCACGTCTATTGAACAGGTGAAGAGGCCCATCTCTTGTTTCCTGTTTAGGATGCAGTTTCCGGTTTTCTCTTTTCCATTCTTTTCACTCTCTTATTTTTTTTTCAATTGGACTAATTTCAATTTTTTCAAGAGACTAAACTATCGCCTGGTTCACACTCCACCCACATCTATTGAGCAGGTGAAGAGGCTCATCCCTTGTTTCCTGTTTAGGATGTGGTTTCCGGCTTTCTCTTTTCCATTCTTTTTACTTTTACATAGCCTCCTGTGCATCAGTGGTGTTATCGCCTTGATTGGGGTGATATGATTAAAAAAAAAAAATTAAAAAAAAATGTTATTATTAAGTGGCAAGACTAAAGGATTTTGGGATCCTCTTTAGAATGTTCAAAATTTTAGTTAAAAAAAGTTTAGGAGGGAGGAATTCTTGCAAAAAAATCAAATAATTGTTGAATTTTAATGAAAGTTTCAGGACTTATTCACAAATGAATTAAACTATTTTAGAAACTAATTTAAAAAAAAAATCTTGAAAAAATTATTTGGATCTGGATCAGGGTTCTTTTCGCTTTCGTTTGAAGAACACTTCCCTGAATGACATCCACTGTTTTTGTGTCTGTCATTTCAGGGGATGTGCTGTACTTGCCATGGTTGGCAATGTAGGTTGGCAAAGACTATTTAACCCATAGCTGAAGGGAAGAAACAGATTAATACCTTTCCCCAAGGGTACTTGTGTGTAAGTGAATTTAACTAGAATTTGAACTTGGCTCTCCGATTTCTCGTTCCAAGCTGATATCCACTGCACCATATAGCCCAGAGGTAGAATCGCCGACTGACGCCAATTCGGTCGGGTTTCAATCCTGGGTTAAAAAGCAATCAGAGTCTAACCGTACTGATGAGCTGTGATACAGCGAAATAGATCTGTCTGCGGATGACAATATATATATATATATATATATATATATATATATATTTTTTTTTAAATCTGTTACTTATTTAATTTATGAAATTTAAAGAAATTTTTTTGTATCGCTAAATGTTTATATTAGCATAAATTACTAGCTTAAAAAAACAAAAACAAATGTATTCAAAATAAATGGGATTTATCATTTTTTTTTTAATAGTTATAGGCACATATATTTAAAAAACAAAATTTAAAAAGATATTAATCCCCATTTATTTTAAATATAAAATATATATCCTATTTGTTTTAAATGCAAAATTAAACAATTTTTTTTTTGTATTTGTCTAAATTATTTAAAATATTTTGTACATCTGGAACAAAATTATGGACAAACTGTTGAAGGTTCACATTTTTGTTAAAAGTATTTTTAACCACATTGGTTGTTATCAAACACTGAATGATGTCAGCATCAGAGACAAAAGTTATGTTAGCTAAATTGTATTTTGGGAATGTCATATTTCAAAATTCAAAAAACTAAAGTAAAAGAATTAAAGCAGAAAAACCTTGTCAGCTGTATGCAGTAAAATTTGTTTAAATGAATTCTTGCTGATGTGTGTGTGTGTGTGTGTGTGTGTACGCACATGCGTGCACACACCCTTGAATACATTTGTGTGATCCTATTAGTTACCAAACATCCTACCCTCCCATCCCTGAGAAGCACTGACATATTTGCCAAATGCAGCAACCCCAAGGAAAAGAGTGGGTTGGGGAGAGTAATATAACAACTATGTGTGTTGGACCAACGCTTACAATTTTTATAGAGGAGAAAAAACAAAGAACATTTATACATATGAGAGACTAACATATCTTGCATTTGTTTTACCTTCTTAGTTTTAAAAGGCTTATAAGGCAAGTCTGAACGTCTCCTGAAAGTAAAGAATTCTGGGCAAGCATCTTAAAGTCAAATTAACCGATGAGGAGTTAAAATTTTAGTTGTTTTCAATTTTAAATCAAGTGCAAGTCTCTCTCCCTCTTTGTTGACTGAATGAAGGTGGGGTCTGGGGTAGGCCATTGCTAGACCACCAAATTCCCTGCCATCATCAGTATAGAAAAGTTTTGAGAACTTGGGGTTGAAAGTTGACCTACTCCAAACAAGAAGGTCATATTATACAATGGAGATAAGGAGTTGGAGGTGGGGATTTAATGATGACAGAGAGGTCACTTGCCAAAATATCTACCCACTTCAGACAGGTTTGACTGTGGGTAGATGTGAAACAATGACAGTGGCAATTGGAAGAGTCAAGCATGGTGACCAGATAAATATAAGTGTGTGGGGGAGGGGAGAGAGAGAGAGAGAGAGAGAGAGAGAGAGATACACACATACACACACACAGAGGAAGGGAAGTGAAGTGAGGCTCTGAACTGATTGTTTTCAAGACTTACTTGTGAGATATGAAAGAAAACCTTCCCCTTTCAGGCTTCTGTAAACCAAGGACTCAAGAAAGCAACCAGACAAACAACTTTTTTTTATAACTGAATAAAAGTAATTAATTAGTTTAATATTTTTCTTCAAATAAGGCTTTTGAAAAAACATTATGTAAAATACGAACCAGTTTTTTGTTTTTAATCATTTTTTATAAAGTAAATTGTGAAGAAATTTATTCTTTAATAAAGTAATAATAATTGACATGAAAAACAATTCAAGAAAATGCACTAGTTTTAATTATTTCTTAATCAATTAAATTGAAAAATACAAAACAAAATGAAGCAATTTTCGTTTTTAATTATTTTTAATAATGCAAATCGTAAAGTAATTTATTTTTTAAAAAGTAAAATGAAATCCTAATACATTTTTAGGAGAAGCAATTTAATAATTTATTTTATAAAAAAATAATTAAAAACAAAAAACTAGTTCATAATGACTTTTCAAATGCTTTATTTGAAGAAAAAATATTTAATCCTTAATAAATGACTTATTTGGTTATAAAAAGTTGTTTTTTTGGTGATGACATGTCCTGGTGTTGACTTGGTGGTGTTAAATTTTTTTTTTTTTTAATCATATCACCCCAAGCAAGGCGATAACGCCACTGATGCACAGGAGGCTACGTAAGGGTAAAAAGAATGGAAAAGAGAAAGCCGGAAACCGCACCCTAAACAGGAAACAAGGGATGAGCCTCTTCACCTGTTCAATAGATGTGGGTGGAGTGTGAACCGGGCGATAGTTTAGTCTATCTACTCCAATTGGAAAAAAAAAAATAAATAAATAAATAAAAGAGTGAAAAGACTTGAAAAGGGAAAACCGGAAACCGCATCCTAAACAGGAAACAAGGTATGAGCCTCTTCACCTGTTCAATAGATGTGGGTGGAGTGTGAACCGGGCGATAGTTTAGTCTATCTACTCCAATGTCCTGCATTCTCATGAACAGCCCCACCCCCTGAGAAACTTAAAATAGTAATAAACATTCTAAACACGCCCACTCATTTTATATACATAACTAATACAACAGCTGAGTAGGGTTATGTTCAGCAGCTAGACTCTCAAGCAATCATTCAGCCCACTCATCAGATGATATTAGCAATATATAACTTTAAATGTTATTATAGTGGATACTTTGTATTTGAAATAGACGCTCAGTTTCTATTTATTAAACAATGTGTATTATATCTGCACCATCCATTTGAGAAAATGTAGTAAACAAATTGCTTCCTGGCAGGGATCAAACCAGTGGCCCACCTTCATATTTAAATTCTTTGTATACATTTGAGATACAAAACTGAGCCGAAATGAAGCTTTTCTGAAAATATTGCGAGTGAAAGGGACATGCTTTCCTTAACAAGAGAAAATATAACGTTGATGCAACTCTGTAAAGCACACTGGACCAAATGATGGTTTCTCCTACAAAGGGGGATGCAGATTCAATCCCTGTTGTGTAGAACACATTTTCTTTACCAAACTTATTTCAAATGCTCAGGCCGAGGATAAGATACACTGTTTAATAAATTAAAATGAGGCGTCTATTAAAATACGAAGTGTCCACTATAGTATTGTTTGGAGTAATACAAATTGTTGGATTAAAAAAATCTATTCTTTAGATAAGAATATAAATCAGCTATGAAATGTCACCATCTTCTTATTTGTCTATACTTCTTAGATGAGATAGTATTTACACTATTTACATTATTCAGACTATTGTCCTGTTCTCATCTTTATTCCCATTATTTTGATGTTTCGTCCGTTGTACACTCTGGCCTTCTTCAGGTGTTAGGAATTTCAAACCAAACTCTTTATTTTGATCACTGGTGTATCACTTCTGGATACCATTTAGTTATCTCCCTTTAACACAACTCTCTAAATTATTTGTTCACCACTGCTGTAGCCTAGTATTGAACTTACAACTCTTTGGGTCAAGTCACTGGAACTAACTAATGTCTATATTTACTGAACCATGTGTCCTCAAGGATATAGATGTCGGTTGATCCAGTGACTTGACCCAAAGAATTGTGAGTTCAATACCAGGCTATAGCAGCGGTGAAGATTAAAGGGGGATAACTACATAGCTACCAGAAGTGGAATTGTACATGGAATGAGAAAGATATACCTCAGGGATTGTAATAAAGAGTTTGGTTTGAAATTCCTAGGCCAGAGCGTACAATGGCCGAAATGTCATAATAATGGCAATAAAGATGAGGACAATAGTCTGAACAATGTAAATAGTGTCACCATCTTCTTAATTAACCATAAATGTAGCTGAAATCAACAAACATATATATGTGTAAATAGACCCAGCTTATTAATGACAATTTGAGATTACAGCTAGGCTTTCCATAAAAGCGGGCAGCCGGGAAAAGAACCATCAAGAAAACCCCATCCAACCCATGTTAGTATGGAAACAGATGTTAAATGATGATGATGATGAAATATTCTCAGAAGTAATCTGTAAAAAAGGTAATATGGATGAAAAAGAAGAGGAAAACGGTACTTAATCTTTGCAGATGTGTTTCGTCATCTGATGGACTTTTCAAGACAATCTAAATGATTTTATTTTGTGCAATGTAACTATGAAAACAAAAGCAAAATGTTGTTAGTTAATCAAACATTTTTCAAATTACAAGACACTCATACATATTCACAAAGGTTAAGTGATGTAATTTAATATAACATTTACGTTAACCCTGTTAATATAATGAATATGAGTGTCGTGTAATTTGAAACATTTGAGTAACTAACAGCATTTTGCTTTTGTTTCCATAATTAGATTGTGTAAAGTCTGTCAGATGACAAATACATCAGAAAAGACTAAATCATTTCACTCATGTAACCGTAAGTTCTATGCTAACAGTTTCTTCCCTTCTTTACACTTCTTGCTTGCGGAACTCTCTTCTGGTTTCATTGTGAACACTTTTTTTTTTAATAATCTTTTCACCCCAAGCAAGGCAGTACTGCCACTAGTGTGCAGGGGGCTATATGATAAAAAAGTGAAAAGAAAAAGGAACAAGATACAAGGGGGATTAGAGAATGGATAAGAGAAGAATTGAAATAGTGGTGTGCAGGGGGGTTGTGTGAGAGTAAACCGAAAAGGAAGAAGAACAAGACAGAGGGGGTGTCAGGGAAAAGATAAGAGAAAGATGGGAATCAAGGAGATGAAAGATGGCAATCAACATTGCACTTAAATTCTTGCAGATTGTAGCTATCAGGGAAGCAAGTTTACGGAAGGGAGTTTCACAAACGGGGAGTGAGAGAAAATAAACTATTAAAGAGTGAGACCTAGTTGCTAGTCTAGTAGTTTGAGTAAATTTGTGTAGAGGGGACACCAGTGAGATAAAGGGAGAAACTCCAGACGTATTCCTTTTTTCCCTGCCTATCTCTTTTTTAAAACATGTTCAAATTATATTTTCAATTAAGGCAAAAGTTACTCACCGCGAGGACAAAAGTTGTGACATATTTGGTTGGTTCCCCTTCAGAATTGACGGAGACCGGCCTTACTGGAATTTTTATTAAGTACATGTCTTCAAGTTTAGCAGCATTCTGCAGAAAAAGAAAAACAAACATGCTGTATTTTCTGGCTTGGAAGACTCACTCTTGATATTGGAGAGAAATTTCTAAGAAAAAAGAAAAAGTAATTCTCATACAACAACACATTCATCATGCGTTCCTCACATACTGGCACCACGTATTGTTAACATTAATCGCTCGTCTGATTTTGTTTGTATGGCAATGACATACTAGTTGGTGGTTAGTAAATATGCTACACATCTTTTATTGTCCAAGGATGGTTTCATTTTCATAAAAATGAATTAAAAATTTAAAAAATTTACATCTAAAAATATAAGACATCAAATTAAATTTTATTCATCCTCAAATCCCAAGAACTCGTTACTGCTGGATTCATGTAAAAGGTCTAAACTATCATCTGTATAGTCATCACTATAGTCAGTCAGGTACAATAAATGATCATCACTACCATCCATATCATGGTGGTGACTGATACATTTGTCTTGAAAGATACACACATATTTTTCCGGGTAATTTTTTTTTTAAAAGGAAAAAAGTATGTCTTGTAAGCTGAACAATATGGTGTGCGTGTGTGTGTGTATATATTAGTTTAAGAAATATTTATTATCTAAATTGGTGCATTGATAATGTACATTTGTATTTTGACCCCTTTTTACCCATTATCCACTGCCTTTGATGAAGTACATACGATAAAGGTGGGCCTGTAGTTATAACCAAATAGACACTATTTTTTATAACTACCGACGTGCATTGATATTGGACTATGATATAGGGGGTTATTTTATAACGCTGTCTTTTCCCACTGTATATATTGGTATAATTGATTTGGGTGCATATTGGCCTTGTTTAATGATTAAAAGAAAAATATAAAATAAATCTTTATATTTGTCTATACTTCTGAGATGAGGTCGGATTTACTCTATTTAGATTATTCAGACTACTGTCTTCATCTTTGCTGCCATGTTTATGACGTTTAAGCCATTGTACACTCCGGGCTTCTTCAAGTGCTAGGAATTTGAACCGAACCCTTTATTATAATCACTGGAGTATATCATTCTCATTGGTTAGTTCAGGGACTTGACCCAAAGAGTTGTGAGTTCAATACCAGGCTACAGCAATGGTGAATAAATAACTTAGAAAGTCAAGTTAAAGGGAGATAAATCATGGCTACCAGAAGTGGCTTTGCACACAGAATGAGAATGATATATACCAGTGATTGTAATAAAGGGTTCAGTTCGAAATTCCTAGCCCATTCTTCAACATTCTTCAACAGTTCCGGATACCAGATGTTGCTTGGATTCTTTTCAAATCTAAAATGCAGAAATTAATCTAAAGTCGAAAAAGAAGCTGAGAGTTGTTAACCTTTAGTTTTCTTTTTTCTTCTGTTGTCAATGGGGATGCAGGAAAGAATTGAGCCTTGTTCATTTTAAATGAACGGATCACGATGTTACCTCTCTTAGAGAACGAGGCCTCGGGACCTGAAAATAAAGAACAGAACACAATGTTACTTCTCTTAGAGAATGAGGCCTTTGGACCCCAAAATAAAGAAATGATTCCATCCCAATGTTACATCTTTTAGAGAACAAAGTCTCTGGACCTGAAAAATAGAGTTAAAAAAAAAAAAAAAAAAAAGAAAACGAAATACACACAAGATGATGATATTTAAAATAACTTTTTGTTTATAAGTTAATTACCCACAAAGAGTCCACGTTTATTCTTTCTTAAACAAAAAAAAAAAAAAAGACATAAGGCAAAGTTGGAATCAAATACCCAACACTTGTTCATACAGGGTGTGGCAAAAATACCTCTTACATTTTTAACTGTTGCTTGTGTAGTGCTAGTGAACTTATGCAAGTGGCAATGGTGTCTTCATTTTGCTAATGTCTAATTATGTGGTAGATATTTCTGCCACACCCTGGTTAGTTTTTATTTTTTATTTTGTTAATCCAAAGCAAAAGCTAGCATTTGTAATTTGAATGTATGAAATCTAAAAAGAATGCTTGGTTACATGTCCCCATCCCCTGACTAGAAACTAGTGTTTGTTTGACGGAGTCAAATGTTACCAGCAATTTTTTCTTTGAGATGGAAAACACTTCCACATTTCCCTTGAACATATGCTCCTTTAAATTCTTTTCTAATCTAAAATCTAGGTATTGACTGTGCTCGATATTGCTTAACTTTGGTGATCATATTATAACAAGAGTTCAAAGAAAGAGAAAATAATTTGGCAACTACATAGTATAAAAAAAACTTTATACTATTTATAATTGTTCAGACTGTTGTCCACATTTTGTCATATTCTTGACGTTTTGACTGTTGTACACGTCTGCTTTTTTAGGTGATATACATTGGAATTTCAAATTGAACCTTTTTAGTTTATGTGGGTAGATTGTTCTAGTTCCACATACCATGCCTATTCTGCATATCTTAGTTTTCAGTTAATTCCATTTATTAACTCTAAGTTTGTTTTTTTTTGTTCACTCACTGCTGTGGCCAGGTATTGAACTCACAACTTTTTTTGGGTCAGGACACATGGATTACTTCAACCAATATATATATATATATAATATTATTAACTATAGTAATTACAATACTAATAGTAACAGAACTAACTAGTATTAATTAAGCTATAATTTAACTCGTCTTGAATAACCCACCAAGGACGAACTCAGAGGGAAAAGAAGGGGAAGTAAAAAAAGAAACAAATGAAGTACATGAACAAAAAGTCAAGTACTTGTAAGAAAGAAAAAACCCTAACACTAAAGTGCTCAATATGAAAGTAGAGCAAACAAAGACAGAAAACCTAAGCACAAGCCAATAAACCTACCTAGGTTTCACCCTACGGTTCTTCTTACCCTAGGTAGGTTTATTGGCTCATGCTTAGATTTTATATATATATATATATATTATTTTAGTGAATACCCAATAATGCCTGACTAAATCCCTGTATTATTAATATTTACTAGTTTTCACCTGTGAAAATTTCATTTTTCTTATTTTGATATTCTGATGAATTCTTAATTCTTCAGCTAACAAATGAATAAGCGCATGGCAAATTCTATGACAATAAAATATCTGTAGAAATTCCCCTATTGTATCATTAAATATTTATAACAACTTTAACGAAATATTGCAATAAAAATCACAAATATAAAGTCCTCTCTCTTCTTTGTTCATATCGTTCCCCCTTGCTTGCATTCGTTCTGTTTTATGTTTACGGATTGCTAGTCTCTCTTCTGCTAATAATCGTTCACATCTTCTTCTCTGCCATTCTCTTGCTGCCTTTTTGTTGTCTTATTCTTTCTTCCATTAAAATGATTTTCTCCAGAAATATAATGCATTTACAACATAGATTTAATTTCATTCATTACAGCAAAAGTGCAAACACACATAGATACCTAGGTAGGTATTAGAATTAAGACTATGACTGAAGGACTGATTGGATAAACTAAATGAAAAGTATTTTTTTTACTTGAAAGAATCAAGATGAATACAGCAAAGAAAGACTTGAAATTACTATTTAAACCACAAAACACTATACGTACAATAATAATCTTTCTTCTTTGTTTTTTTATAATAGATGATATTTGTTTTATATATCCTGTTCAATATTTCCTTTTATTTATTATGCGTGTTTGTGTGCATGTTGTCTGGCGTTCTTATGTTTAATCTTTTGTATCTGTGTGTAAATTCATATCTCTTTCTAGAGTATGGCACTTGATCATTATTTTTTTTTTTTAAACAGTTTGCAGGACACATACTCAAACACGGATATCTATTGAAATAATGTTTTGAGCAATAGGAAAAAATGTGGGATTAAAAATGAAATTATATATACATATATATATATGTATAATTTTAAATAAAATGGACGTCATAATTATCCCAACCTGAGGAGCCTTTCAGCCAACACTCTTCAAGGGCTACGTTGGCTTTATTACACAGGGTCAACGGGAGACACCCGTCCTTCTCTAGCTTGATAGTAAATTGAAGGGAAGGATGTAAAGAATTTAACTGAACAAGAAAACATTCAGTATCTTTGGCACTATTGAATATGGAGAAAGTATCGTCAACATAACACAAATATACCAAGGGCTCATCAACCTTCTCAAACAATAGATGCTCAAAATATCCCACAAAATGTTAGCAAGAAAAAATATTATTGTTAGTCTCCCATTTTTAGATGCCTGTGTTCAGTGCTGGGACAGGGTTTTCATTACTTCTGTTTTTCGCAAACCTACTTTTACTGGTTTGTATAGCAGTTGGAACTCGTTTGTTCCTAAGTCCCGTAAGATAGGTCTAATTGAAACCTTGGTTCACTGTGCCCTTAACATTTGTTCTCGGGATTGTTTAAGCAGTGAATTAAATATTTTCGAGTCTAACGGTTATCCTACCAATGTAGTGAAACGTGTGATCAAGTGAAAGGTCAGACATTTCAAAGAACCATTGGTTGAAGGACCTAGTCGCAGTCCGTTATATCTGAAATTACCTTGGCTTGGAAGAAAGTGTCAGACTGTAACTGATAAGATTTCGGCATGTGTTTCGTCCGGGTATTTTTCAGTGCAGTTACGTGTTGTTTTTCAGACAAGACCTGTGTTTCCTTCCTTTAGTAAAGATTGGTTATCCTATTTTTGTAAAAGTTCTGTTGTTTATAGATTTAAATGTCGCAGCAATGCGGCACATATAGGACGAACCAATCTGAGGTTGGAGATGCGGGTTGCGCAGCACGTCCCCACAAATATACGTTCGGGTAGCCCTCTTAGACTTACAAGAACAACCCAAGCTGTTTTGGATTCAGCCATTGGCCAACACCTGCTGGACAGCCAGGAATGTGCCTCCTTGTATGAGGACAATTGGTTCATGATTCTGCACAGCGCTCGTTCAGCCCATCATCTTCGTGTTTTTGAGGCCATTTGCCTAAAACTCCAGCAGCCAAGCCTGTGCAGACAGAAGGAGCGATTTATTCGCTCTTTACAATTACGGAAGGTTTGTGAGTGTAACAATTTTTCTTTTTTAATTCACTCTTGTGGAATTGTATGTTTACACCCCACTTACGTTTTAATACTTACTGATTAAAGTTTATTTTTAAATGAATTCCATCTTCCACCAGTTTTTGTAAGTAATCCCTTGTGTTTTGTCCTTCATTGACCCTGTATAATAAAGCCAACATAGCCCTTGAAGAGTGTTGGCCGAAAGGTTCCTCGGGTTGGGATAATTATAACGTCCATTTTATTTAAAGCTATTACTTTATTCTGTGGGTACAAATCTTTGTTTGTATATATAATTTTATATATTAAAAAAAAAACAAAACAAAAAAGCAAACTATAGATTCCCAAGGCAATATTCATTAAA
Organism: Ascarosepion bandense; assembly: GCA_037127315.1. Classification (NCBI taxonomy): domain Eukaryota; kingdom Metazoa; phylum Mollusca; class Cephalopoda; order Sepiida; family Sepiidae; genus Ascarosepion; species Ascarosepion bandense. The sequence continues at coordinate 1,238,278 of JBBBDQ010000687.1, read as the reverse complement.
ACACTTAAGCTATCAATTAATAGAATCAGCTATTAATACTGCAGTAATGTTCTAAAATGTTTGTAAAAAGAACAGTTTTTTCATGCTTTAACAAGTACACAACCATGACATTACCACATATAAAAAAAAATTCCATTTTGGATAATTTTCACATTCTAACGAACACTAGCAATTTGTCAACTGTTATATTTGAAGCAGGAAAAAAATGTACAGTAATTTTTAGCAACACAGTTTTCCGGTTAGATCTGTTACCATAACTTACACCCCTGAAGATGACCTCAGAAAGAGGTTGAAAGTACTTGAGTACCTTAAGAAATGAATGAAAATAACATCTGTCAACTTTACAACTCATTTCTGACATCTTTTGATTGTAATACGCGAAAGATTATCCATGAATATGAACAGATTTTTATTAAGAATAAGCAAATAGTGTTTGCAATTTATTTAATTTGACATGTTTAAAAGAAAATTTGCTGCCTAAATACACAAATATATATCTAATCTAAATCTAAACTTATTTATAAATGGAACTTTGTATGTGTGTGTGTCCGTTACCTATAGACTCCAAAATGGCTGAACCGATTTTCTTGAAAATTTACACAGTTGTACTATAAGCATCTGCGAGTGTTCTTAGCTAGGTTTTGTGTCGAGGTACCCCCAATAAATATCGAAAATCAATAATCAAAAACATCGGGTTATAGAAGGAGTGGTCTGATTTTAATCAAATTTGATACACTCATAGACAAAGACATAAATGATATTCAGAAGTTTCAAGGTTGCAGTTCTTACAATAGTGCAGAAAATTGATAATATATATATATATATATATATATATATATAAAAGGCAAGATGTTTGTGTGTGTGTCTGTTTATTTGTCTGTATTTTTTTTCAGCCCTTTTATTTTAGTTTTTGTTTCGGGTTTGGCTCTAAGTAGGTATAATTGTAGTTCTTAGTCTCAGCCATGATACCATTTACTCAGGGGACTTATTTAACCTTCAAAATTCAGTTTACAATGAATAAAGCTCATTTGATATCGATATCAGGAAATTTGACTTGCATTCATTCATTTTTCTTTCAGTCTATTGGTTTTAGCCTTTCTTGCCAAAGTCCAGAGTCTGAGCTTCAGGACCATGGATTAGTTTTAAAGCTTTCATTACACCCGAGCAACGTTGGGTTATGCTGCTAGTATATATATATGAGAGAGAGAGAAAGAGATGGGAAATGGATGAAGAGAGAAAGAGAGAATAGCTTGCTAATGAAAAGACAATGAATGAAAGATCGAAAATAAGGTTTGGGATGACAAGGAGTAAAAATTGTGATACATGAAAATTTTCTAGTGAGAGATAAAGCACAAGAATGGTAAGAGAGAGAATGCAGTAGAAAATATTTCTGCATTTCATATTCTCTTTTGGGATATAAAATTAATCCATTTAGAAAAAAATGTACAGGCAAAAAATGGAAGGGATAAAGAAGAGAATGAGAAGATACAAGCAAAAAGTCAGAGAAGAGAAGAGATCTGACATAATGGATAATCATAGTTGTTAACACCTGTGAAATTTTTACAAGTAGAGCTAATTATAATTAAATTTTATACTGGGTGTTTTCTAAAGTGCTACCTTGTGCCAAATTTTCAAGCTGGTCATTTAAATAGTTTTGTTTCTGACTTCAGAGATCTGTTTTTTTTATAAGTGACTGGCTTTAAAGATGTGCATTATTGTGCAGTGGATATCAGCTCGGAACATGAAATTGGAGAGCTGAGTTCGAATTCCAGTTGAATTTCTTGCATTCACTTATGTGCAAATACCCTCGGGAAATATATTAATCCATCTTTTCTCCCTCCGGCTAGCGGTTAAATTGCAGGACAGATTGGATTCTATAGTCTTGGTTGGGAACCAGCCTATTACAGAAAATAATGGCAACCTACTGCAGAAAAAAATCTTTTGCCCAGTCACTCATGCCTCTTTTGGGACATGATCGCCGAAGTGTGTACCATGTACAACACTTAGCTGGCTGACTTCAAATATGTAGCATTAGTTTTCAGCTACAGTGGAAATTTTAAGTGGATTTGTGACTACAGTCTGGCAGAATCAAACTGTTGCAATACTGAACTTTCTATAAACTATGATTCTGCAATGCATTCTTGAATTCATACAATCTTGGAAGCAGTGAAATGTGGTGAAAATGGGGATAAGACAAAAAAAAAGTAAATAAATAAAAGGAGGTTGAGAACCACTGGTTTATAGAGTTTATGAAATATGGCCTTGTGCCAAACTTGGTTAATAATGAAAACTCACAAGTTTTTTTTTATTTTTTTTATTATTGGCTGATAAGTCATGCTGTGCCAAATGTATGTTTTGGACAACTCACCAAAACCAGAGATCTACTTTTAGATACAAGGGCCTTTGATTAGTTAGGCAGGGGCTTAATTTGTGGTTGCTGGTGGAGAGTGGGTAGAAAGTTCATACAAGAAGGGAAGGGACAGTCAAAATCATATGATGAAAATCAACTGAAATCCCGACTTTTACGTTGGATCAAAGGCTCACTATGTGTGTCATTGCAAAACACATACAAATACATGATACCAATCACAGCAAATGATTTATGTGTGTGTGTACATGTAGAACTCTGTTAAATGTGTATGTTAGTCCAAGGGAGATAACTTATGTCAGTGAAAACAATGTGACAGTCCTGTGAAAAAGTAGCATGATAATGTAGACTTGTCAGTTGGAAATGAGTTAGAGTGTCCCCCCCCCCCCAAAGGTTGAAAAATGAAAAGCCTTATAAATTATTCTCTAAAAAGTTTATTAGATAACAACTGATATCACGGGTAGGATTTATGAGAGAAATTTCTAAGAACTTTCTGTCATTTCAAATAAGACATATAAAAGGAAGAAACTGATACTAAGAAGCATTTGCTGGAAGCAGATACCAACAGACGTTTAGTCACAGAATAGATAAAGTTAAGATGGATCAAACTTAGCAGTAAATAAAACAGTGTTATTGGTGAAATTTTATTGACTTCATTATAGGATCATGTTATTTGAGTCATGGCAATTATGGCCTGAATTGAATGCTATGGATGTTGAAGATTTGTGGTTTCAACAAGACAGCGCTACATGCTGCACATCCAATGCAACGATGGCTTTACTGAATGAGAAGTTCCCAGATTGCATCATCTCATAAAACACTGATGTCAATTGGCTACCACGATTGTGTGACTTGAGGCCTTTAGATTTTTTTCTTTAGGGTCATCTCAAAAGCAAGGTCTATGCGAACAAGCCAACAACAATTCAAAAGCTGAAGGATGAAATAATAAAGCATATTGGTGAGATCGAGGAGTGACTATGCAGAGATGTCATAAAAAATTTTGACCATCAAGCAGCACTGGCAGAAGGAGGGTCGTTAGCTGAAAGTGTTATGGACAGAACAGGTCTATTAGCTGCAAGCATTATGAACTCAACAGAGATATTAGCTACAAATCATATGGACTGAACAGGATTATTAGTTGCAAATGTTACAGACAGAATAGGACTATTTGATAAATCTTTAATCATATTAATAAATCATTTAACATGTCGAAAAAAGCAAACATTTAAATATGCAGATAGAATTATGAGCAGGAAAAAGTCAAAGAGGTTTGGAAAATGGCATGATGTAAACAAAACAAATTTTAAAAATACTTGTAGTTTGGGGTTGGGTGTAGTCAGGTGTTGGTGGTGGCTTCCCTTGCTTTAAGTGGCAGTGAATAAGTCAAGGGAAAAGATGATTTTAATCCACACCTGGTATAAAATAATCAGATTTATAATTTCTTCAGTGACAAATAGCCTCAAGCATGAGCTGGATTTTCAATGAACTCTTTTTTTACTCGGGTTTAAAGACTAAATTTACTGACAAAAGGTGTAAGGCAGCTACAGCAATGAGATTTCTTTTATTAGTCCAGTATGAAAATGAAGGAAATATATATATATATATATATAATTCCTTAAACCTTTTATAATACAAAGTGGAAAAAAAAAAAAAAAAAAATAAAAAAACACCTTCCAAAAAATTAATATGGACTTAGTGAAGATAGATAATCACTGGAGCTAAAAATTAAGCAGCTTATGTTCATGACAACTTTCGGAGCTATTAAAACTAAATAATACTTGTTATCCCTATGATGATTTAATATAAATGATAGAGAACAATATCAGTGAACAAGCAAACATGTGAGACTTTTTATAACCTCAGTAGTCCTAGCATAGAACTGAACACCATTTGATCAGGATAAAAAAAAAAAATGATGATTAAGCCACTCCCACTCGACACCTCCTGATTATAGTTATAAGTGTTGGTTATGCAGTTTAACCTTTATCACTATATATAATTTCATTTGTGGAAGAAAAAGTTTATCCTGCCACTGAAGTGACTGATCCCTGAACAACAGTGAGTTTGAATTTCATAGTTGTTCATAGTTGTGTCATATCCTGCTATGGCAACAAAACACATTTTTGAGTGAAATTAACAATAAGGTAACTACAATTAAGAAACCTTGAAAAAGAATACAGTAGAAAGGGAAGTAATATTAATAATGCAAAGTGCTAAAGGTTAACTGGTAATCAGGCAATGAAATCATTTATATATATGATCTTCAATTTTTTTGTTTGCTATTAATGCCTTTTTTTCTTAATACTGAATGCTTTACTTCAAAACTGCTTGCTTAAAAGACATTACCATTCAAAAATACACTGATTGACATTTTCTCAATGGAGGGGGATGAGAATTTTTAGATATACACAGTATGGACATAGAAATCAATGCTATATGGAGACTACCAGTTTCATACCTCAATGTTATCTTTAAACTTATAAAATGCATTCAGTGAAAGGATGAATTAATACAATATTTACAATATTTACACAGAATATTACACTTGTGTGATTGAATAAAGGGTTTGGTTTTAAATTCCAATAGGAAGGCACCAGTAGAACAAAGAGTTTGTATTTATTTAAAAAAAAAATTTTTTTGTAGCTTATCAACCTTTTGTGGGTCATTAAAAAGTGAAACATTTTGGATTGTAAAAATAATTATCTTTTGAAAGTGTATATTGCATTAACATTTTTTGAGAATTATTATGATTTTTCCAGATACACATCCTACTGTTTAACCTATAACACGGGGAGGAGATAGATTCATACCTTTCCCAAGGGTATTTGCACATAAGTAGAATGAAATCTAAAACCAACAAAATGCAATCCACAGCCAAGACAATGCACAATAATGGGAATTATTTGAAGAGCTAATCAGTATCCACTTTACAAATTTACTGATTTGGTTTTTTTTTTTGTAAGTTCTCACACGTTGAACTCCCTTCTGATCACCATCTTTTGTCTTCCTGAACCTAATTTCGTTTTTGTTCTTTCCTCACTTTTACTCATTAGAATACTATCTTTCTCTTTCACTCCCTGTGTCCTAGCGACATTATTGCCTTGCTTGGGGTGAAATGATAAAAAAGAAAAAAGTGTTTTCAGCATCATTTTGACAGCTTTGAAGTCAATATCTAGCTATGAATATAGAAAAATATTTTTATCTTACAAGAGGTAGTAAAACCAATGCTCTAGTCTGGCTGAAGGTCATTTTCTGAGCATTTAAAAATGGGTGGTATGTGAAACTGGTGCCCTGAGTGAATATAACACTATCTGGCAAAATACCATGGTCTTTCAATCACTTGCGAAACATTTTATGGAGGAAAGATTGTGGGGGCTGGGGCAACAAGATTAGTTTTAAAGAAAGAAACCTGTAAACAATTGTTACTTTCACACATATTCACTCCTAACCCTCACCGTACTAAACAAACATACTGTCAATAAAATATCACTTTTTTTTTTTATCTCTCTAACTGTGACATTTATCTCCTGTCTCTGGTGACCTTACGAAGTCATCAGTTAAATTAACCCAGACAATGACCCTTACAAAACAGGAGGCTGATGGCTAAAAATAGTACATCACACACATACAAGGTCATGTGACTCTGCACATGTGTGATGTACAGTACCAAAAGGTTGAGTAGGAAAAATAGTTGAGAACCAGTTGGACGGTAGACTTTGAGGAATAAACATTGCTTTTTATGATATCAACATATGAGAAGATTGCTTAATGAAGAAACTAAAAATTACACCCAACTTACTAAACATTAATCCTATGCAATATATGGATATTTACTTGATTGACTAAATAGTCACAAACAAAAAAAGAAGGGGGAATTATTAAGTGTGTTTATCAATGAATGTAAGGGCATGTATGATTCTTCCAGTTAAAAAAAACTGAGAACACATCAATTAACTCAACATTAAATCTTTACAGCCGAAAGACTGCAAAAAGAAAATGAACATCATTTGGCAACAAAAGCTTGAAAGAAAAGTAAGAAAAAAACTAAAGGAAAAGCAAAACAAAATATAATAAGAGGAGGGAGAGGGAAGAAGAAGAAGAAGAAAAGGGTATATTTTTTTTATTATTTCAGACTATAGACAAAAGTGTATTTTTTTTAAATCCTCATATTGCATACACTGCACACACCTTTCCACACTAAAACGCTTCCCTTTATCATTGTTGCTTTATATTAAATTACAACTCTGGTTTTTGTTGTTAGTCTGTTGGTTATTATTATTTGTTTTTTTAAATAATTGTTTTACCACAAGCAAGGTGGTACTGCTACTGGTGCACAGGGGGTTACAGTGAGAGAGAGAGAGAGAGAGAGAGAAAGAGAGAACAAAATAGAACAAGTTACCAGGGATATCAAAAAAAAGATAAGAGAAAGATAGGAATCAAGGAGATAGAAGGTAACAGTTGACATTGCACATAAACTTTTAGAGATTGTAGCTATTAGGGAAGCAAGTATACAGAACAGAGTTCTACAGGCAGAAAGTGTGAGAAAAGAAACTAGAAGTGGCAGTTATATTTGACCATTTTAGCAATAAATGAGCGGGACCTAGTTGCCAATCTAGTAGCATGTGGTCAAGGCACCAAGAAAAGAAGCTTGTCAGAGCAGAAGCCATGAAAATATTTGTAGAAAAGATGGTGAGAAAGTTGATTGCAAATCGGGATCAACTACATTGCAGATCCTTCTCCATGTATCTGACCCTGTGAGAGAACCAACTCCTACCAAAGTGGAAATCTTGGCAACAAATGTAATATTTATTTTTTTTATTTTTTTATTTTATGCTGTGGCAATTAGGTCGCAACAACAATGTTACAACCAGATTATACAAAAGTCTTTCAGTCAAGTATTGGATTAAGATTAAGGATTAAGAAACTTTACTTAGCTGCTCTAATTAATGACCAGATTGTAATCACTAAAATAAGTGGCTCATGAATTGTCAAAGCTAAATGGGGACAAATTGAGATGGTGGGTAGTGGGTAGAAACCAACAAAGGAAAACTGAATTGATAAGGTAAATATCCAAGGTCCAAATCTACTGGTTGAGATTTTTTAGATAAAACTCCAGGTAAACAAGAAAACTCAAGCATGATCAGCTGATGCGACTTAAGAAAGAGAATACCTTCTCACACCTAAATATATATTCCAGTGGGATGAAGCTAATTTTTTTAATATAAAGCTATACTGATTGCAAAATATTTAAATACTTAATTTTTAATTTAGCTACAGGATACGACAAATACTTCCCACATAATGTTAAAACATTAATTACATGGAGACCCTAATGCCTTACCATTATGTGGAAGCTATTTCTGCTGCACCATACATACATACATATATATATATATATATATATATATATATATATATATATATATTACGGAAGTTAATGAAGATTAACGGATCTGGTTATAATCAACTGACAATTTGAAATGATTTGTTTGAACATTATTTTTGATCGATAACTGTATTTAAGTAGATATTTTGTTTATAATCAAACAGTATTATTATATCTACCGGTTTGATTATTTATGATAAACTTTTTTTTTGTTACGATAATCCTGCCAAACGACACATTTTCGTAACAAAAAAAAAAAAAAAATATATATATATATATATATATATTATCGTAAATAATCAGGCTGGTAGTAATAAATATATAATACTGTTTGATTATAAACAAAATATTTACTTAAATAGGAGTATTGATCAAAAATAATGTTCAAACAAATCATTATATATATATAAGAAAAAAGTTTGAGAAGCTGCGAGAGTTTTGTTTAAAGTGTAGATTTATTGTTGTTATTGTGATTAATATTACTTGCATTTTGCATGATATCTCAAGTGTCCATAATAGTATTTGTGTCGCTACATGTGTTTTGAGTCAAAAGTTGATTCTCTTCAGGCAAATAAACTTGTGACTTTATATATCAAGATCTGTTTGTTTTTCTGATGGCCAAGATATTGTGTATATATAGATAAGTAGTGATCAAGTCAGAAAGTTCATATGTGTGTATGTTTGTTGGTTTTTTTTTTTCACACTCAAATCTTTAATCTCTTCTGTCATCTTTTGTTGGTGGTAAGATTTTTTACACTGACTTGCAAAATTTGATTTTGTCTTTATACTTCAAAATTGTTTTCAGCAATTTTGATTCAATTCTACTATAGAGGACATCTAGTACATTTTGTTGTTTTGGGAATATTATTTTTGCAATGTTTCGCAATTTTTTTTTGATCGTGTTTGAATTTAGTGTGTGTGACTTAGGTTTTTCATGTTGTTTTGTTGAGGGAAGGCTTGTGTTTTTTTATAAATATTTCTTCCTGCATAATGAGTGTGTCATAATTGGCATTTTGGTAAATAGGTATTACTCTGAATTTACTTCCACTACATTCATGTAAATGTTGAAAAATGTACGATTTCCTGTCATTGGCTAGTTTAATGTTACTTTTGTGCAAGGTGACTCTTTTATTCAGGTCTTGTGTCACCCCCACATATATTTTTGTGCATTCATTACATTTTAGAGCATAAATTATGTTTTTAGAATTGCAGCATAGGTTTGTTTTCATTTCAAATGTAGATGCGTTTTTGAACTTTAAGTAGTTTGCTTATCTTATTATGTTGCATAATCTACATTATTTTTTTGTTGCATTTTGTGACCCGTGTTGTGTGTTGCTCGAATTTTGATGAGGTTAGTATGTTTTTTAAATTTTGGGGTTGGCGTTTGCATTTAATTATTTTAGTTGTCTTTAAGATTTTCTTTATCATTTTTGTTGAGTAATTCTGTGTCTTTTTATCTTTATAAATAATTCTGGGTTGATTTTGTTGTGCATGGAGACATATGTGAGAATATTTTCTTCTTTTTCATGTTTTTTGGGGATTCCAGAGAGATCCTAATGGTATTTCTTCTGCCAGTTGGAAACTCTTGTTTATTAGAGAAGTGGGCGGGGGGTATCCTCTTATTTGTAGGGTTTTGTGTAGTTCCTCTAGGCATATTTTATGAAGGGTTTCATCAGCTACTATTGTTCAAATTTGTTGAGCTAGGGTGTAGAGGATGGATTTTAGACAACTTTTAGTGTGGTGATTCTTGAAATGGAGGTATTGTTGGGTGTCTGTGGGTTTATGGTAAATATCTGTGTTGATGTAATTGTTTTTATTTTTATGAGCATGTCTAGGAATGGCAACTCATATCTATATTCTAGTGTAAACTTAATTTTGGGGTGCAAGTTTTGGAGTAGATTGTGTAGTTTATTTATGTCTCCCCATGTTGATCTTCAAAAGATAAAACAATCATCTAGATATCTCTTCCATGATTTAGTGAATTCTGTTTTTATGTGTTCCCCATATTTATGTCCTATTCGGTTGTATAGGCTTTCTAGATAAGCTAGTGTGAGTGTTGCATATGTCGGTGCCATTTTTGTCCCCATCGTGGCACCTGTTGTTTGAATATAATCTTGGTTGTTAAATTGAAATGAATTGTTGTTTAAAGTTAGTTCTACACTTTGTACAATAAATTCTTTTGTGAAGCGTATGAGAAGTATTTTTTTGTGTTTTTCAATCCAAGATGTAATGGCCTGTTTACCTAGTTCACGGGGTATGTTGCTGTACGGGCAGTTCATATCAAATGTTACTATGAGTGAATGTACCTGGGTCTACTTTTTATGATATGAAGCTTAGGAAATGTATGCTGCCTCAGATGTAGCTTTTTATTTTTGTGGTGTATGGTTATAATATTTTATCTATTAGGTTGCTCAATCTGCTTGTTGGGCAAGCTGGCCCTGCTACAATGGGTTTGAATTTAAGATCACTAGGATTTGGGGTGTGAATATATTCTGATATTTGTTCCTGGATAGCTGCCTTAATTGTGCTTGATTTGTGTATCTTTGGGAGTCAGTAAAAATTGCTAGTTTTTGAAACTAAATCTGTAAGATAATCTTTTTCTTTTTTCATTAGTATTCTCCTGTGTGCAAGGCAGAGTTTTTTTTTATTTCTGATGCGATGTTTTCTTCTATATTATGGTTGATTAATTTGTAGTTATTTTTGTTTCCTAGCATATCTTGAATATTTGTTTTGTAGCAAGTTTTATCCATAATGACTACAGCACTGCCTTTGTTGGTGTCCTTATGTCATTGTTCTCATGAATGATTTCTAATACTAGTTTTTGTTTGTGTGTGAGATTATTATGGGGGTTGTGATTGTTTTGAAAGTCTGTGTTCCAGAATTTTTCAAATATGTTCATTTCATTTGAATTGTTGTTCTTATTTGGGAAATATTTAAATTTGTTTGTTACTATTGAGTTATTGGTAGTATTATTGTTGTATAATGTTTCTATAAGTCTAAATTTCTGCTTGGATTATCTAAGGTTTTTTTTTAGGTCTGTAATGTTACTTTTTGGGGTGGGACAGAATAGAGACACAAATATCATTATGGACACTTAATATATCATACAAAAAGCAAGTAATATTAATCTTAATAACAACAATAAATCTACACTTTAAACAAAATGTTTGCGATTTCTCACACTTTTTCTTCTAGACCAATTTCTCTTGTTGGAACAACTCCTATTTCTGTATGTATGTATATATATCACCATCCACATACAAGCCTGTTTTGCTGTATCACAGCTCATCAGTGTGGCTAAACATTCACTAGCTTCTGGCCGGGATCGAAACTCAACTGATTTGGTGTCAGTCGAAGGAAGTGACTTGATGGTAAAATCCCAAAGAAGATTCTATTAATATTAATTATCAAAAATTAAATATTAAAACTGATCCAGCCAGAGGGTTCAAAGTAATTAAAATTAATTATTTACAGAGACAATATATATATATTACACATAAAAAATTCAAATTTTCCAAGATTGCATAGCCATTTCAGTGAGTGTAATTTACTTCATGGGAAATCTTAAACATTATGGATATATATATAAGGAAGCAAAGGTACAGGTAGATTAAAACCCACTGTTCATGCATTTACTTTTATAAAGAGTGCTTGATACAAAGTATCTCTTAATATTATAATTCTGTTGTTACAGTGGTTTATAAAATATTTTATTTTAAAATATCATCTGAAGTATTGTTCTAAAACATTAAAATTTTTGTGTAATGATGATCTTTTATAAACCATTGCAATAACAAAATTACAATATATATATATATATATATATATATATATATATAAGTTGAATAAATGGATTTGTGACAAGATGATAGAATAAAGAACAAGGTAGGAAATGTATCTAAATCTAACATGTTTAAAGCTTCTTCAGAGATCTAGGCAAAAATGAAAAAAATTTATAAAGAAAAAGGATACTGGCGCATTGCAATTTGGGGTTGATTCTTATTGATCAGATATGAGTCACATGTATTAAAGCAATATACAATTATTTTTAATCAAAACATGTGACATATACCTGACCAATAAGAATCAACTCCAAATCCCAACACACCAGTATCCTATCTCCTTGTAAAAATTTTTCATTTTTCTCTCAGTCTCTGAAAAAGCTTTAGAGTCAAACATATTAGACTGAGATACATTTTCTACTTTGTTATATATACATATATATATATGTGTGTGTGTGTGTGTGTGTGTGTGTATGTATGTTATATGTGATAACATGTGTTATCTTCCCTCTACAAATATGGAATCCGCTATTGCTCAACACCTAGTAGAGAATATAGCCTGTGCCAAGTCGTATAGGAAAGACTGGTTCAAGATTTTGCACATAGCTGGTTCCAGTAACCATTTAAAGATTTTGGAATCAGTCTGTATATCTTTATGTAAAGCTTCTCTTTGCCGGCAGAAGGATTTTGTGAAGTCTCTACATTTGTTGGGGGATATTTTATTTTAACTGTCCCTTGCTAATTATTTACACGTGATTTCTTCTCCCCTCATTATAAGCATATATATTTATACGTATATTTATTTTAACGTATTCCCCTGCCCCCATTTTTTACTCTTCATTTTTGTTGCTGTTCTTTTCGTCTGATTTATAATTCTAACGATTTTGTCCTGATGAGAGGGTCTTAGGGACTGTCAATAAATTCCTTGTCTTTAAAAAAAGTATATATATATATATATATATGTAAAAATATACTCAGTTACGATCTGAGATTAAGGACAGGCTGGTTAAATAAAATAAAGACAAGAGGAAAACTGTATTGAAATCGCCTACGAGTTTTGTCCTGTGATGGACTTTATCAAGGCAAAAAGACGAAATGAGCTTTATTCTAAATTACGTATCTATAAACAAACAACTATAAGAACGCTCACAAATCATTTAAAAAGATTAACAGAATATTTTAGTTTTAGAATTCCTTCATGTGTAGTGCAAAGTCACGAGATGTTAAAATGAAGGGATTTCAACCGTTGGTTTATTTGTTTTTTGTATCATGGTGGTGTAGACGTTTTCTTTTGTGTTATTTTTTTTACTTCTTTTTGCACTTCTGGGAAGGATATATTTTTTTTGTATTTTATCATGATTATTTCTTTTTCTTGCTTGTAGCTGCAGCATTGTTTTCAAAGTGCAGAGTGCCCAAGCAGTTTGAGCATAAGCTCTCATTTGGACAATTCTCTTATGTTCTGGATCTTTTTCACTGCATTTACTACATGCCTGTCTGTTACAACAGGAGTCTTTATGATGTCCAAATTTATGGCATTTGTAACATTGAAGAGGATTTGGTAAGTATTGTTCTACTCTTATTATTTTGTATCCTATTTTTATTGTTTTTGGAATTTGTGGAGAGTTGAATGTTAGGATATAGATGTTGGTTTGTATTTCTGCTCCATTTTTCTTTATTATAATTCTTCTGACATCTGTGACTTCTTGAGTTTTAAGTTCTAATTTTATTTCTTCTAGAGTGCATAGGGAAAGTTCTTTGTTCCTTACCACACCCTTTGAAAAATTTTGGTGTGGGTAGGATTTTATATCTGTTTCTTGTAGTTTTCTTTGTCATAGTAATATTTCTGCATATTTTTTTTTATTATCTACTTCCACTAGTAGTGTTGTGTTTTGTAATTTCTTTAAAGTTTTTGGTGAGATTAGGTTTGATATTGCTTTCTGAATTTTGAATGGAGACATTTTAGTAAATGACTTGTTATTTATTGCTTCAAGGGCAATAAAATGTGGGAAGGTTTCACTGTCATACTGTCTCAAAATCAGTATCCACATGTGGTCTCTTGGAAGATTTTTTAAGTGCCATGGATTATTTTTAATTAATTCACCATTCATGCTCCATACCCACCACAGAGTTCAGGATTGGGACATGGCAAAGGGGAAACCCATTCGCCTTGCCATGTTGGGGCTATGTGGAAGGTATACTCGCTTTGGGAGTAGTCTTTGAGCACATGTGTTTCTTTAATTCTGTTATCCAAGTATCATGGCTTGTCAAGTTTTACAACTGTGTCAAGTCCTTTTCTTCTGTCAAACTGATTGACCCTCAGCCATTGCCTCCATCATATATTTAGGGGTAGGTGTTAGTTTTGGTTTGGAAGGGAAGTATGAGTTTGGGGTGGATTATATATGATGGGGCTTGACATGACCAGCTGATTGATCGGATCGGGCCTCATTGACTGCTCGTCTAGCATAGATAATAGTTGAAGTGGTGTGTTGCAGGGTCATGACCTGCTCAACCACCAGGATTCCGTCCCCAGGCATCATGGGTCGCCGTCCATGGCCAACAAGTGGCCCTGTTGAGGGACTTTTACCCTCTGCAGGGAGGTAGTTGGTGTATTCTGATGCCCAGTCAACAGGGCGAAACAAATTTAGAAACTTTACAAAATCTTTCTGCCGCATAAGAGAAGGTTTCCATAATGATATAGAGACTGATTCTAGAATTTTTAAATGATTATTGGAACCAGATCTATGTATAATTTTAAACCACTCCTTCTTATAGGACTTGGCACATGCTATATTCTCTATTAGATGTTGGGCGATAGCCATTTTCGTATTTGTAGAGGGAAGGCAACACATGTTACTTATTTTATCAAGTCTTATTTTTGAAGGCACATGCTGATTAATCCTTGTTTCTAAATGTAAGGTGGTATGCCCCACATAACCAGCAGCACACTAGCAATTAAATTCATATACCAAATTACTCAATTTGACAAAAAAAGAAAGAAAGAAAAGAGAGATGTGAAAAGAAGTAAGATTCTTAAACATACCTGAATCAAAAGAATGCTCGACTTGCATCCACTGGAGACCTTCAAATTCATCATTTACCTGCGAAAAGAAAAACAAAATTAGTGTCTGCCAATCTCTTGTTATCCAAATTAAAGCTAAACTTATTTCATTGATTCACAAATTGGAGTGTATGTGTGTGTGTGTGTGTGTGTGATGATTAATGTGGAGAACTGAGTCACTTAACTGAGCAGAGTTATGTCGACTTTGTGAAGGCACAATTATAACGTCCTCATCCCCCAGGGGTTTTTTTTTTTGTTTGTTTAGCATGACTCTTCAGTTAAGTGACGTGACAAACTTCTCTACATCAATCCTATTAATGCTCTATCTCTATATTGGGCACATTACAACAAAAACCTGCTTGCCAAAATATCATTTTATGAGTATACCACTGAAAAATAACAATATTGGCCCTAAGCATCATCAAAATTCAGTTTTTCAAAAGATGATGTTCCCAGAAGTGTGTGTGTGTGTAGTTTCAGATGGTAACACATCTATAAGGAAGTACTATAAGCAAGCTTGAAATTCATTGTATGTCATTTTACTTTAGTATAAACATCTTTGTTTTTCATGGCATTAAACATGTCAAATTTCATGCCAAACAAAGTATATTTGTGGGGAATTTTACTGCACTACTTTGTTCAAGGATGTGCATCGTGGTGCAGTGGATATCAGCTCGGAACGAGAAATCGGGAAGCTGAGTTCAAATTCCAGTCTAATTCCTTGCATTCACTTACGCGCAAATACCCTTGGGAAAGGTATTAATCCGTCTCTTCCCTCCAGTTATGGGTCAAATCACAGGACAGATTGGGTTCTATAGCCTTGGTTGGTAACCAGTCTACCGCAGAAAGCAATGGCAACCTACTGCGGGATAATCTTCTGCCCAGTCAGTCATGTCTCTTTCGAGACATGATCGCCCAAGCGTGTATCACGTATGGCACATAACTGACTGACTGATTTTGTTCAAAAGAAATCTGCAGCTGAAGCATACAAAATTCTTATTGAGATGAGACTTATGGTGACCATGTTCTGTTGGAAACAACATGCAGAGATTGGTTTAGACACTTCAAAAATAATGATTTTGATGTTGAAGATAAAGAATTCTCTGACACACTGGAAAAGTTTGAAAATGAAGAACTCGTAGTATTACTTCATGGAGATTCATGCCAGGCACAAGTTGAACTTGCAGAATCATTAGGAGTTGATCACATAACAGTTTCAAAACATTTGAACGCTGCTTCAGTGGAAGAAAAGGAAAGGTTTTTTGAATCGTATCCTAACCAGCAATAAAAAGTGGATGCATCATGATAACCGTAAGCGTAGAAGATAATGAGCTAAGCCCGGTCATGCATCAACATTGGTGACAAGGCCAAATTGAAGCTTCTGCCCTGCATTTGATGGGGTCAGCTGGGTGCAGTTTATTATGAGCGACTCAAACCATCACAGGGGATCGCTACTGACTACAATCGATGTGTTTGAACTGTGCATTGAAGAAAAAAACATTTGCTATATGAGCAGACATGACAGTGATTTTGCAACATGACAACAATAGGCCTCATGTTGCAAAATGGGTGAAAACCTACTTGGAAACACTTAACTCACCCATTGTATTCACCAGACATTGCTTGATCCAATTATCACATGTTCCAATTGATGGCACATGGCCTCGCTGCACTTTCTTTCTTATGAAGATGCAAAAAAAAAAAGAGTCAACTCGTGGTTAATCTCAAAAGACGTGTTGTTTTTCCAATGTGGAATTCAAGTGTTGCCAGAACTTATTCAAGGTCATTATATAAGAAATTTTACAGAAAGTTAAGAAACTGGTATTAACTGACATATTTAAATTTAATGATGTTCAAACAAATAAATAAATATATATATAATTAGTTAGTTTTTGGTCATAATTAAATTAGATCAGTACACAGTTGTATTAAAAAGTGTTCAATACATTTATATTGTAGAACTTTTAAATAATAATAATAAAAGTTATTTTAAACTGCCCAAAGATACACAAAGATTAAAATCTAGGTTGCAGAAATAACTCACTTCCAAATTACATATTTAATTTATTTGTTTGAAGATTATTTTTAACTGAATAAATTAAATATGTCGATTGTTAAATCCAGTTTGTTAATCTTTGGAACGTCCCGTTTATATATATATATATATATATATATATATATATATATATATATATATATATATATGTAGGTGGATTTTTGAAATAATTAAATAGGACGAAATGACCGTCCAGTACTTTCTACATTCTGTTGAGGTCTAATAAAAAACTTGATGAATTATTTAATTATATATATATATATATATAAGTGGATATTGAGGTTAACACTCAGCAGCAACAGCCTGTTTCATGCTTAAATGTAATCTTTTTAGGGGCTATTGAGTAAAAATAATTGTACATCTTGATGGAGTTTTGTGGCTATTTTATAGTTTTGCTTGTTAACATTTTTTATTCATACTTTATTATTCTTTTCATTCATTTTTAGTTTTTGCTTTTTGACATAGTAAAAATTTGTTTTCATGTTAGCATTTTGAGATGAGTTCTGAGCATTTAATTATTTGTGAGACTGAAGGAGAAAATAATTGCCTTCCCTGACCAACATATAGATAAGAAAAATAAATATGCAAAATAAAATAATCCAATTCAATAAATAAGCAAACAAGTAAATAATTGTTCAAACTAAATTTGACGGTTCTTTTTTAAAAGAGAAAATAGTGAATATCTAAGCCAAAAATAAATTTACTGAGAAAATAGAAAAGTGATATTCTTGTTTTAATAATCAAAAGACAATTCACTGAAAGAAGCCATCCTCAGTATCTACCACGGTTTTGATATGGCTCTGATATTTGATACATATGACCTTCACAATATCCCTAAAGAGAGAGCACCAAACACTTTTTTAATTCTGTCAATGGTTTGGTTTACTAGTTGCTTTAGTATGGAAAAAACGTATTATGGCAATAACTTTTTTCCTTAAAAAAAAAAAAAAAAATGCATTAGGGAAACAATTTTTTTTCCTTCAAAAACATTTTTGTTGATAACATTTTTCCTTCAAAAATGTTTTCTTGGTAATATTTTTCATTCAAAAATTTCTATGCATATATATTTCATAAAAGTATGTTTTTATACTTTCACAGTGTTTTGAACCCTGCTTGGAGGGTTAACTATTTCCCCATAGCTGGGACCCTAACAGGTGTTACCACCCTGGGTTAGGGTGGACCTGGGAACAATAGCAATTAAGAGGTGGTTCCATGCTCCTCACAACCTCGAAATTAGAGGCCTTGCTGCCAGATGCAGTTTACCATCATACCAATCCTGTCGATGAGCTGGGACTTGGTATTACAATGCAGTTTATGTGTTCCTTAAAGATGCCACACACATAAAAATTCATGGAATTACAATCAGGGGAGTTAGGGAGCCAGTCATTGGGGTGGGTGAAGTCATCAAAATTATCCTGAACCACTTCTGACTCTTCCTGGAGGTGTGACAGGGAACTGAATCTTGTTGCCACACACATGGTTTTCCAGTAGCCACTCTCTCCATCTGATTTGAGCCTGAGATCCTGTCTAAAGATATGAAATGGCACATCACCCTCATTGGAGACACCTAAAAATCATCATAGTTTGGGGAAACTTGATCTTCATGATCGAGGAACATCGTATGATTGTAGGCTGGGTGTTGTGCAGTTGGTCCTGACAAAAATTCTTTTCATCAGAGAAGAACCAAACTGTCCCTGGTTCAACAGAATGTTTTACCTTGTTTAGGAGTTTCTTTGCCTTTGTCAGATGGTTTTCTCAAGCATTTTTTTTTTTTTAAAGAAGTTAACCATTACACTTCTTGTATGACTGGTAGAAGAGGTCCTCATTCAAAGCCAGATTCATGGTGGAAATTTCAACACCCATTTCCTGCACCAAAGCCTGCATTCCCTTGTCTTGGTCTTTCATTACTTTTTCTTGCAGTTGTTGGATTAATTCTGGTTTATGGAAGCAATAAGATTGCTACGTTCTTTCCAACAAGCCACAGCCAGTCTCTGTTACAACTCCTTATTTCACGTCTTATTGTTTTCAGTGTTTGAAGAGCATTTAGTAGCTGCCATGATTACAACATTTTGATGCCCGGCACGAATCATAACAATGCAGGTTACCTTTTTCCAATATTCAGGTGGCTTTCATTCTTCCACATCAATTAACTCTGACACCACTAAAACTGTTCACTGTTTACAGATATTCCAAAACAACTATAAAAATTAAAAACATTAGACTCAAATTTAACCCGAACACCTTGTACATGCATGAACCCAATGCAACGTCAATTGCTATCTCCTACGTCCCATTCATCTCTTATCCTTTCCCACACATCCTCTGTACTGTGTTTTTCTCTCACTGTAAACATCTGCGCACAAGAGGCAGTCCTGCTTTGCTTGGGGTGAAATGATTATAAAAATAATTAATAGAAATAATGACAATCAAAAACAAATAATATATTTCCATACATATTATCCCTGATATTGAGCACTTTAACCCATAAATAGAGCATACTTTAAAGCTATATTTTATTATACATATATGTCCCCACAAATGTACAGTCAGGTAGTCCTAGACAGTCTTTAAGAACCACTCAAGCTGTTCATGATTTGGCTGTTGGACAACATTTACTTGATAATCAAGACGGTGCCTCTAGGTATGAGGACACATAGTTTTCTGTCTTGCACAGCACACTTGGCCCATCATTTACGTGTTTTGGAGGCTGTTTACTTGAAAATCCATCAGCCTAGTCTGTGCAGACAGAAAGAGCATTTCATTTGCTCCTTACGATTGTTGGAGAGGCTGTGAGTTTTTCTTTTTCTATTTTATTCAGTCATATGTGATACATACTTGGGTGATCATACCTCGAAAGAGAAATAATTGACTGGGCAGAAGATTATCCCGCAGTAGGTTGCCATTGTTTTCTGCGGCAGACTGGTTGCTGACCAAGGCTATAGAACCCAATCTGTCCTGTTATTTAACCCATAACTGGAAGGAATAGATGGATTAATACCTTTCCCAAGGGTATTTGTGCGTAAGTGAATGCAATGAATTCGACTGGAATTTGAACTCGGCTCCCTGATTTCTTGTTCCAAGCTGATATCCAATGCACCACAATGCACATCCATTTTATTACTCTTGTGAAACTGTTTTTACACCCCACTTACATTTTAATTATTTTTTGATTAAAATTATGTTTTTAAACGAGTTCCAACTTTCCCTTCTGTAATTTTAGTATTCTGTTTATCATTAACATTAACGCCAACGAGCAACTTTGATAATGTGTTGGCTGAAAGGATCCTAAGGTCTACGTGATGACAACTTTATATATATATATATATATATATATATATATATATAAAAAAAAAAAACAAAAAAAAAACAGGGTGTATCAAAAATACTTTGAAAAATATTGGGGACAGGTTCCACACACCAAATTAAGGACAAAAGTTTATATAAATATATGTCTGTAAATCCTTCAATTTTTGTGTTAAGTTTAAAGAAAGTTTACAGTAGATGATATTGTGTTTCCATGCAGACTAGGTTACATTTATCATTCATGTACATTTGCGGCTAGTCTGTCTTCAACATTTTAATGTGTGCCATAGTAAGTTAACTGAAAAGCATTCTGTTTAACAATGGCAGAACATTTATATCATGCACAGACAGATATGAAATTTTACATATGGCTGTAGCAAATGTAATGAAGGCAACGCTGCATCAGAGTGTGTTTCTAGACTGAAGATAACCAAGTCATCCAACCTTTACTGTTGTTTATTGATGCGTTGATGAGACAGGATCCATGGCACTACAAAGTATGAATTGAGAAAGGCCGAGATCTGCTTGTACACCTGACCATGAATAACACATTCTATAAGCTGTTGGAGTTGATTCAAGTAACAGCATACATCAAGTGGTCCTTGCATGCTGCACATCTCATAGTACCACATGAAGGGTACTTCAAGAGCAGCTCCTGTATCTCTGTCATTTACAATGTGTGCAGAGTCTTTCACCTTCTGATAACTAACCACAGGAGAACTTCTGCCGACGGTTTATTGCACAAACTGATGATCCGTGGTTTGTCACTTCAGTCTTGTTTATAGATGAGACATTTGGAAGAGATGGAATAACAAATTTACATAACCAACACTTATGGGTAGATCGAAATTCCTAAAGTATAATATAGCTTAGACACTAAAATCAGTTTACGATTAATGTGCGGGCTGGAATTGTAGGTCTGTTGGGTTCATATGTTACTCCTATCATGTCTTACAGAAGCTAACTTCAGGAACTTTATTTTGAAAACAATTCCAGAGGATGTACCCCTGCTAATATGAAGATGCATATATAGTTCATGCGTTATGGGGCTTCAGCACATTTTAGTCATATTGTTTGCGATGCACTGGCCGACATCTACCATGAAAGATGGACGGGTAGAGGTGGAACAGTTCCATGGCTTTCATGTTTGCCTAACTTAATCCTTTGGAATTTTATCTATGGGACAATTTAAAAACAATTGGTTTATGGAGCAGACATTAATAATGCAGAAACGCTTCATCAATGTGTCACAGGAGCTTGCGAAACCATTTAATACTGTCTGAAAGTATTTGAAAAAGTCTGCTAGATTCATTAGGTGCATGTATGTGTAGAAGCAAGCAGAGGATATTTTGAATATTTGTTACGAGTTGCTGGGGTACAATGATGGTCTTTTGGACATATGTTTATATGGATATTTTACCTTGTTTTGGGGTCAGGAATCTGCCCCTAAAGTTTGTTAAAGCATTTTTGATACAACTTGCATATGTGTGTTTGCCTCCCTCTTATATGCATGCATCAATAGATTTAGCTTGGTTAGAATAATTATTTCATTCATTTAGTCGACCCTCATTGTATGTCAAGGAAGAAACATTTTGTCAAGGAATCTGTAGGGAGATGAACATAAAAAAAAATCCCCTACACCAAATTTATAGACAATTTGTACAGATGCAAACTGGGATTTTTTCTTAACCAATAAAAATGGTCTTCTAAATCTCCTCCATCATATTGTTCATTTTTGTTCTGAAGTCAGACCACTACAATCACTTAAATGTATCTTTTTTGCATGTAAACATCATTCTTTATTGTTGCTGCTTTGCCTACTTTTGATTTTGAATTTTGATTAATGGCATATCAATCCCTGTGGGTTATTTATTACCAAAAAAGTGGGGTTTAAAGATATTTTTTTAATGTCCGATTATAGTGAGAAGGTTGATTTAGTTAGATTTTAATGAAAGTTTTTTTGTTTTTATTCTTTGTTATTTTAGAAAACTGAAAATGTCTTCTAGTTTTGTATTCAAAAATATTTTGCTGAGAATAATTTTTTCCTTCAAAAGTGTATGTTTTTCTCTAAAAGTCTATTTTTATGTATATATTTCTATAACAGTGTATTTTTATACTTTCACTAGCAGTATGGCCCGGTGTTGCTTGGGTGTAATGAAAGTTTTAAAACTAATCCATGGTCCTGGAGCTCAGACTCTTTGGACGTTGGCACGAAAGACTAAATAAGCAATAGTTGTTTCCAGTTAAAGTGAAACTGTAGACTGAAAGAAAAATGAATAGATGTAAGTCAAATTTTGATTTCCTGGAATCGATATCAAATAAGTTTTTTACAGCGTAAACTGAATTTTGAAGGCTAAATAAGTCCTCTGAGTAAATGGCATCATGGCTGAGATTAAGAACTACAATTATACCTACTTAGAGCCAAACCCCGAAGCAAAAACTAAAATAAAAGGGCTGAAAAAATAATTTTGATCAGATCTGGTATCTTGCCCTTTATATATATATATATATTATTGATTTTCTGCACTATTGTAAGAACTGCAACCTTGAAACTTCTGAATATCATTTCTTATGTCTTTGTCTATGAGTGTATTAAATTTGATTAAAATCGGACCACTCCTTCTATAACCCGATTTTTTCGATTATCAATATTTATCGGGGGTGCCTTGAAACAAAACCTAGCTAAGAACACACACAGACACACACACACAATAAATAAGTTTAGATTAGATAGTGTTTTGACCCCAGTTTGGGGGATTAACTATTTGCCCCTAGCTGGGACCCTAACAGATGCTATCACTCTGGGTCGGGGTAGACCTGGGAACAACAGCAATTAAGAGGTGGTTCCATGCTCCTCACAATCAGAGGCCTTGTTGCCAGATGCAGTTTACCATCATGCCCAGGACCTTGCCTACTTTTGTCTTGAATATATATTGTTTAGTTATTATTTTTGCCGTTTTTTTTCTTTCTTTCTTTTAGTATTGTTTATTGGAAACTTTGACAATTCCATTTGTTGGGCATTCTTGCCAATTATACTTAAGCATGGCAATAAGAAAAAGTGCAGGGAGAGGTGAATTTATGTTTTTCTCAAGGTCAGTCAGTTGAGTGCCATATGTGATACACGCTTGGGCGATCATGTCTCGACAGAGACATGACTGACTGGGCAGAAGATTATCCCACAGTAGGTTGCCATTGCTTTCTGCGGTAGACTGGTTGCCGACCAAAGCTGTAGAACTCAATCTGTCCTGCTATTTAACCCATAACTGGAAGGAATAGGCGGATTAATACTTTTCCCAAGGGTATTTGCACGTAAGTGAATGCAATGAATTCAGCTGGAATTCGAACTTGGCTTCCAGATTTCTTGTTCCGAGCTGATATCCAATACACCACAATGAGGTAATTAGCTCTAAGTGAACATAACCATTGATTCTTTTCTTTTTTAAATAAATTGCTTTTTCAAAGTTACTGTACATCACTAATGACCAATGAAGATATTGTAAAATTGATATTTCATTTCCTTCTAGTATGAGATAAGGAATTATCTTTCAGGATTATTGATATCCATCAGTTTGGCATAATTTTAACAATGTCTTGCCAGCCTAGAACTAGAATATTAAAGAATTGTTCTATTATCATAACCAATGACAATCAAAGTCTTGAGCTTTTATTCAATAGATGAAAGGGTATTCTGACTAGTAGATTAATATTGACTGTTGATAGTAGAAACTGTTAGTTTATTAATAAGAAGAATGACAAGAGGAAAACATTTGGCGGACCTGAAGGAGACTACCACCACCTTTAAATTTGTTGTTTTTCTTTTGTTTTTACTTTTTTCAATGCAGTCTTATCAATTTTATCCTAAACTTTCTGACTGACAAAAAAAAAATTTGGAAAAATTTCAATATTTAAACAATTTTAGTGGGGGCTCAGTTTTTCATATAACGTTATAGTAAATCGATCCTCCACTTTGGAACCACTCACCTATATGACATTACCACCACCTGTAAATTTGTTGATTATCAATTTTTTTGTTTTTACTTTTTTCAGTACAATCTTATTGATTAAACCCTAAACTTTCCGATTGACAAAAAAAATTTGTAAAAATTTCAACATTTAAACAATTTTAAGGGGGGCTTAGTTTTTCATACAACCTTATAGTAAATTGATCCTGTGCAATTAACTTTTTTGTTTGCGCATATTCAACAACTGAATCCTTTGTGAAATTTTTGAAAAAAGCTATTCTTGGAGTTTCCTTGGAAGATGTCATCGTAAGAACTAAAGAAAACTTGAATAAGACAAAAACGAGCAACATCTCACCCCCCCCCCCCCAAAAAAAACAAAGTGACCCCAATGCGAGTGGTTCCAAAATGGAGAATCGATTTACTATAACGTTGTATGAAAAACTGAGCCCTCCTCCCTCAAATTTTTTAAATATTGAAATTTTTCCAAATTTTCTTTGATAATCGAAAACTTTATATAATAGTCGATAAGACTGCACTGAAAAAAGTAAAAAAACTGAAAAACAACAAATTTAAAGGTGGTGTTTGTCTCCTTCAGGTTTGCCAAACATTTTAACTTGCTTCATTTCTTGAGTAACTTTATCAAAGGCAGGTTTGAAGTTTTCCGAGAAGCCTGCATGCAAACACAGAAGAAATTATCGCTGGAAAGAGAACAAAAATTTGAGTGTTCCAAATTGGGGAACAGTCTAAATAAGTGAAAATCCCTTGACATTACTGAAAGGAATGAAACTACAAGAGATAAATAACAAATGATGTCATTTTGATATACTTTTAAACAAATCTGATGTTATTTTTTCATGATCATGTATAAATATGTTGGTTTGAGAAAGAAACTAGTTTATGTATGCTGTCAAAATTTCTGGTAGATATTTTCAAGTCTTTTCTATCATCAAGCTTTCATATCTAAACTGTTAAATATATTTGTTACATGTGCATGTTCATTAACCAATCTCTTCTGAGCTCTTTTTAGTTTCTGGTCTTTTCTAAACTCTAGTGATAATTTTCTTAAGATGTGCTTAAAAGTTGTTGGAATGCTTCCCTCCTTACAAAAAAACAAAAAACAAAAAAAAACAAACAAACAGTATTCTTGCATAAAAATAAAAATTTTGAATGGATCAAAATAAATATTTATTTCCTAAATATTTTAATGGGTCTTTTATTCCTTGGATTTACTCTTTCAAATGGAAAGACTACATTGAATCTATAGGTGTGTCTGCAGATAGGAAGGTGGGTCATTGTGTTGGGCCAGGAAGTTTTTCTCATTAGAATCCATTTTGCATATTCCTAAATCTACCATTTGTCTGTTATTGAGTACTGTTGCTATATTTGGTCAGGTGATCCTGCTATTTATCTTGAGGTTCTTTACAAAATCCACAGATGGATCTGCAATGTAATCACTCCTGACTTGGCAGCCCAACTTCTGTCACTTTTTCACTGACATGTGGATTCCTTACTGTCTTTACAAATATTGTTACATTTAAAGGCTGAATCAGTCAGTTAAGTGCCATATGTGATACATGCTTGGGCGATCATGTCTCGAAAGAGACATAACTGACTGGGCAGAAGATTATCCCGCAGTAGGTTGCCATTGCTTTCTGTGGTAGACTGGTTGCTGACCAAGGCTATAGAACCCAATCTGTCCTGCTATTTTTTTTTAATCATATCACCCCGAGCAAGGCGGTAACGCCACTGAAGCGCAGGGGGCTACATAGGAGTGACAAGATTGGAAAAGAGAAAACCGGAAACCACATCCTAAACAAGGAACAAGTGATGAGCCTCTTCACCTGTTCAATAGATGTGGGTGGAGTGTGAACCGGGCGATAGTTTAGTCTATCTACTCCAATTGATAGATAGATAGGATGTAAGGTTTCATATATTCATGTATTTTTGTGGAAGTGGGGGAAATCTGTCGTCATGACAGACGCAGACATATATATATATATATATATATATATATATATATATATATATAGGGGGGGTGTAATTTAAATAAGATGTACTATGGTAGCAAAATCTCCCCCAAACATGCTTGACTAAACAATGCTGACAACCTCCGCCCATCAATGTCCCATTAAACTTTTCAAATGAGTAGATAGATCTATCGCCCGGTTCACACTCCACCCATGTCTATTGAACAGGCTAAGAGGCTCATCCCTTGTTCCCTGTTTAGGATGTGGTTTCTGGCTTTCTCTTTTCTAATCTTCTCACTTTGTTTTCTTGTTTTGTTTTTTTCAATCGGAGTAGATAGATCTATCTATCGTCTGGTTCACACTCCACCCATGTCTATTGAACAGGTTAAAAGGCTCATCCCTTGTTCCCTGTTTAGGATATGGTTTCCGGCTTTCTCTTTTCCGATCTTTCCCCTATTACGTAGCCCCCTGCACATCAGTGGCGTTACCGCCTTGCTCGGGGTGATACGATTTAAAAAAAAAAAAAAAAAAAAAAGGATGTTTTTTTCCTCTTGACACTGCTATTATTTTAACTACGTTCATTCACTCCCTTTGTTTTAAAAAGTAATCATTAGATTTGTCATAAAACCTCAACATACAAGGAAAGTAAATTTATACGTTTTTGTTAGTTAGAATTTACAGCAAAAAAAAGTTTTATCAGTAAAATCTTTTTTATTATTAATAGGAAAGACCAAAGTATTTGATTATTAGATTATATTTTTTAATCTCTTTTAGAACCTTCAAAATTCTGGGTTAACTGGAAGGAAGAGACGGATTAATACCTTTCCCAAGAGTATTTGCGCGTAAGTGAATACAATGGATTCAACTGGAATTCGAGCTCGTCTCAGATCAATAAAAATGCTATGCTACAAAAAAAAAATCTTTTTAATGTAGCATAGAATTGTTATTGATCTACTGTTTAGCCTTTAAATGTAACGATGTTTTGTTTTTTTCATTTGTTTTTAATTATTTTATCAATTGGATAAAGACAAAAGAGGGTTTCTGGGTGTGAAAGTGAATGAGAAGATTTTAGTGAGGAAAAATATTTCCTGAAAACAGAAGATTGACAGTGCATATAATTTTTTGAAGATCATAGGAATACTAGACGATCTCCTCACAGATCAAGAACAGATATAAAGCAACAGAAATGTGGTTTTACAGTAGCATGCTGAGATTACCATAGACCGAACATATGAGCAAAAAGTTTTGGAGAAAATGGAAACAAAAAAGTGACAATTTAAATTTCTAGTGCACATGTGGAAAGAGGGCTTGGAAAATTTGATACTCACAAGAGAGATTGAAGTCGAGAGACATAAAAAAACAAGGTATAAATGAACTTGAGTGAATGAATGGTGGAACAAGGTTTAGGAGAAACAAGAAAAAGACAAAAATTTACTAAGAGATATAAATTGTGAAAGGCTATTATTCCCTACATCCTGGATGGACATGGAAGAAAGAAAAATTAATCTATTTTAGTTGTACACTCTTGTGTAAATTAATTGAAGCAAAATAAATAATGTTGTCTTAGAATCTTTCACACTTTCCCTGATAATGTATATGTCATCTCTTGGCATTGTCTTTACGTTTTGGACTGATGGATCTTGTTTTTTTTCTTCACCTTGATGACACGACTGACAGTTAAAAGGCTGACACCAATAATATCTGTAATCTCTCTGTTCAGCTTGCCAGTGTCTTTGTACAGTGTTCGTTTTCATATGCTTCCTTGAAGTAACGTCCAGGGCTGTAGGACAACTAACTGATAGCCGAGACAATAGTGTCTGGGTATGATAAAAATTTGATGCAATCATGGATGACACAATATTCTTCAAGGACAAACAAATTTCATTATATACCCTGAAAATAGATTCATATTTCTGCACACCACTGCAAATGACCTAATCTGAGGAAAAAATATAAATCAATTACACCCTGTGACACCAGTGGGTCTAAATTGGCCATATGGTGAAAGAAAAGGAAAGCAAAGCAGTTATTTCAATTAATTTGCACAAGGGAGTACAAAGATGTGCTGAAAAGTTGTTGGAACATCTCCCTCCTCACCAAAAAAGAAAAACAGTATTCTTCATAAAAATAGAAATTTTGAATGAATCAAAATGAATATTTATTTCCTAAATATTTTAATGAGGTTTTTGTTCCTTGGCCTCACTCTGAAACATTCTCAAATGGAATTGTTTTTTCTCATATTGTAGCCCCCTGCAACCAGTAGTGGTCCTGCCTTGCTTAGACGTGAAATGGATATAAAAACATAATAATGTAAATTTTTTTTTTTAGAGGAAGTGGTAGGGGTGGGTGGAATGGTCTAAAATATTTTTTAACATTTAAAGTTGTTTTTTAGGATAATAGAGAAAAACATTTAGTCTAGAGTTCTGGTAAGCTCTATCTTAAATAATTTGAATCAATATTTTACAACCACCACTCTATCCTGCAGACTAACTTGTGACTTGACCAACCACAACACAATGTTTGTATTCATGAACAGAGACTGGCATATGACAAACACTTAACAATACAGATATAATAGTAACTTATATATTGATGTACCTACTACTGAGTACATTACAATAAAAAAAATTAATAATCTAAATCTCTGAGCATAAGAGGAAGGATATATATATATATATATATATATATATATATATCTTGTAATTTTATTATTAAAGCATAATATCATTACACAAAAATTTTCATGTTTTAGAACAATATTGTTGTTCTTCAGGTGATATTTTAAAAATAAATGGTGAAAATGATTTATTTTAGAAAACATAAGATGAATTCATGGTTATTCAGAAAATTAAGGAGGGGTAGTTGGAGAAAGTTAAGCAATATGATTGTGGGTGTGTCAGTATTACTCAATAAAAGTAAATGCATGAACAGTGGGTTTTAATCTATCTGTTCTTTTAATTTCTTATAATATATATACACACACACATACACAAATAAATACACAGCAGTCTTTATTATAATAGAGAAGATGAAAAAGAAAGATTTTTGAGGCTATTATAATTAAGATGAATACCCAAAAGTTGTATAAGTGATTTTCTTCATGCATTATCATTATAATGCAAATAACACCAGAATGTTCACATAAAACATTTTGTTTTTAGAACGAACATTGATAACTGATGTTTTTGTGTCCATTTTGAGCCTGGACTTTGATAATGGGTAAATTTATATTTGAAAGTTAAGTGCCATATGTGATCATGCTTGGGTGATTATCGAAAGAGATGTAACTGACTGAGCAAAAGATGTTCCCACAATAGGTTGCCATCACTTAGTGCGGTAGATTGGTTGCCAACCAAGGCTATAGAACCTAATCTGTCTTGTTATTCAACCCACAGCTGGAGGGAAAAGTGACAGATTAGTACCTTTCCCAAGGGTATTTGCACATAGGTGAATGCAATGAATTTGATTGGAATTTGAACTCAGCTCTCTTATTTCACATTCTGATGCGATATCCACTGCACCACAATGCACATTATTAGTTGAAAGTACTCAATGAAAAAGTCTTGGAAAGTTCTTACAGAAACTAACTACTGATTGTAGAAGGAAACATGATTGCTTAGTAAAATGTTACAAAAAGAGAAGAAAAAAGATAAAGAAGAATAAAGATGAAAATGGAAAAAATAAGGTCTGTGACCTTTAACCAAATACACACAGACATTTAAATGAGATTTGAAAAAAAAAATTATGTAAGAGAAAAAACATGAAATTTTATCACGGTCAAATAGAACAAAAAAGTTTTTCAACAAATTCTCTAACCTTTGGACAATACCCTTCAAAGCCATCAATAACAATATATTAAAAATTAAAGATGACGGGATTTGTACTTGCAGGTGTCCATCTTCTAAACAGATGTTAAATTGAAATAATCTATTTAAATGATCCCTGAATTAAGCCTACACTAGTAATCCTTTCCTAAAAAAAAAAAAAAAAAAAAAATCAGCAGATTTAATGCTCTAACACTGATATCACACACAAACACACACACACACACACACACACACACACAGGTGATACTGCTGAAAAGTTTTGTTGCTTAACCCACTTTTCAGAATCTACTCAAATTGGAGGAAGAGAATGTGAGTTTTGGGGAAGAGGGTTCTTGGTCAGGTTGCAAACTTTTCACCACTAGCTTGTGTGTGTGTATATATATATATATATATATATATATATATATATATATATATATATGGGCAGCAACCTTTCTTTCAGCATGTTTCATTGAAAATGGTTGACAAGGAAGATTTTATTAATTCTTTATTTAATTTTTCCACCATTCTAACCTGTCTTGCAATTATTTTTCCAAGTACTTTCAGACACTTCTCTGGCCATTCTCAAGGGTGTGATGTTTTCGCTGTTGTTTTATCCCCATGTTTTGACTGTAACATAATTTATTTTGTGTTGTTTTTGCAAAAGGAGAATTCTTTCAACAGCCAAAACATAACAAATGAATATCCTGCCATTGTTAAACAGAACACTGGATAAATTGTCATCTAAATTACACAAAAATATCTTGAAATAATAAAGAGTAAATGTATTCAATAAAATTACCATTGGTTTCAACAATGGCCTCTAGATGACTTTGGATTCTCTTGCAATTCTTCTGGATGGTCTCCTTGTTTAAGTTAGTGAATGCTGCCATAATCCTTGACTTCAGTTCATCTTTGAGTTTACAAAGAGTTTTGTTGGTTTCTTGTTCAACTACACCCCACACATAATTAAGGCGGTTGCAGTCTGGGGAGTTAAGTAGAAGGGGTGATGTGCTAACAGAAATTGTCTGACAGCCATGACTGGGTCCTCCTGCTTGTGTAGCATGGTGCAGAGTCCTGTAACCTGATATAGGGTATTTCAGAAGCTACCTTCTTGACCTGGGTCAGCACTACTTCAATGCACTTGATGTAGGCCTCTATGTTGAGTCTGATACTCTGTGAGAAGATAAATGGAGGCATGGCATTGCCATCCCTAATGATCATTCTAAACACCTTTGTAATCACCATTAAACTCATCCAACTCTTTCCAAATCCTCTGCACTGTCCTAAGATTGACACCAAAACAAGCTGAAATGATAATATTGGAGCTTCCAGCATGGATGCCAAGCAGTACAGCATGCCGGTCCCAAATGTCTGGCAGAGTGAACTGCGTCATGGTTCTCTTTTTCTCTCTCTCAAATCGTGCCCAACTGACAAAATCAAAACAGCGCGCACACAAAATTAAAAACAATATAAAATGGTGACAATTTACCCATCGCACCCAGCACTTTTTATTTAATTTATATCGCAAACACAAAATATTTCTGTAGTTTAGCCACATTCAGTCAGTTAAGTGCCATATGTGATACATGCTTTGGGCGATCATGTTTCAAAAAAGACATCTGACTGGGCAGAAGATTATCCTGCAGTAGGTTTCCATTGCTTTCTCTGGTAGACTGGTTGCCACCCAAGGCTATAGAATCCAGTCTGTCCTATTATCTAACCCATAACTGGAGGGAAGAGATGGATTAATACCTTTCCCAAAGGTATTTGTGCGTAAGTGAATGCAAGGAATTCACCTGTGATTCGAACTCGGCTCCGATTTGTTGTTCTGAGTCGATATCCACTTCACCACAACACACATATTACACTTTATATATAAATTGCTCTACCTTGACAGGACACCTTGAATAATGTCACCTGCGTAAGAGACCTTGACAACAAAATCAAAGCAGCTTATACTGTAAACAAGATGCTTTCACATTAATTAAGTCTTCAGCAATCACAGCCTCACCATAAGAACCAAAATTATGGTCTTTTAGCCTGTGGTCCTCTCCACCCTTTGCTAGGCTTGTGAGACATGAACCTTCTATTGTCATTCCAGCAAATGAAGCTCTACACCGAGTGAGTCATATGCCCAGAATGCATCCAAATTCTCTCATGTCACCCTGTTTAGAGCGCTAAATGGAATCTATACAATGCTTTAAGGGTCATTTGAAAATATCTCCCAACACAAGCCAAAATCGACCTGGGAAACTGTTACTGCAAATCAGTCCTCCTGGTATAGGACCATCCGAGAGTGGAGAAGGTGAATGGTGGACAAGACAAGTGTCAATATGAAGAGGATCTGTGACATACTGTCAGGAAGGCCCAACTCATCCACTTCTTACAGTTGTCTGTGATTCCTGTTCATGACACTTCAGGAGTAGGCTGGTTCTTCTCAGCCATCTCTGTCACTTCTACCAGGAAGAAGAAAGAGATTAAGAGAGAGAGGATGACTGTCCCGATGATTGAATGGAATGAGTGCTGACAATAACAAATAAGAGAAAAAAATGCCAGTCCCATGCCTGGATGTATGTGTAGGAGTTAGTAACTGCAACATATGTATGATAACATCCCCAGCCCTTGTGACTGAAAACATGATGGATTAACAAGCCACTCTATCCCGATCGTTTGTCAATGGCCTATACCTCAGATGAAATGGAAAAGAAGAAACAAAAACAGAAAGAATAACAGGCTTCAGATCTGTTGCAGACATTGTTTGCTGGAAATCATTTAAGATGTCAGACGAAGAACAAATTACCCTCTAATTGTTAAGCTTCTTTGCAAATTGTGTAGTCAGAATCTGACCTTAAGCCATTCTTCAACAACACAGGATTCATTCAGACCAATTGATGGAAAGAAAAAAATAACAGCAAAGCTGAAATTTGTATCGGCAACAATAAACAAAGGCTGAAAAGTGTTTGATAAAAAGGCAAAGGTTGTTCTAGAAAAGAGATTTAAAAAAACTGAGACATTTAAAATTCTGATCATCAGTGGACAAGTGACAGCAAATTTTTGTTTTTTTAAATCCAAACTTCAACTCAGTTCAAAATCAGAGCCTTGGAGATATTAAAATATATGAGAATCTACTTGAAAAATCCTTGTTTGACACTCAGTCAGTTTAGAGCCATATGTGATACATGATTGGGTGATCATATATCGAAAGAGACATGACTGACTGTGTAGAAAATTTTCCCATAGTAGGTTGCCATTAATTTCTGTGGTAGACTGGTCCCAAATCAACACTGTAAAACCCAATATGTCCTGTTATCTAACCCATAGATGGAGGGAGAAGAGACAAATTAATACCTTTCCCAAGGATATCTACGTGTAAGTGAATGCAATGAATTCAATTGGAATTTGAATTTGGCTCTTTAATTTCTCATTCTGAGCCGATATCCACTGTACCACAATGCACATTTGTGTTTGACACTACAAGGCCTGAGTTTTGTTTTACAGTATATCCACCTCTGTGGGTTATTTAATGCCAAAAAGGTAGGGTTTAAGGTATTTTTTTAATGTTTGGTTATAGTGATAAGGTTGATTTAGTCAGATTTTGATTAAAATTTTTTTTATTTTATTTTAGAAAACTGAAAATTTCTGGTTTTGTATTAAAAAATGTATTGCTGGCAATTTTTTTCTTTCAAAAATGTGTTATGGTAATAATTTTTTCCTTCAGAAAAGTATTGTTGGTAATATTTTTCCTACAAAAATGTATATTTTTCTATAAAAGTCTATTTTAATGTATATATTTCCATAAAAGTCTTTCATAGTGTTTTGACCCTAGTTTGAGAGTTAACTATTTGCATATAGTGGGGGCCCTAACAGGTGCTACCACTTCAGGTCAGGGTGGACCTGGGAAGAACAGCAATTAAAAGGTGGTTCCATTCTTCTCACAACCTCCCAATCAGAGGCCTTGCTGCTGGATGCAGTTCACTGTCATACCCAGGACCACTGGAAGAGACTACCACAAGCAAGAAAAGAAACTATTAGCATAGAACTTACAGTTACATCTATCCATCTCAACTGTAAATTAACAAAAACTTATCATCAGTCTAGTCAGTTAAGTGCCATACGTGATACACACTTGGGCGATCATGTCCCGAAAGAACCAAGGCTATAGAACCCAATCTATCCTGTTATTTAACCCATAACTGGAAGGAGGAGAGGGATTAATACCTTTCTTAAGGGTATTTGCGTGTAAGTGAATGCAATAAATTCAACTGGAATGTACTGCACTTAAATTAAAAAATTCTAGGTACAATAATGAAAAGCTCATCTAAACAATTACCATGAAAGTATTTATAGAAAAAACACAGAGGCAACTTTATGGCAGTGGAAAAGTGACTGAAGACAAGCCCCCAGATTAGGACCAATAATATTGTTGATTCTGTTTTGGATCTTATCAAGGTAATAGTAGGGCACTGGGCCATATTTAGCAACAATATTCTAAGCATAGATGAATGGTAAATTTTTGAAAGTTATTTAAAACCAGGGAATATTTTTAGAGTGTAAGAATTTCTTTGGAAATAATAATGATTCACTGGTACAAGTCCCACTAATTAACCCATAGCCGAGGGGAAGAATAGGTGAAATCATACCTTTCCTGAGAGAATTTGCACATAAGTGAATATAACAATTTGGAGCTATTATATAATACACCACTTATACATCAAGCTTACAGCACCTGGTATTACCAGTCACCCATTTAACTACTTACTAGTCTTGATCTTACTTAACTTTGGTGATTCTACCAAAATTGTTGTTTCAATGTGATATGGCTATAAGTCTGTCAGTAATATGGAAGTAAAAGATGCCATTCATATTTTAATTTAAACTTCAAGTCATATTAAGCTGTCACTTTATTCCTAACAAACAAAAATCTGTTCGAAGAAATATTGATGACTTGCCATAGATCATTAGTGACAATTCTTATTAAGAGGCAGCTTATCCTCATAGGGTGCTTGAGCTTTCAAACTTCATGACTGTTCAGAATCATCAAGTTTGAAAGCTGAAAGTAAATTGAAAGCCAAAATAAATTGCTGTTCAGTACCAGGAACCCTCCCTCTGCACCACCTCCCCATTGCAAACAGAGATAAGGTCAGAGGTAATTACTGAGTCCCACCACCCCCAATATCAAGTATCAAGGGAGCTGAACACCATTTCTGGAATTACTTGCACAAAGTGACCTCATTTTAAACTTGACATTTGAGTACATTCCATCCTCATTAGGAAGTGGATAAATATATTCCATCATCTGGTGCTCCATTAATCAAACCTTGTGACAAGTTTGTCTTCAGACAACTATATTTGTCAATAAATATTCAATGGACTTAGCTCATCAACTCCAGAATTTTGTTTAAAAGCTCGTCAGGGTTATACAGTCTTATAAGTCTATTAACTGTTACTAGATCTCATATGTGTAAAAAGACTGTTATAATTATTTTTAAAATTTTGAATTTTACCATTGTAAACACCTATAGTGTTGTTTTTTTTTTGGCAAAAAGAACATGAGGCTTCCTAAAAAAAACCTTAAACATATCAACCTACTATACTGTAATCAGATGCATTCTAACTACAAACAAGATGAAAAAGATCTTAAAATATCTCATAAATACTAATATGTTCCCCCACTGATCCCAGTGACTAATTATGTTATACTAAATTTAGCACAAGCAACTTAATCAAACCCAATAACTCTTTTCTTGTCAACATTGTATATTAGTTTCCCTGTCTTTTGGGAGATAGTATCTCTGACAAAATAGTAAGTACACATGTTAGCTTGATGATTTGTTTGACCTGATAAAACCAAAAAGGTCGAAACTAGGGTAGCGTAACTGGCTGATCTTTCCTACCTAAACATGTTGAATTTTCATCTTTCTTCAAAAATGTATTGTGCCCTAATACAGTTGTTTTACTGGTCAAATTTAATTTAAATCTGACCTATAACTGTGTTATATGTATCTCTCACTCCCTGATTGAGCACTCTGGAAGAATGGTAGACTTTGAAAAAACAGCAGCTACTCTAGCATCTACGCATGGCTCATTCAGTAATGAATTAGAGCACTCTGGCCACTGGTGTATGATACATATGCCTCCTTTTACTGAGCGCCCATAGCTCAGAGGTAGTATTGCCAACTGACGCCAATTCAGTCGCATTTCAATTAGAGGATTAAAAAGTAATTGGATGTCTAACCGTATTGATGAGCTGTGATACAGCGAAACAGATCTGTCTACGAATGACATATATATATATATATATATATATATATATATATATATATATTTGTTTGAACATAATTTTTAATTTATAGTCGTATTAGAGTAGATACTGCTATTTTTTTATTATTAAACAATATATATATATATACACTTTGAAAAATAGAATTAGGAAAATATGCATCCTCCGATAGGATTCGAAACTGCAACTCTGAATTTATTTTTTTGAACATTTCTAATTTATTCAAACAAATAAATAAAAAATATGTCGGTTAATTCCAATTCCATTTTGTGACTTTCTGTGACATTTCATCGCTTTGTTCATGTTGGGATATGAAGCAAAGCAGTTATGAATATGATGAGAAATCATGGATTTTGTGTATTTATATGGCTTAATTAGGCTTTGTCTAATTAAAAAATCCTTCGTCGTCAAGTGGTTAAGAGATGTTAGATCAAGTGATGGCATCTTCTAGGTCTACTGAAGTTGCAGGTTTGTATCACTCTAAAATTAAAACTACAGTTGAAATGTCAAGAAAATTTTTTATTACTTAAAATGCATTTTAAACGTATCATTTATTGGGACATACCTTATCTATAGAGTAATATGAAAAAGAAAAATGGTAACATTTAACCTTTGTGCTCTTCCCCACAAAAAAAAAAAAAAAAAAAAAAAAAAAGAAAAAAAAAAAGAGGTGTCTAAGGACAGTTATTCCTTTGACACCACTATTACTGTATACATATTTGACTCACTTTATTTAGATGATTATAAAAATATTTGATCCAAGTACAATGTGATAATTATTATTATTATGTTTTTATAATCATTTCACCCCAAGCAAGGCAGGACTGCCACTGGTGCATAGTGGGTTACAGTATAAGTACAAAAACAAGGTAAAGGGGGTATCGAAAAAAGTATAAAAGAAAGATGGAAATTAAGGAGATAGAAGATGGTAATTGACATTGCATTTAAACTTTTAGAGATTGTAGCTATCAGGGAAGTAAGCAAATGGAATAGAGTTCAACGAACAAGAAGTGTGAGAAAAGAAACTATTAGAGTAGAAGAGATGGTAACATTTAATTATTTTGATGTTAAAAGAGTAGGAACTTGATGCTAATCTAGTAGCATGCATAAATACATGTGGTTGGGGCACCAGGGAAAGAAACTTATCACAGCATTAGCAATGAAAATACTCATAGAAAAGACAGAGGGAAGCCACATTACTCCAGTGAGAAAGTGACTGAAGGCAAGCTGCCAAGTAAGGATAGATTACATTGCAGATCCTCCTGTGGAATTTGTTGAGAACCTCAATATGAATAACAGAAGCACCCGACAGATATGGCAACAGTACTCAATGGATGAACAAATGGTAGATTTATAAATAGTGCAAAATGAATTCTGACAAGAAAAACTTTTTGGCCTGACATGAAGATCCAATATTTGTAGCAGAAGATGTAGCTAAAGATTTGATGTAGTCATTCCATTTGAGGTCAGTTGAGAGAGTGAGGCCAAGGAGGTGCAGTGTGTTGCTCTCTAGGAGACTAGCATCATATATTTTGATGGTAGATAGGAACTCTATGATGGTTAAAAGAAGTGCAGCATTGTTTTAAAGGCATTAAAATTTACAGGCCATTTCCTACTCCATTCAATCACAGATTAGAGGTCTTTTTAAAGAGCTGCAGCAAGGTTTCTATTATCAGCCTTGACAGATTTACTATTGAAATAGAGGTAACTAGTAGTTATCTCCAAAGACAACTAATTGGAAACTGACTACATCACCTTTCATAAAGGTTATTTCCTTGACACTTATGTTACTGGATATACTTTTGATTCCTTTGGCAATGTTCATTTACAAGATTATAAAAATATGTGAACCCAATACAATATTTATTATTTACCTTTTATAAAGATTTATTATTTACCATTTTATATTGGTTATTCCCTTGACACCACTATTATTGGACATACTTTTGACTCCGTAGGCAATGTTTATTTACAAGATTATAAAAATATGTGATCCAAGTACAATGCAATATTTATTATTTACCTTTTATAAAAATTTATTATTTACCATTTTATATTGGTTATTTCCTTGACACCACTATTATTGGACATACTTTTGATTCCCTGGCAATGTTTATTTACAAGATTATAAATATGTGTGAACCCAGTACAATGCCATATTTGTCATTTACTTTTTACAAAAAGTAAATTTGAAATTTAAGTAATCTTTTTATTAAAAGATTTATAAAAAATACAAAATTATTAAAATATATAAAGCAACCACAATGCAATATTTATAATTTAAAATTTTATAAATAACTAGGAAAATAATTTTTATTCAATCAAATAAAGTTTAATGTTTGTTGTCAATTTTCAAGAATAAAGAAAATGTTTAAATCTATTTTTGTGTTTAGGTTTTATTAAAATTCTGATTGTAGCTTTTTAAAAAAAACATTGCACAGGGAGTCAAAAATGTATACAGTAATAGTGGTGTCAAGGGAATAACTTTCCTTTTGATATTTTTTTTTTTTCAGTGATAATAGTTAAACATTGCCAAAAGATTATTTCTGGTTGCAATGGCTATTTAAAAACACCAATGAAATAATTTTTTTTAAAGTTCTGATATGAAGCATGAAAAATAAAAATTGCAACCGAAATGTAAAAAATTTATTTACTTCTACAGAAAAGAAATACCTAAAGTTTTAGAAGAATTTATAATAATGAAAAATCTTTCTTAAAACTTTAGTTTTAATTTCAAGCTAATAGATTAAATTTAATTAAATAATACTTTGCTGTATTTCAAAACTAATTTTACTGGAAG
This sequence comes from Ascarosepion bandense, assembly GCA_037127315.1. Lineage (NCBI taxonomy): Eukaryota > Metazoa > Mollusca > Cephalopoda > Sepiida > Sepiidae > Ascarosepion > Ascarosepion bandense. The sequence goes on along the minus strand of JBBBDQ010000687.1, from coordinate 1,199,507 downwards.
GAGTGTTTAGTCTTGAAATGGCTGATTTTAGTGCCATTGTTAGCAATCTGTCATTACACTGTAATTCTCTTTATCAAAAAATAAAATATACTTTTCTGAAACTTTGAGGAATATTAGCAGAATTAAAGTATAATTAAACTGATCTGAAACAAATATTTACTTTTAGTTTAAAATATCACAGAAATGCATTTTTCAACCTGGCAGTAGGTGTTTTAATTATTTAAGGGCTCGATAGGTTGATAGTTTCACAAACTGAAATTTTACAGTGGACTTATCTGTACAAATTACTTGAGGAATATTACAGGAGTACCTTTTTTATAGAATTTTTAACTGCGTAGTCATCTTAGAAATTTAAGAAAATATACTCTGTAATTTAAAGTTTATTGAATTTTAAATTCTTTGGTTTTAAATTTACTATAGTTATTACTATTATTTTATGATAATTGTGTATGGATGTCTTGCATCATCATTATTGTTTAACGTCAATTTCTATACTAGCATGGGTTGGACAGGGGATTTCTTGATGGTACTTTTCGAAACCACAGAATTTTGTGTAAGGCCCGGCTGTCATCTCAACTTCCTTAAATCACCTTTGATAAGCTGGGTTCATGTTTAACATGGCCTACCTATCATACCTAATTGAACCATCATAAAATATTGGAGAAGTTTCACAGCTGTATGCTCTTACTAACACCAACCAATTTAGGAGACTGGAAACTTAGTATTTAAATTAAATCACCATATTTAGGAAGATTAGCTACCAAGGTTAGAGAGCTCAGCCTATCCTTTTCCACACAGAGTAGGTGTAGAGGTTTTTATTTCAGAAATGTCTAAGTTGCTATCCAAAGCTAAACACTCTTACCCAGCCTAGACAGTTTAACGTTATACTTAAGACACCTCTTACACTATTTGCCCATAGCTGGAACCTTGATAGGTGGTACCACCTCAGATCAGGGTAGACTTGAAAACAACAGCAATTAAGAGGTAGTTCTATATTTCTCAATACTTCCCATTCAGAGGCCTTGCTGCCAGATGTAGTTTACTGTCATACCCAGGATTTACAGAAATCAGCATACACAAAAAAAAAAAAAAAAAAAATTCTTTTTAAATTGGTAGTGGGGTGAAATCAATGAATTACAGTAGTTTCCATTTATAATCAGTAGTACTAACAAATATTTTGGTATTTTTGTCTATACTTCCGAGATGGGGTAGTAATTACATTATTGGAACGATTGTCCTCATTTTTATTGCCGTGCTTCAGCTGTTGTATGCTCTGGCCTTCTTCAGGTGATAGGAATGTTTGAAATTCTTGGCACATGAAGAAGGTCGGAGCGTACAATGGCTGAAACGTTGTAAACATAGCAATAACGATAAGGACAGTAGTTTGCACAATGTAAAAAGCGTAAACATAAAAATCATTTTTGATGATAAAACTTTGTTTTTTGGGGGTATGTTTTTTTGCATCATGATATCCTCATTTTTTAGTGGATCAGTGGCGGTACCTAATTGTTTCAATCAACTATAGTTGAAAAAAATGAAAATTTAAGAAATAATATATTTTAAATTTTTTATTTCAACTTAAAGCTATTTTTATTTTATTATCATGCATGCCTTTTCAAACCTTTTTAAAGCAGCTTTTAAATTTATTTTATTTTTGCGTTAGAACAAAAACCAAAAAAAAAAACAAATGATGATTCCCGGCCAATAAACACACAGAAGCAGGAAAATACTCTAGATGAAATTGAGAATTTTTCACACGAATTCCTTCAAAAAAATATTGCATATTTTTTGTGCACTACCTTTTAAGTTTCAATATTAAAAAAAAAAGTCTGACCATTTATTATCGTTGAGCTAAAACTTTTTAACTGCCTAATCATCTCAGAAATTTAAGAAAATATTCTCAGCACTACTTTGTAAAACTTCTTGGTCAAAAAGGTTGAATCAATGAATATTATTTTATTTTTTATGCGAAAAGTACGTGTTCTGAATATGAAACTAAAAAAAAAAAACTAAATTAGTTTTTTTTTGTATGTGAAAATAAACATTTCGAACATTAAACTAAACTGTTTTTTTGTGATAAAAAGCGATGAACTAGTTTTAAAATAAGTATAATAAGGTGAATAATGTATTTAGCAAGTGTTTTTTTTTAATCAGTAAATTAATTTTTTGTGAGCAGATCCTTTAAGTTGGCATCATCAAGGGAATGCGTTGTAATGTAGTCAAAATAAATTCATATTAGGCGCAACAAATAAATGTAATATTTAATTCAATCACAGATTTTTAATAATCTAATGTCTTTTTAGAAACGGAAGATCTTTTGAAGATATAAACTGCTTCATCATTTCGTAGCGGTCAAGTGAGATTGAGACAGCCTCCATCGAAAACGGGGAGAAACTCTCATTAAAAAAAAATCATACTGAACGATCCACCACTTTATCTAAAACTGTACAGTCAACAACCCCGAACCTTTGCCCTACAGCAAAAAAAAAACAAAAAAAAAAACACCGAATTCCCATACTTACGAATGCTGATGTGATGAAAATCGCACAAATTAAAACCACACAAACACCAAACGTGTTTACTCCAACGGGCGCAGCCATTTTTACCTTCCCGACCAGTCGGCTAATGAACGAATCAGATCCTTCGTTTCAACCGGTCGCTCGATTTTTTAGCCAATCATCATTGTTGTTTTTCAAAAAGAAAGAAAATTGTTTCCCCCCTGTTCCTTCTTTCTTTTCTATTGAGAAAGTAATTCCGAATTTTTCCCGCACTATGGTGACCGCTACATGAGTTGTTCTGTGTTCAGTCTGAATTATTTATCTTAATGTATATATATTTTCTTCGATTAATTTTATTTAAAGGAAGTAGAGAGAAGAAACAAACCTAAGAGAAAAAAAAAACTTTATGATAATCTCTTTAAATATGATTTCATTTTACCTTTTCAGCTAGTAGTTTTAAAACTCCTAACTCAACTCCGTCTTAAAAAAATACAGCTTTTTCGTTTCCCTTTTTGGTGGTCTTAAAAAACAAAACATGGATATAGACTTGACTGGGGAAACTAGTGACTATATGTTTTATTCAATGCTCTATTCCAGTGTTACTATCGTTTTTGCAATGGCAGTGTTAACTAAGTTCCTGACAAATGAAATCAAATTCGGATTTCGATCGTTTCTCTCATTAGTAACTTTATTCCTTGGGGAGCCCTTATGTCAATTCTTAGTTAAAGGACCCCATGGAGTGGGCACCTTTACTTTGGCTTGTTTTCTTGTCTATTGGATTTTACCAGCCAGCCAGTACTCCGCCAAAGATAAAATAGTCCTTGTCACGGGTTAGTATACTTTTTTTCTCTTATTAAAAATTAATTAATGTAAATTAAAATAAATTGCTTAATTTAAATTGTATTTTTTTACGACTGTGTTTTTTTTTTAAATTAAAAAAAAATGAGGGCGAATTAAAAAAAACAACTTTTTTACCTAGATTTTAATGAATTTTTTCCAGCTCCATGTCTCCATTTGATTTAGTAGATTGGCGCAGCATAATCTTCTTACTTCTTGATCATTCTCTACTAACTTGGCCTTATAGTTAGGTAGTTCAGTTAATTCGAAAAACGCACGATTTCGCAACAGAATGATTAGGTTAACACATGGCCTAACAACTCTTTAAAACTGGAAATTGTCACTAATTTAAATCATTTTATTTTTTCTATCTAATTGTACGGAATTTTAAGTTTTAACATTTAAAATTTTAAAATGTAAAAAGTAAAACTTAAACAGGACTGCGGTTAATGAAAAATGAAAAGTTGCCAAAAACAGAAAGGAGGAAAGTGAAAAAAATGTGTTCGCAATATTTTTTAGTACTTGTATGATAAATACTCTTTTTAGTCTAAATCTAATAATCCAAATCTTTATTGCTATCACTCATCCCTATCTTGTTTATTTCTTATAAATTAAAAACTGGGGGATCAATTTTGTGTTAGTACATAAACAAAACCGATCCCCCAGCTTTTTTTTGTTTCTTTTATAAACAGGCGACAAATCACATTGGCATCGTGTATTAAATTAATAATTCATTTCTGATTTTGCTTTTCACTTAGACTTAAAAAAAAAAAAAAAGGAAAGTTGGTTATTTAATTTTTATTCTCTTCAAGTCTTAGTCTAAATAAAATCTTAATTAAATATCAAAAAACTAAGTGATTGAAAAACCCCGTCTCGTTTTTGTTTGTACAGGCTGAGTTCAGTAAAGTTTCAATTAAAAAAAAACATAACTGCAAAAATTAAAGATAAAAATAATTACTAGTTATAAATGTAATTATAATTTTTCTTTTTAAAAACGACTAAAAACTGTTTTACAATAAAATACCCAGTCTGGGTATTTTCTCATACTCAGACTGTTCCCACAACACTAAAAAACAGTAAACAAACAAAAACTTTTCTAACCACGAGAAATCAAGCGGGGAAAAAAAAGAAGGTATATATATATATATAAACAATAAACATTTAGGGAGCAGAAGTGTTTTATCAATATAATATAATTGTTTTTTTAGCTTTTTTTTTTTTAAATTTTTAAATTTGAAGCAACTTTTGTTGATTGAATTTTATCAGAAGCCTCATCGGATTTGTTTCTTTTTAAAATTTTCCGATCCTGAAGTGAAGGTCTTGCATTGACTTAAAGGACTTCAAGGGTGATGGTCTGCTGAATTTTTTAAACAACAGGTTCGATTCAGGCCGACGGATTCGTAAGAGCCGGCAAAAGGACGTTTGATTGTTGGAAACAGTTTTCCTCGTTCGAATACTGTTGTAATGTTGTCTCGTACAGTTCCGGGTCATTTTGGGGGTAGAAGCGTTATTTTTTTCACCTTTACTTTGTTTTTCTTTCTTCCTTCCCATGAGAATCCACCTGTTTTGCAAAACCGTGTACGTGACGTGGAGGAGGTAGACTTATTTGCGTTGGAAACAGCAAAGTTCACAATTTCTTTATAAATATTTACAATTTTTTTTCTTAAATTAAACAATACGTTTCACACTTTTCTTTTCTTTTTTTTTATTTTATAACCCATATTGCTAACATTAAATGAATAATTCCCATTCGCAGTTAAAGAGTTGCTTAAAAATTTTAAATTAATTTTTGTACTTTTTAGTTTTAAAAATTAAAAAATTGTTGGTGCTTTTTTTTTTTTTTACTTATAATTTTTTTTAATAACCTATCATAAATTCAAATTAAAAAAAATCAATATCATTTTGATAAATTAGAAATTTTATGTCATATTCTTAAAGGACATAACATTACCTTAAAAAGGTAACCTTCCAAGACGTGGGCAATCCCGGCTCTCCACAACTTCCTCTCTTATTACTAAGTGAATTTGAATTTTGTGTTGTTTTTACTTTCTTTTTCATCCTACTGTGTCCATTTTTTTTTTCTTTCTTTCTTTCTTTCTTTCAACCTAATAACTTAATTGACCAACTGGTTTACCTCTGCTTCTCTTATGTTCTAATGAGTGTTACCGTAAAAATCTTCCCGGTCCTCTTTTCTCATGATGTACCTCAGAAATTTCAGCTGTCTCTTTTCTGGTAGTAAGTATCCATTTCCTGGGAGTTTCTATTTGGGATATGAGAGTCTATGATTTTAAATTTTGGATACATTGTCAGTATGGAAAAAATGGTTAAGAGAATGATTCTTTTACATCAATCTTCAAGTGGAGAAGGCTTTGAAAATCAGTATTTAAAATATTGGCCTTCATCTGGGTTTGAACACTGATTTTTGATACTTTAGTAATCATTTCACTGAGGAACAATGTGATACTTATTGTCTGTTTACGAACGAAAATTAAAATTCAACATACTTAAAAAAATGTTTTTTGTAATTATTTAAAGATTTTTTTCGCATTTATTTCTTTATAAAATATTAAATAATAAATTTTTACAATAGATAGTTTTTTAGTCTTCTTGTGAAAATACAAGACCTCCTACAGAAGTTAGCCAGGGAAATTGAGAAGAAAGGATTAAACACAAACTGCAAGTTAAGTAAACTGAATGCATGGTCATCAGCAAAAAGAGGGCCCCCAAAATGCCAACTACAGGTTAGGCATACTAAAATCAAGCAGGTGCAGAAATTTAAATACCTGGGAAGTGTTCTGACAAAGGACAGAAGGTGCAACATTGAGATCTGTGAGGGTGTATTGGCATGGCCAAGGACTCATTTCAAAAACTAAAAAAGTATTGAGACAGGAAATTGTTGGAAACAAAGAAAAGAGTATTGAACTTATGTGATATCTGTTAGTGTTCTCCTATATGGCAACAAATGCTGGACAATATCCTCAAAGATGAAGGAGCACAGAAATGTGGTTCTACAGAAGGATGCTGAGGATACCATGAATCAAATGTATGAGCAACAACAAGGTTTTGGAGAGGATGGAAATAAGGAAATTGATACTTAACATCAGGAAGGGACAGCTGAACTTTCTGGGAAATGTAATGAGGAAGAAAAGCTTAGAGAATCTAATACTCATGGGGCGAATAGAGAAAAAGAGAGACGGGAAAGCAACATGAGACATACTTGATAGGCTTGAGCAAGTGGATAGTGAATCAGGGTTTGAGAGATATATTAAGAGGAAAAGTATTAAGATCGACAAGGGATAGGGAGATGTGGAGGACCATGATCACCTACATCCTGAAAGAGCACAACATATAAAAGAAGAAAAAAATAAATATTGCAGAGGGAGTGAACATAGTTGACAGCTGCCATAAAAAATAAATTTTATAGTCAGCATGTTTATTTTATAAAGAAAAATATTAACTTTGTGACAAAGTTCTTAAATATTTTTAGTAAATTTTGTAGTTTAAAATATTTCAACTCTTAAAAAAAATGTATTGTTTTCTTTTCACTCACATTTTTGGAATATGTAAATAGTGCAAATGGTTTAATTTCATTCTTACTTGTTTACTCAGAATGCTCTCTTGTTCATAACCACATAAACAATGATTAAGTATAATGTTTTCTTTTAATTTTAACTTTTTCATCATTTTAAACTATTGGTGATTTTTTACTAAGGAAAATCATATGTGTAAACTTCATTTACTGTAGAAAAGGAAACTTCTCTAGAGAAAAAAATATACTTAAAAATGCTGGCATAGTTAAATGAATAAATTAGAATAAATTAGAATAAATTAAATGAATAAATTAGAAACAAACCACATGCAATGGCGTGTGTTAATCAGACTTGTGATCAGGAATTTTGAATTATAAAAATAATCTTTTTCTCCAAACAGGAAAAAAGTTTCCCCATTTCTAAGGCAAATGCTTACATGTATGTTTTTTTTCTTTTAATTTTTTTAATAATAATTTCGCTTCAAGCAAGGCAGAACTGCCACTGGTGTTCTGGGTGTTACAGAAAGAAAACCAGGGAACTGTTGGATATTGGTCAATAGTGAGTGATTTGACACACAAGTAGATTGGTGTAGTCAGTCTAAATGAAAGATCAAGCTCTTGAGTGATCTAATGGAGAGATATATACTACTGGCCAGAATTATTAGGCCACCCCAGTTTTTTTTAAAAGAAACTATGTGTTTCATACAATTTATTATGTGGATAATTCTAAATGAAAAATAGAATGTTTTTTTTTTTTTTTTTTTTTTTTTTTTTGTTATTATTACTTTGCAAAGTTTTACAAGGCAAGGAAGCAAAGATGAACTCATCCAAATCAACTTAAATTTTCTTCAGTCTTTCATTGATGAAATTGCAATATAGGTAATTATTAAATATTTATAAATTTATTTGATGCACATGTAATTGTACAATATTAACAAAAGAACCATTCTATTTTCATTTACAATTATTCACTTGGCAATAAATACTAAAAAATAGTATGAAATACATAATTTTTTTTAAAACACTGGGGTGGCCTAATAATTATGGCCGGTAGTGTATATGAGTGAATAGAATCCACTCCTGCAAATATGTTGGGCAGGTCCATTATCATAAAGTGGACTAACCCCTCCTGCTGCATTAAATACTCTCCTATAAATGAGGTAGACAAAAAGAAGGCAGCCATGTTAGAAGGTAACTTATTTGATTTTTGTAGGTAGAGGGTATGCCGAAGAAAGGATGGGAGTTGAATAAGTTTTACAGTGGTAGAAAATGGCAATTGATTGTGCATTTAAACTTTTAGAGATTTTAGCTATCAGGGAAGCAAGTATACAAAGGGAATTCCACAGGTGGGAAGTGCAAGAAAAAAACTGATATAGTAGAAGTGGTGGTTACATATGATTATTTTGACGGTAAAACAGTGGAACCTAGAAGCACTAGTAAATTCATGTGGTCGGGGCACCAGTGAAAGAAACTAGTCAGAGCAGAAGCTGTAAAAATATTTGTAGAAAAGACAGAGGGAAGCCACATTCTATTGGTGAGAAAGTGACTGAAGGTAAGCTGCCAAGTCAGGATCAGCTACGTTGCAGATCCTCCTTTGCAAGAGCACCCGACCAGATATAGAAACTCTATTCAATGCATAGATGATTGGTAGATTTATAAATGTGCAAGATGGATTTTGATGAGAAAAACTTCCTGGTCCAACACAGTGACCCAAACTTTTTAGTAGTAGATGTAACTATAGATTCGATGTAGTTGTTCTACTTGAGATTGGTTGAAAGTGTGAGGCCTACAAGGTAGTGTGTTGCTTTCTAGGAGACCAGCGTGATCCGTATTGATGGAAGGTAAGAAAGTTTCTCTATGGTGTTTAAAGGAGAGCAACTTTGTTTTGGCAGCATTAAAATTTACAAGCCATTATAAACTCTATTCCATCACAGATTAGGAGTCTTTTTTAAGAGTAGTGCTCAAAAAAGGGTTGCCCCTATCTGCTTTAAACTGAGGCTTTACCTTCTGAAAGAATGTATGCAATAATGTCTTTAGATATTTTAAAGGCTTCCCTGAGATCAGTAAAGAAAATTACTGACACTCTAAGAGAATTTGTCTATATTTCTGAGATAAGGTAGTATTTACATTTTCGGACTATTGTCCACATCTTTGTTGCCATTTGTACAGCATTTCGGCTGTTGTACACTTCAGCCTTCTGCAGGTGCTAGAAATTTCGAACTAAACTCTTTATTACAATCACTTGGGTATATGTTCTTAAGGACACATAGCCCAGTGGATATAGATGTTGGTTATTTCCTGTGACTTGACTTAAAGAGTTGTGAGTTCAATACCAGGCTACAGCAGTAGTGAACAAATAACTTACAGGGTTAAAGGAAGATAACTCATGACTACCAGAAGAGGCTCTGTACAAGGAATGGAGATGATATACCCCAGTGATTGTAATAAAGGGTTCAGTTCAAAATTTCTAGCACCTGAAGAAGGCTGGAGCATACAACGGATGAAACATTGTACAAATGGCAACAAAGATGAGGACAATAGTCTGAAGAATCTAAATACTGTAAGAGAATTATATAATAATATTTTTACTTTTACACTTGTCTTGATTGTTATACTCATAACGTTTCAGTTGCACTCTTTGGCTTTCCTCAGGTGTCTTGATCCTGGTTATAATGATGAATTACATCTGGCAGTAAGTTTTCTGGTTGGGAGATTGGAGGTTTTAAGCAGCATAAAGCCATCTCTCAATTGCTGGTGTTTCTTAACCTGGGGCAGTAGCATCTGTTAGGGTCTCAGCTATGAGAAAATTGTGACTTTTTTTTTCCTCTCTCCCCTCACCTGAAACAAAAACAAAATTCTATGAAAGTATAAAAATAAATTTTTATACTAAAGATATCAGCAATACATTTTTTACATAAAAATTTATTAACAGTACCTATTTATAGCAGAATTACCAGAAATATATTTTATCTGTAATGTTTTTTCAAACTATTTAGACTTCAACATACAGTTGGATTCAAAATATTTAAATTTCAGCATTAAATAGCCCATAGAAGTTAATATGCTGCGAAACAAAATCAGTGAAATAATCAACATCAAAGAACTTTCATGACTTTAATTTATACTAGCAGTATAGCCCGGCGTTGCTCAGGTGTAATGAAAGCTTTAAAACAAATCCATGGTCCTGGAGCTCAGACTCTTTGGACGTTGGCACGAAAGACTAAAAAGCAATAGTTGTTTCCAGTTAAAGCGAAACCGTAACCTGAAAGAAAAATGAATGGATGTAAATCAAATTTTGATTTCCTGGTATCGATATCAAATAAGTTTTTTTCGTCGTAAACTGAATTTTGAAGGCTAAATAAGTCCTGAGTAAATGGTATCATGGCTGAGACTAAGAACTACAATTATACCTATTTAGAGCCAAACCCGAAGCAAAAACTAAAATAAAAGGGTTGAAAAAATATAGACATATAGGCAGATAAACAGACACACACAAACATCTTGCCTTTTATGTATATATTTATATTATCGATTTTCTGTAAGAACTGCAACCTTGAAACTTCTGAATATCGTTTCTTATGTCTTTGTCTATGAGTATATCAAATTTGATTAAAATGGGACCACTCCTTCTATAACCCGATTTTTTTTTGATTTTCGATATTTATCGGGGGTACTCCGACACAAAACCTAGCTAAGAACACTCGCAGATGCTTATAGTACAACTGTGTAAATTTTCAAGAAAATCGGTTCAGCCATTTCAGAGTCTATAGGTAACGGACACACACATATACACACAGAGAGACAAAGTTCCATTTATAAATAAGTTTAGATAGAATCCATATATCGTACAATTTCTTGAATCAAACTGTATTCCAAAATATAACTTCAACAAAATTACAACATAAAACTCATCACTGCCTCTAGGTGTCTACACAAATATGTATATGCACAAAAGTCGAGTATCATCTAACATGTATTCAATTGTGAAAACAGAATAACATTTTTATTAATTCAAAGCTCCCAAGAAAATTAAATTTTGTTATTAAAGAATTGATAAGCATGCAGTTAAACCAATAAATCAGTAGTCCTCTTTAAATCTTTTTTCCAGAATTTTGAATTAAACCCTTTATTCAGTCCCTGGGAGTAGATTGTTTTTATTTCACTGTCAGGGAATATTTTGCATCAGTTAATATTCTTCAATATATTTCTTTTTGGGTTGCCTATCCGTTTCTTTCATTTACCCAGAGGACACGACTTTTCTACACGACATGAATGAGACATACTTTATGTCGACTGAATGGACATCGTTAAATGTGTATAAATGGCAAAACTGCCGAACAAAGTAATTGGGCAAAACGTACACAAACTGGAATTGGTGTTATACAAAAACAAGTTTGGACAAGTGAACGTAGCATTCTGGTTTCAAGACAAAAACAGATCGAGACTGAGTCAGATGAAACCAAGAACCAGTCTATTTTATTTGCTAGAAAGAAATCCCAGCATTTTGTGTCTATAAATTCATGAGGATAAAGTATTTTGCAGTCATCTACTCCCCTCCTCAGAACATTTGTTATGACATAAAATTATGGTAATGTCAGTGTGTTTGTAGGGTCCAATTGTGAATATTGTGATATTTAGTGGGTTGAATGACAGTGGATAAGTTCTTGTAGTGAATGAATAGATTGTTGTAACAAAAGAGAAAATCACTTGCCTCGAAAAAGAGTTTCTGTTTTGTGCGTGGTCTGCTTAGCAAAATTACAAAAAATTGTTAGCTCAAAAAGAGAGGCTATGCTAATGTTTTTTTTCACCCTGTCTAGTGTGGCAAATTAGAAAAATTGCTAGGCGAATAAAGGCCGTCGCTTTCTGTTTACCAAGAGAGGATTTTTTGAGCTTAGTGAGCAAAAGTGCATTTTCACAGTTATGAAGGGAAGGTTGGATTTCTGACCCCATTTTTGTTACGACTATGTTGCCTGCTGGACTGTTCACACTAGATCTGTGATTGAACTTTTTTTCTATTTCTATTATTACAATTGGATTAGCTAGGTTTAGGATAGTTTGTAGACTAGGCTCACCCCACTTTTGCTTTAGTTCCATGGCACAGTTGGAATCACTGTTTCAATACATTAGGCCATTAGTGTATTTTGAACAATAAAGTGGTGTGATTTTGGAGCCTTAATTTCTGTCTTTGGGGGCTTGAAACTTTGAGTCTCTCTCTCTCTTTTTTTATCAGAGACTCCCAAATGGTGTTTATTTTGATGCTAGGTCTACTGTGGCAGTTATCCAAATCTAATATGCACTAATTCTTTGTGTTTTCATATCCCCCAGTGTTTATTACTTTGACTTCATATCAAACGGGAAAAACATTGAAGTTAGACATGACTGATCATATATTTTGGTTTCAGTCTTAATCTCTTTCCTTTAAATTTATTTTGCTCTTTGAAAAGAAAAATATTTTTTCTTGATTTTTTTTTTTTTTTTTAATTATAATTTTTTATTTTAATTTTTTATTTTTTAGGTGTAAACATTTGATTCAGTAGGAATTAATTTTATACAATCTCTTTTAGAAATTATCTAGCTACTTAATATAAAAAAAAAGTTGTGTAAGGCAGTGGCAGCTTAGGCCTTTTAAATCTACACTTTCATATATTTATCCTAGGGCTACTGGATTTTTTTTTTCAAACCAGTTTGCAGTTCTGTGCATGACAGTAAACTGCATCCAGCAGCAAGTCCTCTAATTGGGAAGTTGTGAGGAGCATGGAACCACCTCTTAATTGCTGTTGTTCTCAGGTCCACCCTGACTTGGAATGGTAGCACCTGTTAGTGGTCCAAGCTGGGGTCAAAACACTATGAAAGTATAAAAATACATGTTTATAGAAATATATATATAAAAATAAACTTTTATAGAAATATATACATTTTTGAAGGAAAAATATTACCGATAACACATTTTTGAATGAAAAAAATTATTCTCAGCAAAACATTTTTTTAGAAAACACTAAAAGACATTTTCAGTTTTCTAAAATAAAAAAGAATAAAAACAAAAAAAAATTTAATTAAAATCTGACTAAATCAACCATCTCACTATAAAACCCCACCTTTTTGGTATTAAATAACCAGCAGAGGTTGACATACCATTAAACAAGACTCAAACCAGTTTGTAAAGCCCTTTTTCATGGTCATAATCAGAAACCTCATTATGTTCTTAATATTAGTTGAGTCCATGGTCTAAAATCTCTTTTTCAATGCTGATCAGAAAAAATAAAAAATAAAGAAAAGCTTAATCTTCAATATGCTGTCTCTCTTCAGAAGGTTGGCAATCATGGCTCTCTACCATTTTCTGTTCTTTGTATTTCTTAATAAATTTTGTTTTTGTTATCTCTTCTAAACCTTGTCCCATCATCCATTTACTCAAGCTCTCTCGGTAGGTTATGCATTGTTTTCCTCTTGCCTTCACTATGTCCAGTGAATATCAAAATTTCCAAGTCGTCTTTAGTCATGTGACCTAGAAATTTTAACTCTTTCTGATTTGTTGTTTTCATTTTCTCTAAAGCTTTGTCATTGCTTATGTGTTTGGTCCTCGGTATTCTTAGCATCCTTCTGTAGAATCACATTTTCATTGCTTCAAGTTTTCTTTGCATTTGGGAGGGAAAAGTCCAGCATTCACATTGTTATTTCTCCCAAACCTTGTTCTGCCATCCATCCATCCACTCAAGCCCATCGAGTATGTTACATGATGTCCTATGAGTCTCAGGGATCCTCACTCGGTACCCCATACTTTTGGCCTTACTGCCACATCTAACTGGTGCTTAGAAAATTGACTATATGAGTATCAGGTTTTCCCAACCCTCCAGAAATTTCAACTGCCTCTTTTTGATGTCAAGTATAAGTTTCCATTTTGTTTCCATTCTCTGTAAAATCTTGTTGCTAATATGCTTAACCCATGGTGTCCTCAGCATATTTCTGTAGAACCATATTTTTGTTGCTTCAAGTCTCTTCCTCATCTTTCAGGATATTGTCCAGCATTTGCTGCTATACAAGACAGATATCATGCAATAGTTCAGTACACTTTACTTTGTTTCCAACAAAATTTTCCTGTTTCTTAATACTCTACTTAGCTTTTGGAATGCATCTTTGGATACCCAATATGTCTTTGGGTCTGTGTCACTCCATACTCTGATAGAAAACTTCCCAGATATTTAAATTTTTGTTCCTGCTTTATTTTAGTAATTTGCATTTTGGACTCATTCTTTTGCTGATGACCATGCATTAAGTTTTTGTGTATTTTATATTTAGTCCATTCTCCTTGCTTTCCTTCACTATCTTCTGTAGGAGGTTTTGTAGTTTCCTTTTTGTGTCTGCTATCAGCACACTGGATGTGTGTTGTGGTCCAGTGGATATCTACTTGGAACGAGAAATTGGAGAGCCGAGTTCGAATTCCAGTTTGTAGAAGTCAAATAACTTACCTTTCAACATGGTGGTCTTTTGTCTCCCTGTAGTAAGGTGAACATTCAAGATTGTGAGACTCACCTTCCTGATGTGTCCAACTAGCATCCAGTTGGCAGACAAAAATAAACAGGGTTGTTACTGAATACATGTCCCTATGTGGCCCAAAGACAAATGGTGGATATTGTGCTCAATATTTATGGAGCTCAATGTACACAGAATGGAATCTCCCAGGTTGTTATTTAAACCACCTACCAATTTGCCCTGGTGGTTTTTTGGTCAGTTGGACTCAACTTCTATTCTAGTTGATTACTGGCTGGTTGTTCTATAAGATCTTTACAAAAGCAAAGTATTAGCAGGAAAATTTTGTTAGAAACAAAGAAAAGTGTCATCCTGTGTAGCAGTGAGTACTGGATCATCTCATCACAGAGAGGAAAGATACTTGAGATAATAAAAATGTGGTTACAGAAGGATGCTGAGGATACAATGGACTGAACTCATGAGCAACGTCAAAGTTTTAGAAAAAATTGAAACAAAAATGACACTTACATAACATCAGTCAGTTGATGTGAATTGTGGTGCAGAGAATATCAGCTTGGAATGAGAAATTGAAGAGCTGAGTTTGATTTTCCAGTTGAATTCTTTGCATTCACTTACATGCAAATACCCTTGAGAAAGGTATTAATCCGTCTCTTCTCCCTCCACCTATAAGCTAAATAGCAGGACAGATTAGGTTCTGTAGCCTTGGTTGGTAACCAATTTACCACAGAAAGTAATGGCAACCTACTACAGAAAAATCTTCTGCCCAGTCAATCATGTCTTTTTCGAGACATGATCGCTCAAGTGTGTATTATGTATGCCACTTAACTGACTAATTTGGCATCAGAAAGAGAATTGAAATTTTTAACATGCATAATGAGGAAAGGTGGCTTGGAAAATTCGACACCCACTTTACATATCAAAAGTAAGCAGCATAGAGAAAGGCAGTGCGTAACCTACCTAATGAGCTTGAGCGAATGATTGGTAGAACAGATATTAGGAAATATAGGAAACTTTGCTGAGGACATGAAGTTGTAAGGGGGTCATAATAACCCTTGTTCCATTTTGGTAAGAATTAAAAGGTTATGGTATTAAACTTTTTCAAATCTTAAAATATTAAGATCTAATTTTTTTTTCTGACTCAGCGAATGCTAAAAACATTTGAAGGAAAGAAGCAGATGCCAAATTTATTTTATCATGCATTTAACATGTGAGCAGACAGCAAATATAATCTTAGTACTTCAACAAGTTATCATTTAATATGCTGAAAAAAAAAACTTATTAAAAAATATCAAGTCCAGGAGTGTAGTAGGGTAGAAAGGGGTAAATGCAGCATTTCCCCAAAGAATTGGTAAGTTGTAATGTCAAGGTTATACAAAAGTGCACTAGAATAAACGTTTATACAATAAATATTAAAGAAATTTTCTTTTTCAGCCGCCAGTTTTAACAACTTTTTAATAATCTGTTTGAAGAAAGTGGTCAGGAATTAATGCAACCATTACTTAGAAAATAAGAAGTTTGAATTTGGGGGTTGTGGAAAAATTTATGGCTTGCCAAGAATCCTTTTTTTTTTTTTTTTTTTTTTTTATCTAGAACTTGGATAGTTCGTTATTTAGTCAGGTTTCAGGAAGTTGGTTAGGTCAAGAACTTTTCAGGACTCCCTCATAAGGGCATTGCTACTGATTTAACTATAGAAATGTATTGAAAAACAAAGAAAGTGATTTTCAATGGTTAAGAAAAGCATTAACAGTATAAAGTGTGTGTGTCTGTGTGCATATATATATATATATATATATATATATATATATATATATATATTATTTTTCTTGTGTTAATAAAACAGTGCTCAATGTAATAACAGCTATTAAGTATATATTAGTAAATACACATATCAAGTTCATGAACTTGATATGTGTATTTTATGTACCTGATGATTGCATATTGCCTGAAACTCAAGAGTTGTGCTATAGACTAGACGTAGGATAATGTATGCATATATATATATATATATATATATATATATATAACAACAACTGAAAATAATTTATCTGAACTCAACATAAAATTTACCATTAGTACATCTAAAATAATATGACTTAATCAATACAAAACAAACAATTTGGATGAATTTACTGTCAACTGCATAGATTGCCAGAAAGAATATATTGGAGAAACCTCAAGAAATTTAAGCAAAAGACTATATGAACACAACAGAGACATTTATATAAAAAAAAAATCAGCACACACAAATTGCATTGGTTGTTCACCATAACAAAACTGACAACATTTTTTACATAAAATAATGTTACTCTAATTAAAAGGAAAAATAATTCACTAAGACAAAAATGTTTAACCACAATAAATTTGCATTTAAGTTCTTATGTTTCATCATTCTTGGCAGATTTTCTTTTGTCACAATGTGGAATATTTAATAAGGATGATAAAAAGAAAAATGTAAATGTATTTGGCTAGGTTGCAAAAAATTCTTTCAAAAAATTTTCAAAGCTATCCATGTCTCTCCTTCATGTGTGTGTATAGTCACAACATTAACACAGTTTAATGAAGTCTTTACAGATGAAATGCATCACAAATAAACTTTTACTATTTTGTCTTAAAATTTTCTCCATACACAAAAACAAACAAACAAACACACACACACACACACACACACACATATATATATATATATATAGAGGATATACCAAAAATATTTTTAAGATCTTTGGAGGAAGGTCTCTGACACTAAAGCAATGATGAAAGTTTATATGTTTGCAAATATTTCCTTTTTTAGTTATTAAGTATGTTTACAGTAAATCACACTATGTTTCCATATAGACTAAGTTACATTTGTCATTTGTGTACTTTTTTGGCTTGTCTGTCTTTAATACTTAACACATGTAAGTAGTGAGTTAACTGAGAAATGTCCTGTTTAACAATGGCAGAATATATTGTGAATGGGCAGGTATGATTTTTACATAGAGGCATGTGAATGGTAATAGACACAAGGCTGCACGGTTGTGGCCAATTGCGTTTCCAGACTAAAAACTAATCTTTGCAGTAGTTTATTATGATGTTTCTGAGACAGAATCTTGTGGCACCACAAACTATTGATCGAGGAAGACCAAGATCCACTTGTACATCTGACCATGAAGAACATGTTCTACAAGCTGTCAAAGATGATCTGCACATGTTAAATGGCCCAAGCATGTCATATCATATTACCGTATTGTAGATACTTCAAGAGCACCTTCTATATCTGTATCATTTGCAGTGTGTGCCGTGTCATTCACCCTCTGATCACTTACCACTTTTGCTGATGATTTATTGCACAAATTGTAGATCCATTGTTTGTCTTTTCAGTTTTGTTTACCAATGAGGCAACATTTGGAAGAGATGGAACAACAAATTTACACAACCAACATTTGTGGGCGGATCGGAATCTCCATTGTACAATACAGGCTAGACACTAGTTTACAATTAATGTGTGAACTGGAATTGTAGGTGACTGTCTGGTAGGGCCATATGTTCTCCCAGTATGTCTTATAGGATCTGTCTACAGGGACTTCATTTTGAACACACTTCCAGACCTGTTAGAGGATGTACTCCTGCTAACATGAAGATGTATGTAGTTCCTGCATGATGGGGCTCCGGCACATTTTAGCCACATTATACTGGCTGACATCTCCCATGAAAGATGGATAGGTAGGAGAGGATTGATTCCATGGCCTGTACGATTCTCAAGCCTTTGAACTTCTATTTATGGGGCTACCTAAAACAACTGAATTATGCAGCAGACGTTATAAATGCAGAGACATTTCATCAATGTCTTTTGGTTTGACCTTTTTTTTTTTCGGTCTTGGTATGTTTGACCACCTAAAGGTTGCTTATTATTATTGTTTGGTGTTTGTGTTCTTGTGTATATTTGTGGACTTTATGTATGTTTTTTTTTTTTTTGTTTAGTGGTTGTTATATTATTTTTGTCGTGATTGAGTGTTTGTATATTTGTTTTTACTTGCTGTTTTTGTTATTTATTGTTATTAGTGTAGCAAAACAGATATTTGTATGTCTATATTTTTCCATTATCTCATTTCTTTAATATTTTATTTTATTTTTTAAAGCTGATTATTGCCAGTTTCTCTTCTAGGCATAATTTTCAGTTTCTGCTATTGCAACTCTGTGGTAGTGTTTGTACTATTTCCTATTTAATTTTAGTAGTTATGTTATTTTCTTTCTGGTTCCATTTATATTTTGATAGTGTTGTTTTTGTATTTTTCTGTGTTAAGGGATGGTTTTATGGTTATTGAATCTTTCTTTGAAGATTGTTTCTGTTGCTCCTATGTAAATCTTTTTGTTTGTGTTGGTGGTATTTGTCTCATTGCTTTTATATTATGTTGTTGGTTAGACATTATTAAGTGGACAATTTTCTTTCTTTTGGAAGTTACATTTATGTTTTTTTTTTTTTTTTTTAAATTTCTTTTTTTTAAGCATTGTGTTTGGTTATTTTTTTCATGTTTGCGTGCAGCTGTAACTGATTTTGACTTTTTGATGATTTTTGATAATTTGTTGTTTGGGGAAGTGTTTTTCTATTATGTTGAAAAAATTTTTTTTTTTGTTTTTAAATTGTTGTTATAGGGTAAGTTGAACCAGATTACATTTCTTTTTCTATTGTTTTTGTTTGGTTTATCTTTTGCGTATTCAAGTTTATTTGGGTATCTGCTGTTTTTTAGTGATGACTTATGTTTCTTTATTTTCTCTGAATAGTTTTATGTTTGGGGATAACTTTTTGTTTATAGATATATGTATTCAAACACATACCAATGAAGAGAAAAATCAACCGAACACAAAAGAAAAGCTTAGATTATTTTTATCTTAATAAAAAAAATCCCCAAGTGAGAAAATTGGCAGAAAATTGCTAATATTTCCTGAAAAATGGAATGAATTACAAAAAGGGTTTTTATGGAACTCTGGAGTCAGGGTTCTGATTATAACATCAATCAGCCAAGTGATAAACTTGATATTTGTATTATATAAAAAAAGACAAATAGAAAACTTAGCTGAGCTTACATGGTTCAACCTTGTAGATAAATGTGAGGCAAATGTTCTTCAGAAAATGACAAAAAAAAATAAACGACAAAAAACCCAGCCCCAATAAGTGAAGACATTATAACGGTGTTCTCAGGAAATTTTGAAGTCAGCATGAACCTGCTCAATTAAAGTGACATATTCTTTGCACTAAAACTATCAATGCTCTATCTTCTGTGTAGAAAGTGGTTTTAGACAACAGGCCAGATATTGTTTTTGGAGAAATTAATTTTATACTAGTAAATTTGTTAAAGGGGCTAAATTGTTTAAGTTAAAATTTAAATTAAGTAACTATGATATACTAAGGTATACTAGAGTTATGAAAAACAAATAAGTATTGTGTGGGTCATTAATTTTAATGAAATAATTGTCATGTAATATTAGAGCATAAGTTATAAATGAACATTATATCAGGCAAGGAGGGCAAATGTCATAAAATGATTTAAAAATTCTTTTTTTTTTTTTTTTTTTTTTTTTCAAAACTTTCCATTTTGCCTTGGGGGTTTTATTATTTTCTTTTAACTGCTAAAAATATGCAGAAAGGTATGCTTGGTTTCAGTACTCATTATTTTCTAAGGAAGTTAAATGCAAATACCATCTCTGTTTAAAAGAATTCTTAGAACTAGTATAGTTGGGTTTTCATTAGATAATATAGTACATTGGTAAACACTAGAATTTGTTATGCACCTTTTTTTCCAGTGGGCAATTGTTAGGATTTCAACAATATATAAATTTGTATTATTATTATTATTATTTTCAGTTTTGAAATAATTATTGTTAGTTTGTTTTATGGGCTGATTTAAGATTTTATGATTTTTGACAATTTGTACAACTATAACCTAATTTAAGGCTATTTTTATTAAAAATTTTATTTAGATTGTTACAAGGGAAATGTTTCTTAATTAAATTGAGGAACTTCTGCCTTAGTGCTAACCATTTGGTTAAATAGAGGTGAATACCAAATTATTTTTCTATTTCTATTTTTTCTGTTATGTTTATATTGTTTTGTGTATTTGATATCATGAATTTTATAGCCACAATTCTTTTAGCCATTATTATAAAAATCGCTATGTTTACTAAATATGTCTTCTCCAGATGAGTTCTTACTAATTCTATATTCTATGGAGGAGGGTAAATGTTTGATTATACTAGGGGGTGATTAGATTTAGGGTGAATGTATAATGGATATGTGTTAGTTTTCAAGTATGGTTGTTAAGTGTTATTTACTAAGTCTTATATAACATCAAGGAAGTTTACTATTTATAAATTAATTATTAATTTAAACTTTTAAGTTTGTACTTTTAAATTCACTATCGATTAATTTTCTAATTTTATCAGTTTTAAAATGTGTGGAATTTTTTAATACCATAAGGCCATCATCTCTATATAACCCTATGTCATGTGTGCTAATGTCATAGTGTGTGGTGAGGTTATGCAAAGAAAATAAACCAATAAAGTCAAAAGACTCTGCAGAGTTTAATGGACCCATTGTAATGTCAAATTGGTCACCTGAATTATTCTTTATTCATTGTTCTTGGTTGTGGATAAGGAGGGATGCCCTGGCACTCATCATAATATCATATCCCTTCTTTGTTAAGTCTGAATAATGTGTGGCAAATTCCAATACCAAAGTAAAAAGATCCTTGGAAATTGATGGGTGTCAAATTGGATTAAAGAACACTTGGTTTTATCTTTTAATATTGTAAAACCAATTGCTGACATTAATTGTATTAGTCCACTGTAGTAATCCAACATTCTGTTTGATTTGTTCCCAGAGTAATTGTACTGATTTTTACCAATTTCTGGCCTTCGGGGATTGATGATTCTGGTTGGAAGATTGGTCTTGAAATTAGGTCTATGGTCTCTTAAAGTTATACAAACTTCTCTCTCCAAACTCTACAACTACTGTCTTTCTGCTTCTTGCTTTCCTGGCTGCAGAAGTCCTCTTTTGTGGTACCTTTTTTTTTTTATGAACTCTGGAGAACACTCAGACCTCTCCAATTATTGCCCTATCAGCCTTCTACTGATTTTTGGCAAAGTGTTCGTAGTATCATCAATGCTGAAGTGGTTCAACATCTTATAGCCCACTGTCTATTCTTTGACAGACAGTATGGCTTCTGCTTTGCTAGGTCTACCGCTGACATAATAACGACCATCACTGAATACATATACCAGGCTTTTGATAAGAATGGTGAAGCTCAAGCTGCCTCCTTTTTGTCCCCTTGAAGTAATCTACTTCATTCATAGGAGAGTCTCTAATTCAGTAGGTGGGTTAGTCCACGATACTATAATGGACCTGCCCAACACATTTGCATGAGTGGATTCTATTCACTCATATATATCTCTCCATTGATCACTCAATGGGTTTTCTTTTTATTTGGAGTGGCTTCATCAATCTACTTGTGTGTCAAATCACTTGCTATTAATCAATATCCAACAGATTGGAATCTGACAAGATCATAGAATTAAGAAAAAAAGAGCAAAGTAAGAAATATATCTCAATCTACCATGTTTCACTTTTATTTATACTTTTTCAGTGATTGTATTAAAGATGAAAAAGAATTTTCATAGATTAAAGTGAAAAGTTTTTTTTACAAAGAGACTAACGGAATGTTGTCATTGGTCAGATAGATGTATTAGAGCAATATATCTGACCAATAAGAATCAACCCTAAACAACAAGGAGTGCAAAGTTCTCCATTGTCCCAAACATTTTTGGCACTTCAATCTGATACTTAAAAATTTAGTGTACTATATATCATTCTAAACAAAAAAAAAACATATATATATATATATATATATAAGCATGCAGTGTGGGTATAGAAGAATCCAAAGGAGTATCCTGTATATACAGTGGTAGGATAACTCTCTAAGAGAGCTCTAAATATATATGTATATAAACTATCGCCTGGTTCACACTCCACCCACGTCTATTGAACCGGTGAAGAGGCTCATCCCTTGTTTCCTGGTTAGGATGTGGTTTCCGGCTTTCTCTTTTCCAATCTTTTCACTCTTACATCGCCCCCTGTGGATCAGTGGCATTATTGCCTTGCTTGAGGTGATATGATTAAAAAAAACTATATATATATAAATACATATAGAGCAAATATAAGAAAAATTAAGGCAGACACGTTATTTCATGGTAAATCGGAAATATAGGCCTATTTCTGGTGAACCATCATCAGCTTCTGTCTTTATTTTACATTTTATTTTATTAGTGTAAAATCCTTTGTAAAATAAAGACGGAAGCTGATGATGGTTCACCTGAAATAGGCCTATACTTCCGATTTACCATGATATAATGTCTGCCTTAATTTTTCTTATATCATTCTAAACAAAAGAACTCAGAACATTAAAATAAGAATCATATTTTTTTAAGAGAACCAAATATCATTAAGCAGTTTTGTCTTCATGTTCTTTTGCATAATTAATGTAATTTAATTTAAATGTGGTAAACAATCATGTTATGAGTTTAGTGCTGTCCATTAAAATTTTGAATGCTAAAAATACCGATAATTTCTGTTTTTAATTTAATTTTCTGTTTTTGTCAATCGAAATACCATTTAGTATTTCAGTACCTGGATACTTAGTAAAATTAGTTGTCATAATTTCGGTACCTTACTTTGTACTCTTTTGAGTATGAATCTGCTTAAATGCAAGTAATGCCATAACACAGAAAAATAGACTATGACCAATTAAAAATACAGGTAACAATTCACTAAAATACCTGCTCTCAATATTTTAGTATCAGTGTAGAAAAATACCAAATTTTCAAGCAAGATGGGAGTATCATAGAATTTCTCCCAATACTACCTCTCCAACTCCCTGTATTCTCCAGCAATACTCATGGTCAAATAATCTATAATTTTTAATGCTGGTTTTCAAACCAACCAGATATACTTGGAGGATTGGTGCTACACAATCTTCTTGGTCTCAGTTCCTCTTTCTTGTCCGAGTAAGATGTGCTTAGTCTTGAACATACAGTGAAAAGATTTGGGCCTGGCTTGTTTTCCAAAATCTGACCAAGTAACCAAACTGTTAACAAGACTTGGTTTGGCTGAGAACTTTTCAGAATCCTTTTATAAATATCCATAATTTATAATCCGGGTTTGTATTTTTAAATCTGATTGTTTAATTTATTTTTTTTTTTAGGTTGTGACAGTGGTTTTGGATATGCAATTGTGAAAAATCTTGATAGCATTGGAATGAAAGTGCTTGCAGGCTGTTTGGAACAATTTGGAACTGGTGCCACAGAACTAAAGAATTCCTGTTCAGAAAAGTAAGTCCTATCAACTCGTCATACTCAAATAAGTACTGTATTTTCTAGTGCTTAATACAAGAAATTTTTAATCAAGATTAAAGATGAAAAATCAAGTTGTATTATGAGCAAGTAAAAAAAAAAAAAAAAAAAAGAAAAAAAAGTCGTGTTATGCCTAATTAAAAAAGAAAAGGGAGTCTTGTTATGCCCAAGCAAAAAATGGGAGTTGTATTACATACAAGTAGACATTTTCAGAAATTTTTAATCAGATTAAAAAACTTTTTATTTGAAACGGTAAGATTGCAGATGCACTCAGCACAATAGATAAACAAAATTGGCAGGTGTTGATAACAATTTACAAAAGGTATTTAATATGTTAGCAATATTTATTTTTGTCTTTGTTCTTAATGAAAGACAATATTTTATTTTAATAGTTTATTAACGTATAGAAATTTAATAGTCATATCAAACCGAAAAGTATGATTGATTAATTAATACCTTAGAATATATTATCAGCAGGTATGCCTGGTTAGCAGCTTTCTCTGAAAATAGATTTTTGAAACGGATATTTAAAAAACACGCACAAGGGTTAACAGTACATTTTTATTAATATCATGAAAAATTAAATATTTTTGTTAAATATATGTATGAAATTAAGATTTTAATGGATAATATGGTATGACTTGCAAAAAACCTACATAAGGATGGCTGTCTTACAGGGTTGTATTATAGTCAAAGATGGTTTCTTGATTTTAACTTCAGAAACATGGGTTCAGATTATGCTCAAGAAAGCAATTTATTCCATTTTTAGCTTCAGAAACTTGGGTTTGTATTATCATACACAAGAAAATCTGGTATACATTCACAGAAGAATTTATCACAGTCTACACTTCTCATTGAGTGTTGGTCTTGATATAAGAAGGTAAAGATGATTCAAATGTCTGTGAAGGATTTAAAATTGCCAAAATATCATCATCATTTTGAGGATGAAATTTTTCAGTTTTTTACTTTTTAGCTATAATCAGTAATAAAGTCACAGGAAAAAAGTCACAATTCATGGTAGCCAGTAATAAAGTCAGAGATGATAAATGTACTAAAAACAAAGAAAAATAAAACAAAAAATCTGTAACTGGCAATCAGTCAGTCACTTAAATGCCGTATGTGATACCTGCTTGGGTGATCATGTTTTGAAAGAGACATGACTGACTTGGCAGAAGAATTATCCTGCAGTAGGTTACCATTAATTTCTGCAGTAGACTAGTTGCCAGCCAAGGCTATAGAACCCAATCTGTCCTATTATTTAACATATAACTGGAGGGAAGAGACAGTTTAGTACCTTTTCCAAGGGTATTTGCGCCTAAGTGCATGGCAATACATGACTATAATGTTTATAGTTTTTATTTGTATCAAGTTGAACTTTAAAGGGTACTCAGGAATTCTAGCTGTGCAATATATTGGATAGGTAACCCACTGTATGAATAAAGGTTTCAAATGGGCCTTATATCCTCTCTAGAATGTGGCTTGAGGACTCTGCCACCAATCCTGCGTGTGTCCACACCATGAATTTTTCTATCACTCAGTCTCTTACGCAGGTTTTCCAATGACCCTAATGGTAGTGACTTGCTGCTAGACATCCACTTCACTTCCATCTCACATTCTTGCAATCCCAAGCAGCTCTGCCCTCTTGGAAACTTTGACCATGTGGTGGTTTCCGTCAACATCTTCTTCCACTCCCACTCCACCCAAGAAACTCAGACCAGCAGAATATCCTACTGCTACCAAAGAGAAGACTTGGATTCGTTCCGCGACTTCCTGTGTGACGTTTTTGGAACAATGTTTTAGTCTTCTCGTTGAAGACTGTGCATCCGAGGTCTCCTCTTGGGTTAAGGCTGGCATTGATGCTTTCATCCCAGCCAGAAAGTTTCGGCTTAAATCCCATTCGTCCCCCTGGTTCTCACCCGCTTGCTCAGCTGCCATTGTCCACCGGAACCACCACTTCCGGCTTTATAGAAGCCATGCGTCGGACCATAATAGGCACCTTTTCACCTCAGCTCATAATAAGAGCAAAAAGATACTTAATGAAGCTAAGATGTTGTTTGCTGCCAAAATAAAGCAGCACATAGCATCCCGTAAGTTTGGCACCAAGACTACTGGCAACTCTGTAAAAGTGTGCTTAACAGCAGTAAAACCTCAATACTCCTTCTAATCAATGAATTTGAGGTCCTCACCTCTTCAGCTAACAAGGCTGAATGCTTTGCCTGCAGATTCTCCACCAATTCAAGACTGGATTCGTCTAGAGTATCTATACTTGACTTCCCACCTAGATCTGAGGCCCAACTGAATTATATACACATTACCCCCTCATTGGTCTCTAATATAATCTCTAAGCTTGACCCTCATAAAGCGAGCAGAGGTGACAGAATCCCAATCATAGTTTTGAAGAAATGTGCCCCTGAAATCTCTTCTGTCCTCTCTAAGCTCAACAACTACTGCCTATCTGCTTTCTGCTTTCCTGCCTGTTGGAAGTCTTCCTCTGTAGTTCCTATATTTAAGAATAATGAAGACCCTCAGTCCCCGCTAATTACCGACCTATCAGCCTCCTACTGATCTTTGGCAAATTGTTTGAAGCCATTATCAGCACCGAGGTGGTTCAGCATCTTACAGCCCACAGACTCTTCTTGGACAAACAGTATGGTTTCCTCTTCACTAGGTCTACTGCTGATATGCTAACGACCATCACTGAGTATATATACTAGGCTCTCGACAAGAATAGCAAAGCTCGAACTGTTGCCCTGGATATTTCCAAAGTGTTTGACAAAGTTTGGCATGCTGGCCTTCTATGCAAGCTGTGGAGCTATGGTATAACTGGACAATTGTTTGACCTAATCCAGTCATTCCTTTCAAATCGCACAATGAAGGTAGTATTGAACAGACATAGCTTCCAAAACTACCATATGAATGCAGGTGTCCCTCAAGGCTCTATTCTAGGTCCTATGCTTTTTCTGATCTACATTAACAGTTACCCCAAAGTAATAAGATCCCATATAGGCATGTACGCTGATGACACCACCGTTTACTCTTGCCTCGATCAAAAATCTGCTGTGGTTGACAAAGTGAACCTTGCTGCCGAGCTTGAGAAGGACCTCCAATCCGTGGTGGACTGGGGTAAGAAATGGCTCATAAATTTTAATGCTTTCAAAACGAAGCTGCCATCTATTAACCATCATAGACAATCGCTCGTACCCCCTCATCCCCATTCGCATGGAACAGTCTAGCCTCCCTGAGAGTAAAACACAACGCCTCCTTGGCCTCACGCTCTCAGCGGATCGACTATATCGACTGCTGCTAAGAAGGTCAGTTCACTGTGAAGAGTCAGGATGTTTTTCCCGTCTTAGTCCATCCTGCACATATATAAATCTACCATCTGCCTGTGTATTAAATACTGCTGCCACATCTGGTCGGGTGCCCCTGCTATTCACTTCGGGGTTCTTGACAAAATACAACGGAGAATCTGTAATGTGATCAATACTGACTTTACAGCTTGGCTGCAGTCGCTATCTTACTGGCGTGATGTGGCTTCCCTGTGCTTCCTCAATAAATACTTTTACAGCTTCTGCTCCAATGAACTTAGATCACTGGTGCCCCAACCCAGGTATGAATTTACACGAGCTACTAGATTAGCAACTATGTCCCACCCTTTTACAGTGAAACTGATAAAATGTAACTGCAATTTCTACTCTAACAGCTTTTTTTCAAGCACTTCCTGCCTGTGGAATTCCCTTCCATATACTTGCTTCCCAGATAGCTACAATCTCCAGCAATTTAAATGTAAATTCGATAGACATCTCCTATCTCACTAACTCACATCCATCCTCTCAAACTCTTTTTTCCATCTACTCCACCCTCATTCTCAGTATTCTCCTCCATCTATTACCCTCCTCCTGACATTTTCTATAACTAACCCTCTTTCTCATCACTTGCCCTTACATAACAACCTGCGCATCAGTGGCAAATGCTTTGCTTGGGGTGAAATGATTTAAAAAAAAAAAAAAAATTAAACATCAATTCCACTTCTTATTAAAACTGAAGTTTTTTAAAAGGTTTCACTTGATTTAATATTTAAATTTAATTGTAATTAAATTTTACTTATGACTTTTAAAAACTGCAATTACACATTTGAATTTATTTTTTTTATTTAATTTAATATATAATTGATTCTTTTTGTCCACAGTAGGTCATGTGGCTACTCATGAATAACAAGCAAAAACTTATAAATCCTAAAATATTTGACCAACTTTGGACTTTTCTTTAGTTAGAGTTCAAGAACACAAAAAAATGTAATCTGGGGTAATTTCGCAAATAAAACCTTATTGTGGAGAGCCATGAAGTTTTGAAGGGACGTGTTACATAGAAGTGTAAAACAATTGTACAAAGGCAATGTGGTATTGGCTTTTATAATATTGTCTGTTTTTTTTTTTTTTTAATCATATCACCCCAAGCAAGGCAAAAATGCCACTGATGCGCAGGGGGCTACGTAAGAGTGAAAAGATTGGAAAAGAGAAAGCCAGAAACTACATCCTAAACAGGAAACAAGGGATGAGCCTCTTCACCTGTTCAATAGACATGGGTGGAGTGTGAACCGGGCGATAGTTTAGTCTATCTGCCGGCAAAGAGAAGTTTTACGTAATGATATACAGACTGATTCCAAAACCTTTTAACTGATTATTGGAAACAGCCATGTGTAAAACTTTGAACCACTCTTTCTTATACGACTTGGCATAGGCTATATTCTCTATTAGGTGTCGAGCAATATATATATATATACTGTTAAATATAACAGACAATGAATGACTATTGTGTTTAATCATTAACCGTTCTAAATCTTTCAATTTCTCGGCCATTTTTACGCGATCGACACATTTGTAAACAAAAGTTAATTCTCAGTTTTTAAAAATCTTGCAAAAATAAAATAAAATTTGCCTCCCTAATTAAATCTCATATTACCTTGAAGGTGGTGGTAACGATCATGGTGTTTTTTTTTTAAAAATTATTTCACCCTAAGCAAGGCAGTACTGCCACTGGTGCGCAGGGGGTTATATAAGACGCAAGTGAAAGGTTACATAGGAGGAGAGCGAAGACAAAGAGGAACCGGTTACAGGGGGTGTCAGAGAATGGGCAAGAGAAGGATGGAAATACTGGTCTTCACTCCTGTGTTCACATGCTTCTCCTGCCCCCTCTCTTTCACCCCCAGCAGCCGGTTCGTCTTTCTCTTCGCTCTCCTCCTGCCTACAACTTTAAATCTCTTATGTAACTCTAGCCCTTTCTACATCACCCCATGTATCTTGTTCTTTTCCTTTCTCTCTACCTTCGCAACTGTCTTCACTGTTGTGTTCACATCCTTCTCTTGCCCTTTGTTTTTCACCCTCTGTAGCTGGTTCGTCTTTGTCTTTGCTCTCCTCCTGCCTAAAACTTTAAATCTCTTATGTAGCCCATTGCGCATCAGTAGTGTTAATGCCTTGCTTGGGGTGAAACGATTAAAAAAATAAAAAGTAAATGGAAGGCAGACCAGCGTTTAGGAGAGACAGCTATGGGCAAACAGTGAACACGAAAACAGAATCAAGACACTATGAAATTATATAAAAATATTTTAAAAATACCAGAAATAGATTTTCATATTTTTTTTATAATTGTCTCGCCCCAAGCAAGACAGTACTGCCACTGGTGCACAGGGGGCCACATAGGAGGAGAGCGAAGACAAAGAGTAACCGAAGAGGAACCGGTTAAAGGGGGTGTCAGATAATGGGTAAGAGAAGGATGGGAATACTGGTGTGAAGAGTTGCGTGAGAGTAGAGTGTAAAAAGGGAGAAGAACAAGATTCAGGGGATGTTAGGGAAAGAATAAGAGAAGTATGAGAGTCAGGGGGATAAAAGATGTGAATTGATGACGTATTTACACTTTTGAAGATTGTAGCCCTCAGGGAAGCGAGTATACGGAAAGGAGTTCCACAGGTGGGAAGTGCGAGAGAAGAATCTAGTAGAGTAGAAGTGGCGGCTTTATTATTTTTTTTTTTAATGTAAAAGGGTGGCAATTTGTTGCCAGTCTGGTTGATCGAGTAGACTATTGTAGAGGCAACATCAGGGACCTAAGCTCATCAAAGCAGCAGCCATGAAAATATTTGTGGAAGAGACAGAGGGAAGCCACATTCCATCGGTGAGAAAGTGGCTGGAGACGAGCTGCCAGGTCGAGACCGATCACATTACAGATTCTCCTCTGGAGCCTGTTGAGAACCCTGAGATGAGGCACAGGAGCGCCTGACTAGATATGACAACAATATTCAATGTATGTGCGGATGGTTGATTTGCATATGTGCAAGATAGACTCAGGTGAAAAAATACTTCTTGGCCTAACACAGTGGCTCAGTCTGTTTTCAAATTCTTATTACTGAATTGCTACATTACACACGCACATCAGTATTCTCATTCTTCTCCTATCCCCTTCCCGAGACCCCCTGTAACCTGGAACTCTTTCTCATAACTTACCTTCTATGCAACCCTCTGCTCAACAGTGGCAGTAAAAGGCCCCGCTTGGGGCGACATGATTATAAAAAAAATGTCTAATAAGTTTGTATCTTGGGGTACAATAAGAAGACGTCATCTACAAATCTCAGCTAAGGAGAACTGTTCGGTATAATGTGTTTAAATGGACCGGATTTTAAGAATTCTAGAAAAGGGTAAGCAAGAACATCACTGACAGGTGACCGCACGGATAAGTCGAATTACCCTATACTGATAATATATATATATATATATATATATATATATATTAGCAGTATAGCCCTGCGTTGCTTGGGTGTAATGAAAGCTTTAAAACTAATCCATGGTCCTGGAGCTTAGAATCTTTGGACGTTGGCACGATCTTTATATAATTGTATGTCCTATATTAGTGTGTCTTGTAGTCTGTCAGTTTTACATGGCGGCTTAAAAGCTGTTGTGAGTTCCCAGGGAACAGGCTAAAATCTTTAAAGTGAAGGCATCTCAAGAAATATCATGAAAAGTTGATGGGGGTAAAAAAAAAAACAGAATTTGTAAAATTTGTTACATTCCCTTATGTACATATACACTTGAGAAAAGTATGAATCTCTCATCCCCCATCTATGGGTTAGATAGGGCTTGTATCTGGAAAAATCATTGCTATTCTCAAAAACATACACTCAGTTAGAAGCCATATGTGCTTAGGTGATCATGTCTCTTTTGATCCATGACATGACTAGGCAGAAGATTTTCCTGCAATAAGTTGCCATTTCTTCCTGCAGTAAACTGGTTGCTTGTAAAAAAAAAAAAAATTCATTCTTATAATCCCAGATATGTTTTGGCTTTAAAGGTTTGATAAACCATAAAAACAAATCCGTCAACTTTTAACACTAGGGAATGAAACCGAAGGTTGATGAAGCACTTAAATGGAGATATTTGTTTGATTTGTCTCTAAATATTGGTGTTAGGATAACTGCTTCTCATAAATTGAATTGTAAATACAAGAAAGAATTTTAAGAATGAAATAAACATGGAAAATTTAGTCATAAAGCAAGGCAGATAATTCAAAATAAAATGTTGATTGTGAATAGTTTGAATGCTTTAATATTATCTAGACAAAAAATGAATGCACAGAACACAATTCTTAAGGTCAGATAATAGTGGCTCTCAGCATGGTAGTCAGTTAAGTGCCATACATGATACATGCTTGGGTGATCATGTCTCAAAAGAGACATGACTGACTAGGGAGAAGATTATCCTGCAGTAAGTTGCCATTATTTTTTGCAGTAGACTGGTTACCAACCAAGGCTAAAGAACCCAATCTGTTCCACTATTTAACTCGTAGCTGGAGGGAGAAGTGATAGAATCAATATCTTTCTCAAGGGTGTTGTGTGTATGGGAATGCAATAAATTCAAAACTAAAATGTTTAAATAAAAATAAAGTTGTGATTATTGTAAAAATTGCAGTAAAATTGAACTAATTTGTTTTTTATTTACTCTTTTTACAGTGTTTAGACTGTTGTTCTCTTTATTACCATATTTGTGATGTTTTGGCTGTTGTAGGCTCTGGCCTTCTTTATGGGATATTTCTAGGAATTTCAAACTAAACCCATAGGGTAAATTGTTCTAGTTTCATGTGCAATGCCTTTTCTGGATATCTCAGTTTCAGTAAATTCCCTTTGATAACTCTCTAAGTTTTTGTTCTCTCTGCTTTGGCCAGGTATTGAACTCAAAACACTTTGGGACTAGTCACTTTGGAATCAATCAACCAACACTTATCTAATGTGACCTTGTGTTCAAACAATGTAAATAGTGTAAATAGTTACAATACTTCATTTCACAAATATAGACAGATCCTGACAAAGGGCTGAGTGTACAATGGCCGAAATGTTGTGAATCTAATTTAATCTAAACTTATTTGTAAATGGAACTTTGTGTGTGTCTGTGTGTCCGTTACCTATAGACTCCAAAAATGGCTGAACCGTTTTACTTGAAAATTTACACAGTTGTACTATAAGTGTCTGCGAGTGTTCTTTGCTAGATTTTGTGTCAAGGTACCCCCCGATAAATATTGAAAATCGATAATCAAAAAAAATCAGGTTATAGAAGTAGTGGTCCGATTTTAATCAAATTTGATACACTCACAGACAAAGACATAAGAAATGATATTCAGAAGTTTCAAGGTTGCAGTTCTTACAATAGTGCAGAAAATCAATAATATATATATATAAAAGGCAAGATGTTTGTGTGTGTCTGTTTATCTGCCTGTATGTCTGTATTTTTTTTTTCTCAGCCCTTTTATTTTAGTTTTGGCTTCGGGTTTGGCTCTAAATAGGTATAATTGTAGTTCTTAGTCTCAGCCATGATACCATTTACTCAGAGGTCTTATTTAGCCTTCAAAATTCGGTTTACTACGAATAAAAATTATTTGATATCGATATCAGGAAATCAAAATTAGATTTACATCCATCCATTTTTCTTTCAGTCTACGGTTTCACTTTAACTGGAAACAACTATTGCTTTTTAGTCTTTCATGCCAACGTCCAAAGAGTCTGAGCTCCAGGACCATGGATTAGTTTTAAAGCTTTCATTACACCTGAGCAATGCCGGGCTATACTGCTAGTATGGCAATAAAGATGAAGACAACAGTTCGAACAATGTAAATGAAATAAATACTTACAAATACTTCATCTTAGAAATATAGACAGATGTTAATTTGTTTTGGTTTTTCTTTAATGAATTTAAAAAATGAAAAAACAAGTATTGACGTTGATATCCTGCTAACAAAACCAAATCTTATTGTTTCTAATTAGTGGTTATTTCAATTGCAAAGTCTAAGATGACGAGTATAGCAAAACTAGACTTTCATTGGAAACAAGGCAATGCCTATCAGTAAAAAGCCTGATTGAAAAGTAAAACACAAAATGTGCTGTCTTGCTTAGTCAGGAAATGTTATCTCTGTCCATTTCACATCCGGAATTGATGGCAGAAGTACTGTACTCTGTGTGTATTCACAATGACTGACTGAGTAGAACAGTGAAGTCTTGAGCAGGAGTTGTTGATTGACTCTTTTGACAATTGGATTTCTGTGACTTCTTTGCTATCACCAATGAACAGGAAATTTCACACTTTGTACAACAAGATTAAGAGAAACACAATGTGGTAAATGAACATCTGTTTAGTTTCACAATGAGTTTATTCTTTATTTCAGATCTTGGGTCACAATGACAGTCTTTGTAGTTGAGAAGCAATGGATATAAAATGAATTCTAGTCAGATGTTTATAATGGTTGACAATCCTTCATAAAATAAAGTCATTAATTTTGTGGCTCTACAATCATTAAGATAATTGAATGTTAGTTGCAAAAGATGTGTGAAGAAATTAAAACTATAAGGTAAACCAGAGCTTTTGTTTTGTGGGTTTTTTTTATGTTTGAGTGTGAATTTTTTGTTTGTCTTTTTTGTTTTTGTTTTTTGTCTGGTTTAGAGGTAGAATCGCTGACTGGACTGACGCCACTTCGGTCAGGTTTTAATCCTGGGTTAAAAGCAGTCGGAGTTTAACTGTACTGTACTGATGAGCTGTGATACAGCAAAACAGATCTGTCTGGATGACTATATAATATAATATCTATATATATATATATATATATATATATGTATATATATATATAAATAAAATAAAGACAAGAGGAAAACTGTATTTTAAATTGCCTACGCATTTTCTCCTATGATGGACTTTATCAAAGCAAAAAGCTAAAATGAGCTTTATTCTAAATTACATATCTATAAACAAATAAATAAAGTCCATCACAGGATAAAATGCGACAGTTTTCTTCTTGTCTTTATTTTATTTAACCATCTTGTCCTTAATCTCAGATCATAACTGAGTATATTTTTACACACACACACACACACACACACACACACACACACACATATATATATATATATGTATATATATATATATTGTCTTTTTTTTATATTTTTTTTGTTTGTATTTCTTGTCTGTTTATTTTTGTGTTTGTATTTTTTGTCTGTTTGTAGGCTTTTTGTCCATGTCTTTGTTTTTTGATTTTTTTGTCTGTATCTTTTGCCTGTTTGTGATTTTTTTTTTGGTGGGGGCCAGTGTTTTTTGTTTCGTGTTTGTTTTTTTTGTCTGTGGGTTTTTTTGTTAGGGTTTGTTTTTGTGTGTTTTTCATATGTGTTTGTGCATATATTATTTATTTATTTTTTTCTGAAAGCAGGATCTGAAATGGTTGTTTGAATGACAGTTTGAGTGCTGAATTAGAAATTTGTTTATTTCATACTAAATTTCAAGGTAATTTTGAAATGGATTGTTTAATCCAGCAATAGTCCTTATTAGTATAAATAATTATTTTCTGTGGGTACAAAGTGTTTAAGCTGCTCTGCATTTTATTTTCTTAAACCAATGGCAGGTTAAAAATATCCGTTTTAAAAAAAAACAAAAAACTGGGGTAGCAGCTCAAACATGTGTACCTGCTGAAAATAATGTATATAATTATAAGAAACAAGTCCCATCTAATGCAAGGCTCAAGGGCCACTCATGGTAGAGGGTTGCAATCAGAATGGCAATGATGAATGGAGTGTGTGATATGATTTGGGGAGGAGTTGGTAGGAAGTGAAGATTATGAGGATAAGGAGGATAGATAATGATTGACTCTTGACTTGAAAAGGACAAGACGGTTACTGTTAAAATGGTTATAATGAATGAGGTGTGTGATATGAATGAAAGAGGAAGTTTATATTATGAGGATAAGTAGGATAGATAATGATTAACCCTTGACGTGAAAAGATTAAAATTGTAGGGTAGAGGGTTACTGTAAAATGATTATAATGAATGAAGTGTGTGTGTTTTTTTGTTTTTTTTTAATCATATCACCCCAAGCAAGGTGGTGATGCCACTGATGCGCATGGGGCTACTTAAGAGTAAAATGATTGGGAAAGAGAAAGCTGGAAACCACATCCTAAACAGGAAACAAGGGATGAGCCTCTTCACCTGTTCAAAAGACGTGGGTGGAGTGTGAAACTGGGATGAATAAAAGAACAAATGTTAGGAATTGAAGATTATGAGAATAAGAGGGATAGCTAATGAGTGACCCTTAATTTGAGGATAAGATTGTAAGATAGAGGGGTTTACTATTAAAATAGATATGATGAATGTGGTATGGGATATGAATAAGGTTACAGAAAGTGAAGGTTAAGAGGATAAGGTGGATAGATAATGATTGACCCTTAACTTGAAGAGGTAGTGCAGAGGGTTACTGTTAAAATGGTTATGTTGAATGAGGTATGTGATATGAAAGAGGATGTGTTAGGAAGTAAAGATTATGAGGATAAGGAGGATAGATAACGATTGACACCTGTCTTAAAGCAGGTAAGATTATAGTGTTTAGAAAGCATCCTCATGAGAGTTTGTTCCACAAAGTTGCACTTCTTGGAGGAGGGGAAACTGTTTTGAGTGAAATTTTCTTCTGATGTTTGGAATATGAAGGAAATGTGGCTGATTTTACTCTGTGGCTGTAGCATGACCTGTTCTAGTTTTGAACTAATGGATCTAAAGAATGGAGCCCATCTGAGCATTTGCCATAGACAGAGTAGCAGTAGGCTTGTGAAGTTGCATCTGTGGGAGAAAGAGTTTCCAGAGAAGAAAAGAAGTCATTTCTTTCACATGTGAAATGCTCTGATGTTCTATTCTTCATTGATTCACCATTTTAATTGTAAAATGATCACAGAAAATTTAAGAAGCTTTAAAAATCTCTTTAAAAAAAAAAACAAATACAGAAGGATGCTGTGAATATCATGGATCAATGATGAGGTTTTGGAAAGGATGGAAACTAAAAGGAAATTAATACTGAGTATCAGGAAAAGACAGCTAAAGTTCCTGGGACATGCAATGAGGAAGGAAGGCTTGGAGAACCTGATACTAACAGGCCATATAGAGGGGAAAAAGAAATGGGAAAGCAGTGGATAACATATTTGTATGGTGTGAGGAGGTGGATGACAGAACGGGAGTTGCGTGGTGTAACAGGAGAAAGTGTGCCACCAGGTATAGGGAGACGTGGAGAGCCATGATCTGAAAGGACAAGATACTTAGAAGAAGATATTTTTTCCAAAGAAAATTAGTAAAAGTTGACATAATTTTGGATATTAAATATTTTATGCTTAAAATATATTGGGAAACATTTGAATGCAGTGAGATATATTCCGCCTGTCAACAAGTTCATAGGTCAAACAATTGCAGTTACACCCTCCATACCCAATTAAAAAAAATTGTCAAAAATTTAACTAAATACAAAAACTGCCCAAATTCAGCAGTTGGTTTCATTTATTTATTTATTTATTTTTTAAACATAATCAGCAATCTTGAACCTTTGTGGTTGCAAGAAAACAGTGTCAGAAGGACAGATTTTCCCTTAACACCACTATTATTTTAACCATCTTCACTCCTTGGCAGTGTTTATTCTTTTAAAAAGCAGGGATTAAAATTTTAATAAAGCTTAAACTAAAAAATGAATTTACACATGTTCTTTTTGAGGATTAAAATATTATATTGTTACAGTTGGTTAAGGTGTGCCTGGCTAAATGATACTTCCTTCTGCAGGTTCAATTCCTGAAGAGTACAAATTTTCCTTTAATAAGCGTTTTCAAAAATTCAGGTTGGTAGACAAAAATAAATAAATATGCTGTTTAATAAATTTAATAAATGTCTACTTAAATACAAGTAAAGATAATGTTTAACGTGATAAAATCTGTCTGTTTAATTAAAACCCATTATTTCCTGTTTTTATCTAATCTAATCTAATCTTATCTGTATGTTTCATTAAATGATATAGACAAGTTTTGTCTATTTTATGTTATTTTTTTATATTCTCTGATAAATGAAGAAAGTAAATTACAATATTGATACATAATTTCTTTTAATAACCCAATCTAAGCTTTCGCCTTACGTAAGCCATTTTCAAAGATGTCAAATTACATTATATATTATAAACTCGGACAAAC
The DNA here is from genome assembly GCA_037127315.1 of Ascarosepion bandense. NCBI lineage: Eukaryota > Metazoa > Mollusca > Cephalopoda > Sepiida > Sepiidae > Ascarosepion > Ascarosepion bandense. Next base: position 1,162,270 of record JBBBDQ010000687.1, on the reverse strand, counting down.
GATAATGACAAACTGTTTTTGTTTATATGAAAGATTTCCAAGCAACAACAAACTCGTGCATTTAAGACATTTCAAGTGAATGTTGTATCACAACTTGCAACGACGCACATGATCAATTAAGAGGAAAAACAAGAAATATTAAGTATGGGAAGCCATTGGAATAAAGCAATGGCTTCTGTTATTAATTATAGGCATTTAAGGATATTTGTGAAGATTTCATAGTTTATCTTATTCAGGTTAGGTTTCAACTGTTTTATGTATATAGCTTCGAGAATTTTTGTTTATTGTTTTCAATAAAATATTTTTCATAAAATAAATACACACACATTTTAACAGTTTGTCAATAATCTAATGTCATTAAAAAATAAATTTTATTCGAAAAACAAAATGTACAAGAAATAAAACAAAATTTATGTCAAGCCTGTGCAGAGGTTATCGTTTCAGAAGAAGAAATTGAAAAGCCGAATTCAAATTCCAGTTGAATTCATTGCATTTACTTTCACACAAATACCCTTGTGAAAGGTATGAATCTGTCACTTCTCCCTCCAGCTATGGGTTAAATAGCAGGGCAGATAGGGTTCTATATGCTTGGTTGGCAACGAGTCTACCACAGAAAGTAATGATAACCAACTGCAGGAAAATCTTCTGCCCAGTAGGTCATGTCTCTTTTGAGACATGATCGCCCAAAAGTGTATCATGTATGACAGTTAACTGACTGTTTTTAAAGTTGACCTGTATTGTTAAATAAATTAGATTTTATTTCAATTAATTTAATATGGGTTTTTGGTTTTGATTCCAGTTTAAGTATCCATTTATTAACAAAATGTCATATTGAAATACTTTGACATTGGTCTTATACTAATTTTAGGGAATTTATAGACTATGGCATTTTTTATGAATTTTTGTCTGAGGAAACTATTTTAAACATTTGTTAAAGAACTCAAAGGTTTCAGAAGTATCCAAATAGATTGAATATATTGTTTTAATTTTTATATTGCATACAAACTCTGTAACTCATGAACTTGTAAAAAAAAAAAAGCTAATTTCTTTATAAAAATGATCATTGACACTTAAAAAAACATTCTTTACATGTTATCCTGATTTTTATTGACATGTTTATAACATTTTGGGCATTGTACACTCTGGCTTTCTTCAGGTGCTAGGAATTTTAAACTGATCCCTTTATTTTGATGACTGGGGTATATCATTCTCATTCCCTGTGCAATGCCATGTAGTTATCTCCCTTTAACTCAACTCTCTAAGTTATTTGTTCACCACTGCTGTAGCCAGGTATTAAACTAGAAACTCTTTGAGTCAAGTTATTGGAACTAACCAATGCTTGTATTCACTGTGCCATTTGTCCTTGAGGACATTGCACGTAGAATGAGAATGATATATGCCAGTGATTGAAATAAAAAGGTTTGGTTTAAAAATCATAACCCCTGAAGAAGGCTTGAACATACAATGGCCGAAACATTGTAAACATGGCAATAAAGATGAGGACAACAGTCTTAACAATATAAATAATGTAAATACTACCTCATCTCAGAAGTATAGACAAATACTATAAAAAAAGTATCAGTTTATTGTAAAACAATTAAATTTACATCAGAAGTAAGAGACTTTATATATATATATATATATATATATAGTCATCCGCAGACAGATCTGTTTTGCTGTATTAGAGCTCATCAGTACGGTTAGATATCTGATCGAAACCCGACCAAATTGGCGTCAGTTGGCGATTCTACCTCTGAGCTATGGGCACTCGGTAGAAGGAGGCAGACTTTTAGCGTATGATGTATCATACATCAGTGGCCAGAGTGCTCTAATTCATTACTGATTGAGCGATGCATAGATGCTAGAGTAGCTACTATTTTTTCAAAGTCCGCTGTTGACTGCAACTTTGAAAAAAAAGCTATTTTAATAAAAAAAAAATGCATAACTCAGGTGAAAATGCATTGAAAGTGCAATGGTATGTGAAATTCCTACAATTAATGTACAACTGGGTGATTTCATATCCCATTATGATTAATAAGTAACCAAATTATTTATATTTTGTTCATACTAAAATAGTACTGAAACAATGTGGTAGAATTAAAAAACAATGAATAACTAAAAGTATATTAGCATAATGATAAAACAAAAAAAATCATTTTAATGTTCAGTGTGGATCATCTCCTATTCGGCAAAGTTTTAAAATATACATGTCAGAATGAAAGTGAGGTGTTTGGAACTATAAGTTACTTTCTGTCTCACACACACACAAAAAAGAGAAAATCATGTTTAAAGTTTAACTTTTGCAATAGCATAACTTGATCTATTTGAGATAAACTACTCAATTTTTTCTCTTTTTTTTTTTTTTTTAAATGAATCCAAAAGCATCTACTTTAACATAAAAACATTTACACTTAACTGATTTTCACATACATGGGAGAAAGTACCTTCTTGTCCTGAAGGCCTCATTTGTTCTGATGATGGTAGCATATTGGTGAAACATATCAAGTTATCCCCCTGCCCTACTCTACCCTAACCCCACCTCAATTATCTGATATATAGTTTTTTTCATTCCATAGGGTTTCGTCTGATTTTATTTATCCTGTAAAATAGTTCCCCAACTTGCTCTCCATTGCGACCTTCTTGCTGATGCCCTCACCTGATGCTGTGGACCAACCAGATTCCCTCTTCCCTTTTGGACAAGAACATTAGACAGTACAATAATGGGTGGGGAATGGAAGTGGCAGGAAAGCTAAAAAGAAAATCCCATCCTAACAACATATGTGCCTACTGAATTGAGGATGATGATGATGATACCAGGCAGCAAAAAAAAAAAAGTTTAGAATAAGAGGGAAATAGTTTTAGACATTTTTAAAGGTGTTGGGTTGGTGAGATTACTCCTCACATGTTACTGTAGGAAAAAGCATAAAGAAAAATAGTTGTTAAAAGATTTCAAGTTTTTAAGTTGATTCTTTTAGTCGGATGTGCATTGTGGTGCAGTGGATATCAACTTGGAACAACAAATCGGGGAACCGAATTCGAATTCCAGTTGAATCCCTTGCATTCACTTACGCACAAATACCCTTGGGAAAGGTATTAATCTGTCACTTCTTTTCGGTTATGAGTTAAATAATAAAACAGATTGGGTTCTATAGCCTTAGCTGGCAACCAGTCTGCCGCAGAAAACAGTGGCAACCTACTGCAGGATAATCTTCTGCCCAGTCAGTCATGTCTTTTTCAAGACATGGTCGCCCAAAGCATGTATCACATATGGCACTTCACTGACTTTATTTAGTCATAGAACAAAATATTCTGTTTGTGACATAATCCAATGTAATTGATCCTGATTTAGTGGCTCAACTTCCGTCACTTTCTCACCAATAAGATGTAGCTTCCCTCTGCTTTTTCTACAAATATTTTCACAGCTTCTGCTCTGACAAAGCCTCTTTCCCTGGTTCCCCAACCACATGAAATTACTCATACTACTAGATTGGAATCTAGGTTCCACCCTTTTCAATGACAAAACAGTCAAATGTCATTGTTACTTCTACTCCATCAGCTTCTTTTCTCACACTTCCTATCCTTGGAACTTTCTTCCATGTACTTGCTTCCCTGATAGCTACAATCTCTAAAAGTTTAAATGCAATGCTAATTGCTATCTTCTATCTCCTTGATTCTCAACTTATCCTTTCTTTAACATCTCATGTACCTGGTTCTCTCTTTTTTTTTTTCTCACTGATGGTCTGCACCAATGGTAGTCCTGCCTTGCTTGTAGGGAAATAAAATATATTAGAAGTAGTACAAACTGGGTTAGTGGTCCACTGTTTGTAGTGATTTACTTTAAGAGTGTGCTCAATACTTGGTAGAGCATTACTACAGCACAAGAGCCGTTGTGTTTCGATACCTGCTTGTTAGCACCTCATCAGGCAGTGAAATATTTTTTTTGTTAGGAATCATTATATATAGAAACTTAAAAACAACGCAATCGTTACCATATCTAGATTATTAAGCGAGTGGAATTTGGAGGGTTTGTCTCAATTAACCAATAGAAAGACAGATCATAAGAGGAATTAGATTAAAAGGTAGCTGGGTAGAGAACTAAAATGACATAAAAGCCCAGACTCTTTCATGAAACATTTGGATGCATAGATTTGGTAAGGTAAATTCCAAAGGAGATTAAATCCGAAGAGAACTCAATGTTAAGATTTAACAGTGTGTTATAATAAAGAACAGATTTATGCTGACTTTTAAGTTTCTTGAGGCCACAGTTTTCATGTTCTCACTCATTAGGGCCGTTTGTCAAACAGGACAAACAGCCCTGACGAATGAGAACATCATAAGTGTCCTCACAAAACTTTGAAGTCAGCATGATTCTGCTCTATTGACGAGAAAAACTGTTTGTACTTATCCTTGCTCTATCTACACTCTAATTTTTTTTTTTAATTATTACACCCCAAGCAAGACAGTACCACCACTGGGGGCTACATAAGAGAAGAGTGAAAATTTAAGCAGAGAGAGAGCAAAGGAAAAGACGAACCAATTACCCGGGGTGTCAAAGAAATGGCAAGAGAAGGATGGGAATACCTGTATGAAGACAGTTGCGAGGGTAAAGTGAGAAAGGAAAAGAACAAGATACACAAGGTGATAGGGAGAGGACAAAAGAAGTCTAGACAAGAGATGGGAATTGACATTGCATTTAAATTCTTGGAGATTGTAGCCGTCAAGGAAGCAAGTATACAGAAGGGAGCTCTACAGGTAGGAAGTGTGAGAAAGGAAGCTGCTGGAGTAGTAGTTGTGGCTGCATTTAGTTGGTTTAACTGTAAAAGGGTGGGACCTTGTTGCCAGTCTGGTTGTTCGAGTAAATTTTTGTGGACGGGGCATCAGTGAGCTAAGCTCGTTAGAGCAGAAACCATTAAAATATTTATAGAATATACAGAAGCCACATCCCGCCGGTAAAAAAGTGGATGGAGCCGAGCTGCCAGGTTGGGACCAATCATGTTACAGAATCTCCTTTGGAGCCTGTCAAGAAGCTTGAGATGAATGGCAGGGACACCTAACTAGATATGACAACAGTGAGCACTTAACAATAAAAGACCTGTTTGCCAAAATACATCTTATCAGTAAAACAAAACAGAAAAACATCCTTGACACTAAATACTATCACAATTAAACACTTGTTTGTGTGTGTTTTATTTATATATATATATATATATAAAATTCATTTTTCCTATATTTTAAATAATTTTCCTGGTTAATATATTGTCCAATGTCTAGTGCTTTAGACTTTTAGAAGACATGCAACAGATTTTGTTTTCGTGCAATGTCAGTTTCATCATTGCCAAATGTCTATTCTTTGTTGTCTTGCTGTCTTTCTTAAAATTCTAGAAGCCAGGACATAGCTTGTCGAAATTATTGGTCACCTTCATTTGTTAAATGATTTCTGCAAGTCTTTTAGCCATAAAAGGAAAATATCTATGAAACTGTGGTGTCTAATAATTTTAAAATCACCATCTATTTAAAAAAAAAAATTCATACTTTTTAAAATTTAAAATAAGATCATTTTCACTCCAAACAAGGCAATAATGTCACTTAGAAAAGACCTTAGGAAAATGAACTGGAAACCCAATCTTAAACAGGAAACAAGGGATGAATTTCTACTTCTGTTAAAACTATGAAGGAGGGGTATGGATCTGGTAATAGGTGAACCTATCTACTCCTATTGTATTGACTTAACAAAAAAAAACTCTCAAATATTTACTGCTCTTTAGGACAGTCGTTTTTTTGTAACATAACCTACTACATAAAAAATATTAAAAAATAAAAAAGTGACATTTTCATATCTTAGGGGTAATTAATTATGAGGTGTTGCAAGTAGTCAAATATTTTGCATGCCACTTTACCAAATAAATATCCACATTTTTTCATAATTACATCCGGAATCAAAGTTAGCATTTTTTTTTAGCATCAACTTTCAGGTAAAGAATTTTCAGTATGAAATTTCTCAATATCATTTTGTATGAAGAGGCCTTAGAATTTGCAACCTTGGATATCTGCCTGATAAGGGAAAATTAATTGGAAATATTTGTAAAATCTCCAGCTACCAACAAAATATATTATGCCAAGCAAAATATGTACAAAATCCTACCCAAATGTATAAACATCAAATTTAATCTCACAATGGCAATCTTGAACATTCCTGTCTACAAAAAACTGTCACAAAAGATTGGTTTTTCCCTTGGTACCACTATTATTTTAACTACTTTCACTCCTCAGTAAAGACAATGATTAGAATTGTAATAAAAGCTAAACATAAAAGAGAATTTATACACTTTTTGTTGTTCTTGTGAATTAACAACAAAAATATTAAACACTATTTATTTGAATGTTTATTTACAAGAATAATTTTATAGTTACACTAGCAGTATAGCCCAGCGTTGCTCGGGTGTATTGAAAGCTTTAAAACTAATCCATAGTCCTGGAGCTCAGACTCTTTGGACGTTGGCATGAAAGACTAAAAAGCAATAGTTGTTTCCAGTTAAAGCGAAACCGTAGACTGAAAGAAAAATGAATGGATATAAGTCAAATTTTGATTTCCTGATATCGATATCAAATAATTTTTTTTTCGTCATAAACTGAATTTTGAAGGCTAAATAAGTCCTCTGTGTAAATGGTATCATGGCTGAGACTAAGAACTACAATTATACCTACTTAGAGCCAAACCCGAAGCAAAAACTAAAATAAAAGGGCTGAAAAAATATAGACATACAGACTGATAAACAGACACACACACAAACATCTTGCCTTTTTTATATATATATTATTGATTTTCTGCACTATTGTAAGAACTGCAACTTTGAAACTTCTGAATATTGTTTCTTATATCTTTGTCTATGAGTGTATCAAATTTGATTAAAATCGGACCACTCCTTCTATAACCCGATTTTTTTTTATTATCGATTTTTGATATTTATCGGGGGTACCTCGACACAAAACCTAGCTAAGAACATTCGCAGATGCTTATAGTCAGTCAGTTAAGTGCCATACGTGATACACGCTTGGGCGATCATGTCTTGAAACACATGACTGACTGGGCAGAAGATTATCCCGCAATTGCTTTCTGAGGTAGACTGGTTGCCGACCAATCTATCCTGCTATTTAACCCATAACTGGAAGGAAGAGACGGATTAATACCTTTCCCAAGGGTACTTGCGCGTAAGTGAATACAATGGGTTCAACTGGAATTCGAACTCGGCTTCTCGTTCCGAGCCGATATCCACTGTACCACAACGCACATCCTATGCTTATAGTACAATTTTCTTGTGTACTTCAAGAAAATCGGTTCAGCCGTTTCGGAGTCTATAGGTAATGGACACACACACACACAAAGTTCCATTTATAAATAAATTTCTACTTTGTATCGAGCACTCTTTATAAAAGTAAATGCATGAACAGCAGGTTAAAAAACCTACGAGTTCAACAACTTTGTTTCAATATAAATAAAAAAAAATATGAAAGGCAAAAAAAAAAAAAATATCAAAATTTTATAACTTTTATTTATCGCCCGGTTCACACTCCACCCACATCTATTGAACAGGTGAAGAGGCTCATCCCTTGTTTCCTGTTTAGGATGCGGTTTCCGGCTTTCTCTTTTCCATTCTTTTTACCCTCACGTAGCCCCCTGTGCATCAGTGGCGTTATTGCCTTGCTTGAGGTGATACGATTAAAAAAAAAAAAAAAAAAAAGTAATATAAGTAAAAATAATGCAATATTCAACAATTTATAAAGAAATAAATACAAAACCAATTTTTATTCATAAATTTATAAACATTAACTAAATTATTCAAATATGTGAAGCAACTATAAGGAAATCCCTAGTTACCATTTTATAAATTTTGAATTGATTGGAAACAATACAATAGTGTTTATTATTTCTGTAAATTTTGAAGAACAAAAAAAATTTTTTTTAAATTAACTTTCATATATTTAGGTTTATTGAACTTCTAATCATCACTTTAAAAACAATCAACATTTCTGAGGAGTGAAGGTAGTTAAAATAATAGCAATGTCAAACACCTACCGTTTTTATTCTTTTGCAGGCATGAAAGTTAAAGGTTACCATTCTATTACATACAAACTCTATAAGTAATGAATTTTGTTAAATTTAGCTAATAAAAATTAATTTCTAAAGAGCCAATAGATTTAATCGGACAAAATATTACTTCAGATGTTGTTATAGCGGAAATTAATAAATAAAAATGAGGCTTCTATTTCAAATATGAGTATCCACTATGATTTTGAAGTATTAAAAATATTGGATTAAAAATAAATCTGTTAATTCTTATGAAATTGCTTTTGGAAACAAAACTGAGAAAATACAGAGCTTTTGAGAAAATAATGTGAATGAAGATGTGCTCTTCTTAAAAAGAGGAAATAGAACCTTTGTCTGCCATGATGTTGATCATGACTCATCCCTTGTTTCCTGTTTAGGATGCGGTTTCCGGTTTTCTCTTTTCCAATCTTTTCACTCTTTTCCTTTTTTATTATTTTTTTTTTTCAATTGGAGTAGATAGACTAAACTATCGCCCGGTTCACACTCCACCCACATCTATTGAACAGGTGAAGAGGCTCATCCCTTGTTTCCTGTTTAGGATGCGGTTTCCGGTTTTCTCTTTTCCAATCTTTTCACTCTTTTCCTTTTTTATTATTTTTTTTTTTCAATTGGAGTAGATAGACTAAACTATCGCCCGGTTCACACTCCACCCACATCTATTGAACAGGTGAAGAGGCTCATCCCTTGTTTCCTGTTTAGGATGCTTTGGTTTCCGGTTTTCTCTTTTCCAATCTTTTCACTCTTTTCCTTTTTTATTATTTTTTTTTTTCAATTGGAGTAGATAGACTAAACTATCGCCCGGTTCACACTCCACCCACATCTATTGAACAGGTGAAGAGGCTCATCCCTTGTTTCCTGTTTAGGATGCGGTTTCCGGTTTTCTCTTTTCCAATCTTTTCACTCTTTTCCTTTTTTATTATTTTTTTTTTCAATTGGAGTAGATAGACTAAACTATCGCCCGGTTCACACTCCACCCACATCTATTGAACAGGTGAAGAGGCTCATCCCTTGTTTCCTGTTTAGGATGTGGTTTCCGGCTTTCTCTTTTCCATTCTTTTTACCCTTACGTAGCCCCCTGCGCATCAGTGGCGTTACCGCCTTGCTTGGGGTGATATGATTAAAAAAAAAAAAAAAAAAAATGACTAAGCAGCAAATGATGTTGGATCAAACACTGGTTTTCCCTACAAAGGAAGATTCAGGTTTGATCCCTGCTGAAGGAATCCGTTTTCTATACAAAGACTTCTAGAATATGCAGTTTAATAAATAAAAATGAAGTGTCTATTTCAAATACGAGGTAGCCATTGTAAAGTAATGGTTGAAGTCATAAGAACAATTATCACAAAGACTTCATAATGGTTTAAATTTTAATCAATGTAAAGTGGGCAGTTAACTTCAAATCAGAAGTGGACGTCTACCACACAACATTTATGCCCTTGAAAATAAATTTGTGAAACATCACAAAATTTAAAAAAGGACTATACAGATATAAAAGAAACTTATACTTAATGTGGATGTGCGTTGTGGCGCAGTGGATATCGGCTCGGAAGGAGAAATCGGAGAGCTGAGTTCAAATTCCAGTTGAATTCTTTGCATTCACTTACGCTCAAATACCCTTGGGAAAGGTGTTAATCTGTCTATTCCTTCCAGCTATGGGTTAAATAACAGGACAGATTTGGTTCTATAGCCTTGGTTGGCAACAAGTCTACTGCAGAAAGCAATGGCAACCTACTGCGGGATAATCTGCCCAGTCAGTCATGTCTGTTTCGAGACATGATCGCCCAAGCGTGTATCACGTATGGCACTTAACTGACTGACACTTAATGCTCAATACAGTTGTGTGTAACTGAAATCTTTGAAATCACAATTTTGAAGTGGAAAATGCCATTTTTAATAAAAGAAAATAAATACAGTCTAATTCATTTGTTTTTTTTTTTTTTGTTTTTTTCAATCAATTTATCCCAAAGAAAGGTGATAATGCCACTAAAATGCAAAGGGCTATACTGAGAATGAAAGAGAATGAAAAGACTTTAGAAGGAATCTGGAATCCTAAACAGGAAACTAGGGATAGGCCTCTACTCCTGTTCAAAAGATCGGGAAGGTGTGTAAACCGGGCGGTAGGCAACCCTATCTAATTATGAACTTCCTGATGATTGCATAGCACTTAAAACTCAGTTGTGCCATCAACATAGGACTTTATATATATATATATATATATATATATGGTAAATTGTCGCCATTTCATATTTTTAATTTTGCATATGCACGTTGTTTCTGATTTTATTGACTGCAAAGTATAGCAGGGTCAGTTCGACACTGCCTGTGAGAAAAGAGAACCATGATACAATTAACTTGGGCAGATATTTGAAAACAGCATTAGTGAATTGTGTCATGTTCCGTCTAAACAACTTCCAAATAGTCACAACTACTTCGAAAATCATTATAGATATAATCAGGTGTAAAAAAAAAAAAAGCCCATAACAATAATAATTCAGAAGCAAGCATATGTAAAATAAGTTTCCAAAACTTTTCCTCGTACTACATTGGAGAAACATGCAGAAATTTGAAAAACATATCTATGAACATAAAAGAGACCTCATAAACAACAATTTAAGAAATGCACTGGTCATACATAGAAATAAATTTAGCCACAGTTTTGACCTAAAAAATGTCATACTCCTCAAAAGAGAAAATAATTTACTCAAAAAAAAAATTCTTCAATAGTGCTGCTATCAAATATTATTAAAATATTAATGTGCACTGCAGTTTTCTCCCAATCTCACCATTCCTATTAGAGCCAATACTTTTCCAAGCCAACATATCAAAAGAAAACAGTTAAATCCATCAATATTTTTTTTTTTTTTAAATCATATCACCCCAAGCAAGGCGAAAACGCCACTGATGCGCAGGGGGCTATGTAAGAGTGAAAAGATTGGAAAAGAGAAAAATCGGAAACCACATTCTAAACAGGAAACAAGCAACATCTTTTACCATACCCACATCTATTGAACAGGTGAAGAGGCTCATCCCTTGTTTCCTGTTTAGGATGCGGTTTCCGGTCTTCCCTTTTCAAGTCTTTTCACTCTTTTATTTTTTTTTTCCAATTGGAGTAGATAGACTAAACTATCGCCCGGTTTACACTCCACCCACATCTATTGAACAGGTGAAGAGGCTCATCCCTTGTTTCCTGCTTAGGATGCGGTTTCCGGCTTTCTCTTTTCCATTCTTTTTACCCTTACGTAGCCCCCTGCACATCAGTGGCGTTATCGCCTTGCTTGGGGTGATATGATTAAAAAAAAAAAATCCAAACATACTTTATATGAAAAATTCTCTTTGATTATGCAAAATGATATAATTAAATATCTAATATTTTTACTGATTTAATGAATATTTATTATTTTTTTTAGTAACCAACAGCAATTTGTTTTGTTTATAGATACATTATTTCAAATAAATTTGCCTTGATAAAATCCATTAGTGAACGAAATGCGTCGGCTAAAACAAAATAGTTTTCCTCGTCTCTTTTAGTCATATTTTTCCTCTCTACAGATTATATCGGATAATATTCACACACACACACTCATATGACATACTATTTTGTACTATTAGAAGTGCCCTGCTCTGTTTTAATTTTACAAAATCATTTTCAAGAGTGTAATGAAAATTAAAACTTATAATTAAGTATAAAGAAAATTAATTAATTCTAAAATTAAATTATAGAAAAAAATGATTAAATCTTTAAGTCAATATCTCCAAAGACCAAGCCATTAGCATAAGTGCCAATGGCTATACCAGCTATTGAACATTGCCAAATTACAGGTTAGAAAAAACTTGGGCATCTGTGAGGAACAGAAGCATAATCTTACATAAAAAAAAAAAAAGAAAATAACTTGTCAGTATATTTTTCTTTTGGTGTTTGATGTGCACACCTTAGGTAGGTAGGTAGTCAGAATTATGTTGTTTGTTTTTTTGTTTTTTTTTTGTTTTTTGTTTTTTACCAGTTTTGTTATTAAATATTTTATAATAGGTTATAAATTACTGTAATAATTCACATTTATTCATTTTTTGCAGTTTGGAAATTTTACAGCTTGATGTAACGAGCCTGAGTGACATTGAAAAAGCCAAAGAACGCATCAAATCATTAACAGGAGAAAATGGTATATCTTTGTGTTTAGTTTGTTTTTGAAAATAGTATTCTTAACACCAAATGTTTTTTTTTTCCCTTAATGAAAGAGACTGACACCACTCTGTGTTGATCTCAGTGAGCATTCTCATATATATATATGGCCTCTGATCAGGAGGTTTAGAGGAGCGTGGAACCACTTCTTAATTGCTGTTGCTTCCAGATCCACCCTGACTTGGGTAGTAGTATCTGTTAGGGTTCCAGCTTATAGCAAATAGTTAACCCCTAAACTAGGGTCATTTCAGAGGAAAAGGAAAGATTAGACTGGTAAGTGTTATTAGCTTGGGATAGCAACTTGTCTAAGAGAATGAAATCTCTGAAATAAAACCTCTGCACCTACTCTGTGTAAAATAGGGTAGGCTGAACTCTCTAACATTGGTTGGCAATCTTCCTAGAGATGGTGTCTTGATAAAATCACTGAGTTTCCAGTCTCCTTAATTGGTTGGTGTTAGTAAGGGCATGCAACTGTAAAATTCATTCCAATATTTCATGATGGTTCAATTATGGATCCCTCAAGAAAACCCCATCCATCTCCTGCAAACATGGAAATGGACATTGGACGACGACGATGATGATTATTTATATATGGAAAATGTATGACAAAGTTGAAAATTTGTGTGACGCTTTTCATCCTTTAAGACCTCGTTTGCTTTGTTGGTATGAAGGTAGAAGTTTTAAATTTAAATTTATTTTTTTTAATCTCGCTGATTTCTTTTACATTCTTTTACTTTCCATCACTGTGATTTTTTTTTTTTTTAATTTAAAATTTAGAAATCCCAGCATCCTTCATTTATGCACAGGTATAGTCGAACTAATGTAACAAATTTAGTCTACTGTTTTCCTAAAGCAGGGGTCAGCAGCCTTTTACTATTTGTTAACTTTGAGTTTTAAAATCATTCAGTATGCCAACAGCATATATAATTTTATACTAGTCAAGGTCAATATATCTGTTCTATAATATATTTTATATTGTAATATATACTACAATAATATGTAAACCATATTATAAATAAACTGTTTTTACAAGATTTTATTATTAATGGGATTCTTGTCCTTTCCTGGTTTTAACCAATTACTCAATATCAGCAACATATTTTGTTATTTTGAGTTTTACACAATTTTCTAAATGTTTAGGTGTTAGGCAACTTTGTTGTGGACTTAACATTGCTTTCATGTGAGAGAAAATTTTCTCACAGGAATAAGTTGAACCAAAAGCCGAAAGAAGAGCAAAAAAACAATTTTCTTCAAACAGATGAAAGATCTTGGGAGGGATGTCCAACGGTTGAGAATAGTAGCAGACTTTTCTAAATTTTCAACATTTAGAGACTTCCTTAGTTGAACAACACATGCCGTAGGTTGCTGACGCCTGTCCTAAAGAATGAAGCACATTACATAAAAACTTTTCACTTTCTGTTGTGCATTTTACCTGATATTGTTCTTGATATGTAAAAATATATATTGTTTGTTTTCTATGGTCCCTTCTTATCCTCAAAGATCACAGTGCAATTTTCCTTATTTTACAGTTTTGTCTTTCTTTCTAACCTGAAGAAGCCGGAGGAGGCAGACGCTTTCAGCAAAACACATTATTTATAGCACTTCCACTTTCTCATTATCTTCATATATATATATATATATATATATATATATATATATATATATATCCACACACACACACATTATATATATAGAAATGTTTGGAGGTACAAAATTTGTACACCACTTTAAAAACAAGGAATTTATTAAGTCTCAAGAGCTCTTTCGTCCAACATATTGTTGGAATCACAAATCAAACAAAAAACAGCAACAAAAATGAAGAGCAAGAAAAAGGTGGGGAAGGGGGAATGCTAAAATAAATATACGTATAAATATATATTTATACGTATATTTATTTTATACCACTACACAAAAATTTTCATGTTTCAGAACATATTCTTCTTCAGGTGATATTTCACCATTTATTTTTAAAATATCACTTGAGGAAGAACAATATTGTTCTGAAACAGGAAAACTTTTGTGTAGTGCTACAATGATTTGATAAACCATTTGCAATATTAAGCTCTGCTATTTATCGAGCACTCTATGTAAATGCATGAAGAGTGGGTTTTAATCTGTTCTTTCACTTCTTTATAAAATATATATATATATATATATATTCCCACATCTCAGAAATAGACATCTTAAAGGTGACTATGACAACAAAGATGAGGACAACAGTCTGAATAATGTAAATAGTGCAAGTAGTTCCTAGAATTCTTTTTAATAACGCCTTTTCTACTCTGTATTTATTTTTTGTTTTTTCAACAGGAAGTTCAGAAACATTTGTACACAGTTCTTATAACTACTTGTAATTATTATTAAAAACAATGAAATTTAATTTTCTCTTGTCAAGGAATCCTGTTTCTACATGTTTTTACAAGATGGCAATAATTTTACTTATAAGTCTGATTTCAGCAACATTAAATATAAAAGGAAGGTTCAGTAGTAATGGATAGTGACTAAACTTGATCGATCAGAGCAGAGTTTGAATTCTAGTTAAGTTCATTATCTTCACTTACATGCAAATACCCTTTTGAAAAGTAGGTATCCATCTCTTCTCTCTCTCTCTCCCACTCACAGCTAAGAGTAAACAGACTGGGTCCTTGGGTGGTAACTAGTCAAGAAAGAAAAAAAAACAAAAAAAAAAAAAAAACTGAATTCAAAACCTCCAATTCTGGCTTAAATAGCCTCACCAACCTGGAATTGGCCAAGTGTGGTGTGTACAGTTACACTCATGAAGGCATGGTCAGTCATATAACAGAACTATTAGGTGTCTATTAATAAAATAAGGTCCTGGTCATGACAGTAAAATGCATCCAGCAGCAAAGCCTCTGATTGGGAGATTGTGAGGAGCATGGAACCACCTCTTAGTTGCTGTTGTTCTCAGGTCCTCCCTCATCCAGAGTGGTAGCACCTGTTAGGGTCCAAGCTATGGGCAAATAGCCCCCAAACTGGTAAAAACAATATGAAAGTATCAAAAATAAAATAAAATTTTATAATAATATACACAGAAAAATAAACTTTTATAAAAAAAAAATATATATACTTTTTGAAGGAAAAATATTACCAACAAAAAATTATTACCAAAACCTTCTATGAAAAATATATTCTCAGCAAAGTTTTTATGAATACAAAACTGAAAGAAGTTTTCAGTTTTCTAAAATTTAAAAAAAAATCTTTTTCATTAAAATCTGACTAGATTAGCTTTCACACTATAACCAGAAAAAAAAAAACCACCCTTTCGGCATTAACCCACAGAGGTTGATATGCTGTTAAACAAAACTCAAACTCAAATTTATAAAATATACATATTATCCCTCACTGGTAGCATGACTCAGAATTTCATACACAGCTTCAGGTGCTGGGATAAGACTGACCATTACATAATTTAAATTTTAATAAAAATATTTGATTAGCACAATACTGGTGCAGTCCATATATTAATCACTGTTTATTTAAAATATAAAATGCAAATCCTGTATATTTTAAATGCAATATATATATATATATAATTCCAGGTAAAGAGGACTCAAGGTTTTTTTGTTTTGAGTGCCCTGGCATTTATTTTATTATAAACAGTGCTCAATATAATATAATATTATAGAGCTTAATATAATTATAAAATTATGAATTAATTGTACATTGCGACACAGAAATTTCTATGTTTCAAAATGGATTCTCATCATCAGGCAATGTTTGATGTTGATTGTGCAGATGATTTACATTTAAATAACAAAAACCTTTGGTTTGCTGTGTATATATGTGGGAAGATATAAAAATTTACATGTGTTTCTTTTAACTAATCAGTGGAGATTCATTTTGGGATTTGGCCCCAAAGAATACATACTAGCCAGTTTTTTTTTTCCCTTTTTCCCCTCCCTCATCCTTCTGTTAACTTTTTTAAACATTTGCGTGAATCATGTCTAGAAAATCAGCAGATAGATTAGACTGGTCAATCTTTTTTTTTACCCAAATGTTGTTGTGCAATGAAAAACTTTGCATGTCATTTGGTTCTTATATGCTCAAATTTTGTTTGTATCTTTTTGTTTACATTTCTTTCATAAATTGTTGATGTATATGTTTGATTAAGTTTTATTTTGTCTTAGGTTTTTAATAAGGATTAATATATTACTTAGTCTTATGCAACACTTTGATCTTTATTATCTAACCTGGAATGCCTAATCAAATTGTTAGAATATAGAAAGTTTATCAATTCTATACCAAAATCACAAAACAAGTATTTAATAAGGATTAATATATTACTTATTCGTATGCAACATTTTGATCTTTATTATCTACCCTGGAATGCCCAATCAAATTTTGTTAGAAAATAGAAAGTTTATCAATTTCTATACCAAAATCAAAAACAAGTATTTAATAAGGATTAATATATTACCCTTATTCGTATGCCCAACATTTTGATCTTTAAATTATCTACCCTGGAATTGCCCAATCAAATTGTTAAAAGAAAATAGAAAGTTTATCAATTCTATACCAAAATCACAAAACAAGTATTTAATAAGGATTAATATATTACTTATTCGTATGCAACATTTTGATCTGTATTATCTACCCTGGAATGCCCAATCAAATTGTTAGAAAATAGAAAGTTTATCAATTCTATACCAAAATCACAAAACAAGTATTTAATAAGGATTAATATATTACTTATTCGTATGCAACATTTTGATCTTTATTATTTACCCTGGAATGCCCAATCAAATTGTTAGAAAATAGAAAGTTTATCAATTCTATACCAAAATCACAAAACAAGTATTTAATAAGGATTAATATATTACTTATTCGTATGCAACATTTTGATCTTTATTATCTACCCTGGAATGCCCAATCAAATTGTTAGAAAATAGAAAGTTTATCAATTCTATACCAAAATCACAAAACAAGTATTAAATAAGGATCAATATATTACTTATTCGTATGCAACATTTTGATCTTTATTATCTACCCTGGAATGCCCAATCAAATTGTTAGAAAATAGAAAGTTTATCAATTCTATACCAAAATCACAAAACAAGTATTAAATAAGGATCAATATATTACTTATTCGTATGCAACATTTTGATCTTTATTATCTACCCTGGAATGCCCAATCAAATTGTTAGAAAATAGAAAGTTTATCAATTCTATACCAAAATCACAAAACAAGTATTAAATAAGGATCAATATATTACTTATTCGTATGCAACATTTTGATCTGTATTATCTACCCTGGAATGCCCAATCAAATTGTTAGAAAATAGAAAGTTTATCAATTCTATACCAAAATCACAAAACAAGTATTAAATAAGGATCAATATATTACTTATTCGTATGCAACATTTTGATCTTTATTATCTACCCTGGAATGCCCAATCAAATTGTTAGAAAATAGGAAGTTTATCAATTCTATACCAAAATCACAAAATACTAAGTATTTTACATCAGAAAATTGGGATTCTTGGCATTAGAATCTCTAGAAAATAAATTATTTCTAGATGAGAAAATAGCGACTGAAATTGCTGAAAATACACTTCAGAGGTTATTAGGATGCTTTTCCTTGGATGATAAGTTACTTGAACCTAAAATAAAACATTTCAAGTGTTTTACTTAAATTATTATGTTCTGGTACTTCACAGTGAAATTAGACATTTTGGACTATTTTGAGCAAAAAAGCATTATATAAACAGAGAAAACTTGATGTTATGCAGTAAAATGGACTTGATTTTCAGAAAAAAATAGCCCAAAAGTATGTACCCATTACCCAACAACATTTAGGTAAAACAAAAAAATGTCTACCTGTGTTATGACTTATAAATTATTAAATGAAGGATTGACACAAATCACCTGATGAATTGTGTACTTAGGGATTGCCAATCAATTCAAATATTTACATTCTTCTGATCTTGTAAATATAAAATTAACTAGCAGTACAGCCCAGCGTTGCTCAGGTGTAACGAAAGCTTTAAAACTAATCCATGGTCCTGAAGCTCAGATTCTTTGGACGTTGGCACGAAAGACTAAAAAGCAATAGTTATTTCCAGTTAAAGTGAAACCGTAGACTTAAAGAAAAATGAATGGATGTAAGTCAAATTTTGATTTCCTGGTATCGATATCAAATAAGTTTTTTTTGTTGTAAACTGAATTTTGAAGGCTAAATAAGTCCTCTGAGTAAATGGTATCATGGCTGAGACTAAGAACTACAATTATACCTACTTAGAGCCAAACCTGAAGCAAAAACTAACATAAAAGGGCTGAAAAAATAGACATACAGGCAGATAAACAGACACACACACAAACATCTTGCCTTATATATACATATATATGTATTATCGATTTTCTGCACTATTGTAAGAACTGCAACTTTGAAACTTCTGAATATCGTTTCTTATGTCTTTCTCTATGAGTGTATCAAATTTGATTAAAATCGAACCACTCCTTCTATAACCCGATTTTTTCGATTATCGATTTTCAATATTTATCAGGGGTACCTCAACACAAAACCTAGCTAAGAACACTCGCAGATGCTTATAGTACAACTGTGTAAATTTTCAAGAAAATCGGTTCAGCTGTTTTGGAGTCTATAAGTAACGGACAGGCACACACAGAGACAAAGTCCCATTTATAAATAAGTTTAGATTTAGATTAGATAGATTTAGATCTTGCAAATAATCTAAAAAAACAAGATCGTGTGTGATATTTTTGTTGTTACTAAAGTTCTAAACAGTTTTTTAAACAATAAACAATGTTGAAGAAGTATACAGTAAGTTGAGAGAAAAAATATTCTTTTCATATGCTGTTTTTTGTTTTTTTTCCCGGGGTGTATATAGATTAAACATTGCTATTGACTTTTTTGTCATATCTTTTCAGGTTTGTGGGGCCTTGTCAACAATGCTGGTGTGGCATATTTTGCAGAGACAGAGATGACCTCTGAAGAAATTTTTCAGAAAACACTTAATGTGAACTTATTGGGCACATTTCGCTTAACAAAAGCCTTTTTGCCCTTTATTCGGAAGGCCAAAGGTCGAATTATTAACATGAGCAGTTTTGCAGGTGTGTAAAATGCTTTTATTCTAGTTCAACTTTTCTTGGGTCTTGCCACTTCATAGGACTTTTGGTAAAAAGAAATTTTAGATACTCTTAATTAAGGTTTTTCTGAAGCTATTTTCCTTGGAACTCATAGATTTCTCAGAAGGGCAATGGGAGTTCTGCACAAGTTGAAAAAAGAATAAAGATTTTTCAGCCTGAAACAATATTTCTGATACAGAGGGTACAGTGTGTCTTGACCTTGGTGGTCTTGAGAAGGACTGGAAGCTAAAGGTGGCTTAGGAATTTCCTGGGATCTCAGAAAAATGTTTGTCAATTCAATCAAAAAATAATTGAAAAATGTAACCTTCCCCAAAATAGATTTTGTTCATTTTTATATATATATATATATATATATATATATATATATATATATATATATATATATTGTAGATCTTACAGTCATTAAAAAATTCTGAAAATTTTAAGTGAAAATTCGTAACCATTCTCAAGATATCTCATTTTGTTGAATCAGCATTTTCTGTTGGAGATTTTCATTTTTGAACTCTTTGACCTTTCAAAAAACCTATATAACTTCTGATCTACTGGAAAGAAATTAATGAAATTTGATAACTTTATAGAATTTTAATCAATGAATTCAAATAACTCTTAAGAATTTTACAGAGAGTAACAAAAAATTAGATATTAGCAGTTTTCTGGTGAAAAAGTGGAAAATTTGTGGCCAACTGCACAGAAAATAATCATCTTCAGTCTTAAAGTAGCAAAGGGTGGTACAACATTTGAAAACTAGATTATTTGGGGAATAAATGCCAATAAATTTCATTAACGTCTCTCAAAGCTACCAATTTTAGACCTTTTGTTTCTTAAAAAATCTGATTCCTGGTAATTTCGCAATTATGATCTGACTCCTTCTGCTGAAAACAATGAAGTCCATTGCTAACAAAACATTGGGGAAACATTGCATAGTATTTGGGGAATTCATTCTTGGAGTTTTAACAACTCACCCTTTTTGTTTTTCTAATGACTATAAGATTTATAACAAATATCAAAATGTATTTTTGGGTCTGCATTGATTGATTTAATTGATATGGAATAACCCTATATTGTGCAAACTTTGGCATGAAACTGATGTCTATAAACAGTAAAACTGATAATAGAGAAAGAGTACAAAAGATCCATTGCTAAAGTTCCTCTTAGAGGCTCCATTCTGAAAACTGTTGATCAAATCAATGAATTTGGTAATTCTTTACACTATTTCTTGACATTACAGATCAGCTCTGAATATGTCACTGCCGCCTTAGTGTTCATAATACTTGACGGATTGCACATCAAAAAGTTACATCAATGGGACTTGGGTTATTTTTTTATTTTTTTTTTATTTAAGCTACTTAATTTAAGATGCAGTAAAATATCCTAACCTAATGAAAAAAATGTAAGATCAAAAGAACCAGCAATATTATTGGTGCTGATTTGGCAACTTGGCTTTAGTCACTTTTTTACTTAGTTTAAGATCTCTTTAATGACCAAAATGGAATCATCTATTATTTCTGAGAAATTGGCAGGATGCAACATACATACTCATTAAAAAACAAAAGAACAAGCAGAATTATATGATGCTATCTTCCTTGAACAAGGTCCTGGGTATGATGGTAAACTGTATCCAGCAGCAAAGCCTCTGATTGGGAAGTTCTGAGGAGCATGAAACCACCTCTTAATTGCTGTTGTTCCCAGGTTCACCCTGACTTGAAGTAGTAGCACCTGTTAGGGTCCCAGCTATGGGCAAATAGTTAACCCCCAAAACTGGGGTCAAAACACTATGAAAGTATAAAAATACTTTTATAGAAAAATATACAGTTTTGAAGGAAAAATATATTACCAACAATATATTTTTGAAGGAAAAAAAATAAATATAACTCATTTTTGAAAGAAAAACATGATTACCAGCAATACATTTTTGAGTACACAACTAGAGCACATCTTCATTTTTTTAAATAAAAAAGTAAAAACAAATTTTTCATCAAAATCTGACTCAATCAACCTTTTCACTATAACTAAGCATTAAAAAAATACCTTAAAACCCCACTTTTTTTGGTATTAAATAACCCACAGAGGTGTTGATATGCCGTCAAACAAACCTCAAACTCCTTGAACAAAACTGTAGAAGCTGTGTATATTTAACCAAATAAATAGCAAATAAAAAAAAACATTTCCTTCTTTTTCTCCTCTTTTCTCAATCTTGTTACCCACCCTGCTCACGTTTTCCTCCACCCGTTCCCCCCCGCTCACGTTTTCCTCCACCCCGTTCCCCCCGTTCACGTTTTCCTCCACCCCGTTCCCCCCTGCTCACGTTTTCCTCCACCCCGTTCCCCCTGCTCACGTTTTCCTCCACCCCGTTCCCCCTGCTCACGTTTTCCTCCACCCCGTTCCCCCCCGCTCACGTTTTCCTCCGTCCCCCGCTCACGTTTTCCTCCATCCCCCCGCTCACGTTTTCCTCCATCCCCCCCGGCTCACGTTTTCCTCCACACCCTTGTTCCCCCTCGCTCTTGTTTCCCACACCCTTGTTCCCCGTTCCTGTTCTCTTACCTTTTTCACCCTTTTCTACTTTCTTTATTCCCTCTTTTTGTCTCCACCCCCCCCCTCCCCCGATTCACAGTAAATATCAAAAGTATAATAAAATATTGTTAAAGTTCAATGGCATGAATAAAATTTGGTAAGTTGCATTTCTTAAATTATAGGGAATTCAACTTTCTAAAGTTTATAAATTTAATATAGATTATTAATATATTTACAGTTATATCCATTTGTCTATTGTGAAATGGATGTAAAAAAATCTTTGTTAGAATTTTCACACTGAATCAAACTAATTTTTCTCTCTTCTCTTTGACAGCTCGTGTTCCCATGAATGGTATTGGTGCTTATTCGGTTTCTAAAAGTGCTATTTTAGCTTTCTCGGATATTTTACGTCTTGAAATGAAAAAATGGGATGTCCATGTTTCAATAATTGAGCCAGTTGGTTTCCGAACAAGTAAGTGGATATTCTGTCTGAGCATTGATTATTGGATGACTTCCTTGCAAAACTAAAATGGATTTATAAGCATAAATTTTAATATTGTTTTAATTATATATCGCATATAATTTAATTGTATGAATATTTTAAATAATAGACAGTGAATGAAAAAGTATTTTAATATGAAAATATTATGCAAATTTCATATTAAGTTTTGTTTGGTTGGATTCCACTACTTGAACCAAGGATTGAACTCACAAGAGGATCTAACAGAAGCATCATTAGAAAGAGTTAAAGCAGTGTTTTTTTTTTTTTTTGTCATGCATCCCTAAAATCTTGTGGCATATAATTCTTATTATTCAAAAAGAGAACTATTCATCTGGAGGAAACCTAAAAGGCCATTAACTTAACTTTCCATGTATGTAATAGTGTTATGATTTAATTTTAGAATTTTACAATATTTATAAAAAAATATTGTGTTACTAATAATATATATATATATATATATATATATATATTAGTAACTCCACTAAACAGCATAGTATGAATAAAAAAGGCCTCAAACTTAATAAAAACAAACTTTTACAGTAAAATGTTAATGTTATTATTAAGAGGAAAGTATTTTTTAATCATTTTTTAATTTTTAATTCTTTTAATAAATAATATAAATTAAGGACATTATAGTCTGAAGAAAAATTTTTTTTTCTTTATTAATAATGAAATTTGAAAAACGTTATTTTCATTTTTTTTCTAATTCTAATAATTTATAAAGTTTAAAAAATATTTAAAAAAATCTTCAATGATTTGTCGGGGTTAGTTATTAAGCAAAGATTATATTTACTAATTGAAAATTAAAGTTTAATACAAATCGTCATGCCTTTGTATTTTTAAAATAATTTATTTTTGTGTGTATTTGAAGATTTTTTTTTTTTTTTTTTGTATGTTGATTTCTATGTGTAAATTAAAAGGTCATGTGTTTCAGGGTTTCTTTCCCTTACAGGAAAAAATTTGTACAATTATGTCACTTGTGATCACCATATACTTATCTTATCTCGCATTTGTTTAATCTGTCAACATATACAGTGGTGTAGAAATCAAATAATTTGCCTTCTAACATGGCTGCTTTCTTTTTGTCTCCTTGAAGTAATCTAATTCATAGGAGAGTATCTAATTCAGCAGCTGGGTTAGTTCACTATACTATAATGGACCTGCTCAACATATTTGCATGAGTGGATTCTATTCACTCATATATATCTCTCCGTTAATCACTCAATAGGTTTTCCTTTCATTTGGAGTGATGACACCAATCTACTTGTGTCAAATCATTTGCTATTAACCAATATCCAACAGATTGGAAAGGTCAGAAAGTTGAACTCTGTTTAAGAAATAGCTTTATTCTAAATTTCATGCTATAAATAATTAATACTTGTTTAAATCAAATTGATTTTAACATAAAATTTTCTAATTTTCCAAAATAATGTGTCACAGATGTATATTTTATTTTTGCAAGATTTTTTAAACCGAGAATTAACTTTTGTTTACAAATGTGTCGATTGCTCAAAGATGGCGGCAAAATGCAAAATTGAAAAAAAATCTCAAACATTCCAATCAGTATAATTTGTTTGAAATAAACCAGAGAGTATTTCTCTTACCTGAAATAGTAAATTTAATCATTTAGCTTTCAATTTAAAAGTTCGAAAATGAATCAAACTACCTAATAAATAAATATATACAGTGGAACCTGTTGTCTGTAACCACCCCTACTACCATCAGAAACTGGTCGCATAGGAGAGGTGGTATCTCACTAAAGGCTCATGACCTATCTATGCCAGGATCATATATTCCACTTACTAGAATGTAGTTACTAGAATTTTTCTATGTAATCTGATAATAAGTAAATGAGAACATAAGAAGATGGCCTAACTTTGAATAAATTTATTCAGCATAATTAATTTTAAAAAATTTTAAAATGTATTTACAACGATCAACAAAAAAGACAAAAATATTTATTCACAATGATGTGGGTTTAAAAAAAGTCAGTTATTGCAATGTGTGTGTGTGTGTGTTTTTTTGTAAGGTAACAAAATTCACAACATATATATGGTTTAAATTTTTTTTCTTAGAAGTGAGTGATAGTTAAAGATAATTTGTGGTAATGCATAGAAAAAATAAGCAAAACATACAAAGAGAAGAAAAATTGCCGATGACGGGGTGGGGTGGGTTAGAGAAACAGATAGAGATAGATATACTCAGAAAAAAGAGTAGATAGAGACAGAAAAAAAAAGGAGATAGTCATTAAGAAAGGGTCATATAGTGTGATATTTCCCCATCCCTGAATTTATCCAGGCAGGTAGAGAGACACCTACAAATCACTTAAACTTGTCTAATACATGTTGATACAAAACAGATGACCATTAGGGGAACTCAGGTAATGTACATTTTAATAAGTAATCAGTTTGATACAACACTACAATAACAAAGCAATGAAGTGTTCCTGTCTTAGATCAAAGCAAAATATAATAGATTACTCATTTAATTTCTCCTAATTTAGAAGTTAGGAGTCTACAGCAAAAATGGCTTTTTTTTTAAAAAGTAGTCACTTGAGTGATTTTCACTTATTGATCTTAGTCCCTGGTCACTCACTGGTGGTCAATTAACATTAGCAAATTATCTGTGCATAGAAAAACGATCATTAATAGCAGATGGTCACTGATGAAGAGGTTTCCTATATATATATATATATATATATATATATATATATATTTTACTAGTATATAGGATGTGTATTGTGGTGCAGTTGCTATTGGCTTGGAACAAGAAATCGAAGAGCTGAATCTGAATTTGAGTTAAATTCATTGCATTCACTTATGCACAGTACCCTTGGGAATGGTATTAATTAGCTACTGCCACTTCTTTTAAATAACTAACTTTTAAATTGAATTTTTTAAAATAAAAAAGTTTCTTGAAATTTTTATTTTAGCTTTAATTGAAAACTAAATGATTAAATTTACTAGTTTGAGTAAACAAATTATATTAATCAGAATCTAAAAATTTAAAAATTTTTTCGTTTAATCTTTCAATTTTTCTGCCATTTTTTAGCAATCGACACATTTGTAAACGAAAGGTGATTCTCAATTTTAAAAATTTTGAAAAAATGAAATATACACTTTATTTTTGGAAAATTAGCAAATTTAATGCTAATTTAATTTGATTTAAACTAGTATACCTTATTTATAGCATGAAATTTAGAATAAAACTATTTCTTAATCACAAGGTTGAACTTTGTGCCTTGTCGACAGCTTGCAGATGTGAGATAAGTGTATGACAATCACAAATGACATAATTGTACAAATTTTTTTTCCGGTAAGGGGAAGAATCCCTAAAACACATGACCTTTTAATGTACACATAGAAATTACCATACAAAAAAAACTTCAAATGCACAAAAAAAAAATTTTTAATTTTTAAAAATATAAAGGCACGACAATTTGTATTAAACTTTTTAATTTTTGATTAGTGAATGTAATCTTCACTTAATAAGTTTATAAAATAACCCCAACAAATCTTGAAGTATTTTTAAAATATTTTAAAACGTTATAAATTATTATAATTTAAAAAAATGAAAACACTTTTTA
Source organism: Ascarosepion bandense (assembly GCA_037127315.1). NCBI lineage: Eukaryota > Metazoa > Mollusca > Cephalopoda > Sepiida > Sepiidae > Ascarosepion > Ascarosepion bandense. The sequence continues at coordinate 1,136,262 of JBBBDQ010000687.1, read as the reverse complement.
AAAATTTCATTATTTAAAAAAAAGTTTTTTTTTTTTTTTCTTCAGACTAAAATGTCCTTAATTTATGTTATTTATTAAAAGAATTAAAAGCTTATTTAATTTAAATAATTTTTTATTTTACTATTCAGAGTTCAGAGTAGATTTTTGGAAGTAAACGTAAAATTTAAAAAAAATAAAGATGATTTACATTCCCCAATGAGTCCTGCATTTAACTAATAAAATCAATTTGTGTAACAGAATTCAATCAATACAATTTCTGTTGAAAATACACAAGAGTATTTCGCTTACTGAAAATAGTAAATTTAACCATTTAGCTTTTAATTAAAACTTTTACAAATTTAAGTTTGTTATTGAAAATGAGTGAAGGTATCTACAATTAACTGACTCATATATTAAATACAGTACATCTGTAATTAAACATATACATGCACAAATATTTTTATGTTGGTATACAGCATACTTACACAGACTCACTTAAAAAATGTTTTCTGTTAATAACTCATTCTCAAAAATTGCTTCCCTACCCCCCTCCTTGCCATGGAGTGTGTGCCCCACTTTGGGAAAAAAAATTAAGCAAAAATAATTCTAGTTAAGTAATATGAGTGCAAATGTGTGTTGTAGTGCAGTGGATAATGGCTCGAAGCGAGAAATCGGGGAGCTGAGTTCGAATTTCTTCGGGATAATCTTCTGCCAATTCAGTCATGTCTCTTTTGAGACATGATCACCCAAGCATGTATCACATATGACACTTAACTGACTGATTGAATATGAATTATCCCCCTTAGTATACGTCAATTAAGTGCCATACGTGATACATGCTTGGAAGATCATGTCTTTTATGAGACACAAAGAAGATTTTCCTGCAGTAGGTTGCCATTACTTTCTGCAGTAGACTGGTTGCGAACCAAGGCTGTAGAACCCAATTTGCTCTGCTATTTTAATCCATAGTTGGAGGGAGAAGAGAAGGTTTAACACCTTTCTCAAGGATATTTATGTGTAAGTGAATGCAATGAATTCAACTGGAATTTGAAATCGGCTCTCCTATTTTATTGTTCTGAGCTGATATCCTTTGAACCACAACAAACGTCCATGGACAGCAGAAATCAGACTAGTGTATTAATAATGCTTTCATTACTTTTATCCTTATTCTTGTCAACATACTTGTCGTTAATAGAAATATAATAGCATCGTCCATAGACAAAAAAATGGCTAAAAATAATGGAAGCATTATTAATAAAAAGAAATTATCAACTATAAACATGGCAACAACATGCTTATATACACACATAACTCTATACACACATACATAAACACTACACATATTCAGTCATACGTAAAATGAAATTGGGTAAAAGTATTGCCAAAAGCGCTCAGGAAAACAAAAAACAGAACAGTTGGACAATTTTTTTATAAAATTCATGTTCTGAAAAGAAAAAATAAATCATATGATCACATGAAAAATTACATAAAGAAGCTTAATCACAATGCCTTATCTGTCATTTTTAATGAAAATGCATAAAAGAGAGATTGCTGCTCAAATACAATATATATATATATATATATATATATATATATATATATATAAAATATTGATTGTTTATTACTTAGTTTTTGGTCCTAATAGGGTTAGACCAGTACACATTTGTATTAAAACGTGTTCTATACAATTGTAGAACTTTTGAATATTTTTCATTTTTAAACTTATTATTATTAACTTGTTATTAAAAATCGCCTGAAGAAACCACTCGTGGTGGAAACCAAGGTAGCAAAATAACTCATTTAAAAATGAAATATGTATATATATATCTCCAAATAAATAAGGAACAAAGAAAATATTTGCAACATTCAAAACATTTATTTAAAACATTGCTCAATATAGAAATAGAGCAATGAATATTTATTATAAATTATACTTTAGAACATGTACAAACTACAATCTACTACAAAATTGTACATTTTGTTTCGACATTGAAAGAACAATGTCTTATCAGGTAGTTAGTAATGATGGTGTGTGTGTGTGTGTGTGTGTGTGTATATATATATATATATATATATATAAAAATTGTCCAACTGTTCTGTTTTTTGTTTTTCTAAGCACTTTTGGCAATACTTTTACCCAATTTCATTTTACGTATGACTGAATATGTGGTGTGTTTTTATATATATATATATATATATATATATATATATATATATATATACACACACACACACACACACACACACACTGCAATCTGCAGATTGAAAAATAAGCCCTGAGGAGTAAAGACATCGAAATGGTGTCTTCATGAAAGTTTGAAGTCAGCATGACTCTGCTCAGTTAAGTTTAAGGGAGCGAAATTTATAACAATCTATCCCTGTGAACTTCTCCTCATTAATCATATAATATATATATATATATATATAAGCTAATCTGTGAGCCTGTGTGTGACTGTTCCCTATGCACACCTACATTTTTTAAGCTATGCCATTCAAACTTTCTAGGGACACATATCAGGGAAGCCAGGTTGATACATACTTTTTGAGTTTAAGTTCAGCAATTTTCCCTTTTGCACTTTTTGGCCATTGAAACCTATTGTTTACATTTGATCCGTAATCTAAGATGGTTGCTGAAACCACAAAAATCAAATCACACTTATCAAACGCGACTAAAATGTTTTTTATTAAACAAAAAAACAAAAAAAGCCTTTATATTTAATTTTTATTCTGACGTTTTAAAAATTCATTTGGTCAACAGAAAAATGTGAATATTTTTCCCCGTAATTTTGAAACAAAAGAAATATTTAAAAAAAAAAAAAAAATGAAGTTTTTTCAAACAAAAACAAAATATGTAAAAAAAAAAAAGTAAAAAAAGTGTCTAATTTGTGTGGCATTAATGTAACTGTTTCCTCTAAAATTAAATGTCTACATTTTTAAATATTCTTCGAAAATTTTTGAACTGAGTGCGTAATAGTTTTGATAGTTCTAATTTCAATAAAACAAAATAATTTTTATTTTAAATTCATTTAGTCAACAAAAAATTTAAATATTTTTCAAAGTAATTTTCTAACAAAAACAAATGCAATGTTGTTTAGAATGACACCCAAAACATCTAATTTCAGTAAAACACAATAAATAATTTTTTTTACGTGAAATTCATTTAGTCAACAAAAAATGTAAATATTTTTCCCTGTAATTTTGAAACAGAAACAAACACAATTTTGTTTATAATGTCATACAAAACATCAAATCACATTTACGCAAAACAAAAGAAAATAGATTTTTTTCTCGTACTATAATGTTTTGAGTTACACGGGCAACGCCGTATTATGCTAGTATGTATATAATAAAAAAACTAATATCTTCAGGAATTATATACATGCACATACACGCTAAAAATGCCCATTTGAATCCAAATGTGTACGCACATTAACACTCTAAGACAAAAACAAACACAAAGCTAAACGTACAGGAATTTTCTTTTCCTTAATTAATTTCTCAAAAAATTTCTGAAGCTTCTATGAATGCAAAACATTAAATTTATAAGTATATATTCTATTTGTTTCATGTATGGTTTTACTTTGTGTTCTTTGACCCACAAGTACCCAAAACATTAACAAATTTACCAACTCCCAAAAGAATTTGCTGACCCCTAAACTCAAACTTTCTTGTATGCTTAAAAACTGATTTAATTTATTTAATTTTATTTTCAGATGCTTTTAATGAACAAGTGTTAGAAGCTCGGCTGCAAGAAATTTGGGATTCATTGGATGAGGAATGTCAAGTTGTCTATGGCAGACAGTATCTCGAAGATCTCTATAGTTCATACAAAGAACTCATTCCACGGGTTCCATCAGATCTTTCTCCAGTGGTGTCTGCTGTCTGTAACAGCCTGTTATCAAAAAACCCCCGGGAACGCTATCCATGTGGCCAGGGAGCTGATATTCTTGCCACTTTATTTGCAATATTACCCATAAGATTAGCCGACAAGGTCTCAAAGTTCATGTCTGTTATCCCAAAGAATTCTCGTCCTGTAGCACTTGAACCTTCATCTCATCTCGTGCCCTGAGATAAGGGCTATTTCATCTTTACACCCACAAAACACAGTTTACTCCCCTCCCTTCCATCCCCAAATATTATACAAACTTCTTTTTGACATATTTCATTGAAAACTTAAAAACATTAAACTCATTGTTTTTAAACAGTTACCATATCCTTCAACAAAAAAAATTCCTTATTTTTTTTTTTTTTTTAATTCTCTAAGACTAGCATAAGATTCTTCATTGTATGCAGTCCAAGGGACGTTCATTATTTGAGATTATTTAAGTATTCATTATGCAAAGGAATTGATTTACTTAGCTTACTTTTCCTTGTTGAAACACTGCTCAAGTCCAATGGGTTAATTAATTTAAAGTTTTCCTGAGTTTTGCCTTTTCTTTGGCTTTGAGCTTGATTGTCACTTCTGGCGGACGTTTTGGTAAAAGCTTTTCATTTGTCCCTGTCTGTCGTGTCTTGCCGTGATGCATCGTGGGGTGTCATTCGTTGCATCTTTCAGGCACGTGTATAACTAAATTGAGCATCTTTGACAAAATGGATGTCAACATTGCTGGCATTTCAAACCATCCTACCCCACCAAAAGAAAAAGAAAAAATTCTTGACAATCATGATAATTCTGAATTTCCAGATAAAAAGAAAAATGGGGTGGTGGATAGTTAACTTCAACAAAGTGGAAGCCAAAGACGTGCAATTAATTTAAAAATAATTTCTTTTTTTTTTTTTGTGTGTGTGTGGGGTGCTTCTTTGTCTGCAACCCATCACCTCTTTTAATGAAATAATTGGACCATTTTGGCCCGTAAAGAATTGCTAATAGAAACAAATACACATACATACATATAAATAAAGAATCAGTATTGCATATTGAATGCTGATGGTAATAAAAAAAGTGCTCAGTGTATAATAACAGTGCTAAAATTTATGCTAATAATAGATATACATTTTTTCTTCACTTCTTTTTAAAACTAACTTTCATTCATGCAGCAATTTTCAAGTACAGACTGAAGAGTGAGCATTGTAAAATTTAGATATTAATATTTATAACGTGCTGTTAAGACAATGGAACCGTCCATTTATTTATGGGAATATAAATATAGTAGGCTGATGGAAGAAATTTGAGAGACAATTTGTCTACATTTCTGAGATAAGGTACTTTAATTATTTACATTATTTCCATTGTTCGGACTGTTCTCCTCATGTTTGTTGTAACATTCACGATGTTTCAGCTGTTGAATGCTCTAACCTTCTTCAGTTGATTGGAATTTTGAACTGAACCCTTTATCTTGATTCCCTGGGGTAGATTGTCAAGTCATGGAAATAACAGATTTGGAAATTGCATGATTCATGGAACAAGAACAAACCACCACAGGGAATAAAATAAAGGGAATAGTTACCAATCAGCTGAAGAAGGTTAGTGTACAATGACTGAAACATTGTGAATATGACAACAGTCAAAATAATGTAAATAAAAAAAAATAATGATGATAAAAAGATTTTTATTATATTATTTGGGCTTAATACCAAATTGAAGCACAATAAGAATTTTTCAGAGAAATAAAATTAAACTGAACTTTGGGGAGGAATATTTTTGTGGATTTGTTATATTACTAATGAAACCTCAGTTTTGGGCTCATTTGTCATGATTCAAGTTGTTGAGAGTTTGTAAATGGCTTTTTGTAGAAACTATTCATTGAATCTATCTAAATTTCTATTTAGACCTAGAATCTAAACAAATAAATTAAAAATTTTCAATCCATGCCTGACAATAGCCTTGTGCATGAAACTCAGTTTTACCAAATGGTGAGGAACAAAATGAATATTTATTATTAGTGTGTGTGTATATATATATATATATATATATACACACATCAATTAGTTGACATGTGCATACGCTCACAGATTACATATTTATTTATCTATATGTGCACAAATATTATAATGTACCATTTATACAAAATATACATGAGAATTCCTTGAAAAGAAAAATTAACTGTTTTGTGTTTGATCATTTAGTCAGATTTTGGGAAGTGGATTGCGGTGAGAATTTTTCAGCATCCATTTTTTGTGTGTGTATCACTTTAAATGTTAATTTTAGTAGATACTCATATTCGAGTAGATGCTTCATTTATTTATTAAACAGTATATTTTTGTCTATTCAAGAATATCTATTAAAGAAAAACATGTGCTCTCTGGCAGGATTTGAACCTGCATCCCTCTGAGCAGAGGAAAACTGTCATCAGATCTGCTGTCCCTGACCTATTTTTTTTAATACAGTCCATATATTGTGCAACCGTGAGTATCTGAGGATATAGCAACAGGAATATTTGCAGGCAGCTATTGTCTTTCATCTCTTAGCCGATCAATACAACTAATTTCAAAATTTCTGATATCACTCTGGCACAAATATCTCCAGTTATTTCTATTCTGGACAACTTGCTCAAAGTAAGTCTGAGGCCCATTAACAGCTGGGAGTTTACTGTTAAGCTTATTTTTTATACTGGAGTCATGAACGTTCAACACTCGTCCATTGTCAAGCTTGTTATACATGAAGACCTTAGGTATTCTCTCATCATTCATCCTTGCAACATGACCAACCCAATGAAGTTGAGCATGCATATATATATATATATATATATATATATATATATATATATACACACACCTCTTAGGTCCATACAACCATGGATGAAAACGCCATAATTCCTTGTAATTTTAAAAATTGTGTGTTCAAAAAGTCCCTGCCACGTGAGTGTTAAAAAAAAAAAACAAGAAAAAACACTGTTACGTGACCATTCTTAAAAAAATGCTAAACGCTAAAATCAGTCATTGCAAATCGCCTGAAGACACCATTCATGGTAGAAACCTAGGTTTTGTAATAATTCGTTTACAAATGAGAAATATATATATATATGTATATATGTATATACATGTGTGTATATGTGTGTGCATATATATGCATATATATACTATTTGTGTGTATGTATATATATATATATATAAAATGTGCACACGTGTGTGTGTGTGCGTATATATATATATATATATATATAAAACCAAATCTGCACAACCTCATTTCATGCAGTAATTTGGAATTGAGCATTCAATTTATTTTATATTTTAAACTTTAGCTTTTGTTCTTACCATTTGTGTAAATACGATGGACTCTGCTGTTTGTTTTGATGTACGAGAATTTGCAACTTTATTCAATTTTTATGTTTGTGCTGTGACACTTCCAACCTGCTAGGGACTTGCATACAAATCCACATATTGTGTAACAGTTAGGATCTTGGAATATCGCAACAGGAACGTTTACATATCTCCAGCTTTTTCTGTTAGTATAAGGCACATTAACAGCTGAGAGGTTACTGTTTAGCTTAGTTTTATATGTGTGTCTGGGCGCTTGATCGAGTAGTTAGCGTTTGCCTTCTGATCATGAGTCCTGGGTTTGAATTTCACCACAGTTTATTTTTCAGAAAGGTGACTTCTTGATGTTATCGGTCTAGAGGAAATGTATCCAGTGTGGGGCACTTTTGGAAAGTGCCTGAAGACTATACCACAGGTTGCCTCAAGTTTTGTGAGTGAAATTGGGTAAATGAGACCCTTTGGGAGTTGTTGATGATGGTGCTAGCATAAAGTCACTAGTCCTTGTGACAGAGCATTTGTGTGTCCTGGCCTTGTTCAGTCTATTGTTCACTTAGCATAGTTGCAGTATTAACCACACATGTGCCTGAGCAGGCGTTTGCAGTGGGGATCAACCAGCCTTTGTAGTAGACAAGCATCTATGGATATGAGTAGCCAGCCATACATACTTGAGTCACAGCCACCTAACAATACTTTGTTCACTGTCAAGCTGGCTATACATGAGGTTCTTAGGTATTCTTTTGTCACTCATTCTTGCCAAGTTTGCATCAAGAAAGTCTGCATTCTGCAAGAAGATCAATATGTTTAAAGGCGCGCTTTTTTTTTTTTTTTTTTGTAAAGTGTTCAATATTAAAAAAAATAGTGACACTCTTCATTATCATGATTGTCTTTTGGGTACAAAGGGGAAAAAAAAACTTAATTTTGTAGTTCGTCAAGGGATTAAGATGAATTTGCAAAATAGATCTGTGTTGGGCAAATTTATAGAGCACTGGAGTAATCCCAGTCTTTTGGCCTGGGGAGGAATGTGTTACAGCCAGAGACCTTCAGACTGCAGTACATGAACCTGACTTCTACATGCCACATCCACACTTTGATGCACTCAATGGCACTTACTGCCTTCATGGATTTTGGCTATCTGTAGAAGATCTCAATACACACATTCAGCCTAGAATCAGTTTTCACATGTAATAGAAAGGACATTCTCAAAATTATCAACGGTTTGGGTTTGAACCTGTTGACTAACCGCAGCTGGTTTGCCTGCCATGTGTAGTGGTTTCTTGGGGTGTGGCTGTTGTTCCCTGCAAAGAGAAAAAAAAAACAATAAATCAATGTTCAGAATTCGTTTTAACACTTTATGATAAACAGATTGCAGGAAAACTTGGAGTAATACCATAAAATGTTTTCTTTTCTTAATTTATTATACAGAGTGGTTGAAAAGTCAATGGGATAGTAAATGATGACATTTATTTTGTGGTTATATATACAATTATATTTGCTATTACAATTATTACATTGACAATTAAATTTTATTGTATACAAAAATGCTTAAATTTTCTCAACACAATTGTTGTCTGTCACAATTTGTACAGCTTTGAAGTCTACTCCTTAGGCTAAGACAAACATTTTTGTATATTAATTTTGAGTATGTCAGTCAGTCAGTTAAGTATGCTTGGGTGATCATGTCTCAAAAGAGGCATGACTGACTAGGCAGAAGATTTTCCTGCAGTTGGTTGCCATTGATTTTTTATAGTATTCTAGTTGCCAACCAAGGCTATAGAACCCAACCTTTCCAGCTATTTATAACCCGTAACTGGAGGAAGAAGAGACGGATCAATACCTTTCCTAAGGGTACTTGTTCCGAGTTGATATCGATTGCATCTCGGCAGACCTGAAGGAGACTACCACCACCTTTAAGTTTGTTGTTTTTCATTGTTTTTGACTTTCTTCAACACAGTCTTATCGATTATTACATAAAGTTTCCGAATATCAAAAAAAAAAATTTCAATATTTAAACAATTTTAGAGGGGGCTCAGTTTCTCATACAATGTTATAGTAAATCGATGCTCCATTTTGGAATCACTCGCGTTGGAGTCTCATTGTTTTATTTTGTTTTTGTTTTGGGGGGGGGGGGCAAGTTGCTGCTCTATTTTTTTTAATTTTTTTTTTTTTTTAAAGTTTTCTTCAGTTCTTTTGATGGCATCTTCCTCGGAAACTCCAAGAATGGCTTTATTCAAAAATTTCAAAAAGGATTCAGTTGTTGAATATGCACAAGCAAAAAAGTTAATTGCACAGGATCGCTTTACTATATAAAGGTTGCATGAAAAACTGAGCCCCCCCCCCCCCCCCCACTAAAATTGTTTAAATATTGAAATTTTTCCAAATTTTTTTTTTGTCAGGCAGAAAGTTTATGGTGTTATCGATAAGACTGCACTGAAAAAAGTAAAAAAAAAAAAAAAAAAAATGAAAAACAACAAATTTAAAAGTGGTGGCAGTCTCCTTCAGGTTCGCCCACATCTCTTATGTAATTATTCAGATCACTAACATGTCTTGGTTTTTGGCTATAAACTTTGTCCTTGAGTACTCTCCAAAAGAAGAAATCCATTGGAATCAAGTTAGACAAATGTGTTGGACAATCTATTTGATCTCTTCTCCTAATCCATTTTTCAGGAAATGTTTCCTCAAGATGTACAAATACCATATTGCCTGGTTCACACTCAACCCACGTCTATTGAACAGGTGTAGAGGCTCATCCCTTGTTCCCTGTTTAGGATGTGGTTTCCGGTTTTCTCTCTTCTAATCTTTTCACTCTTACGTAGCCCCTGGTACATCAGTGGTGTTACCGCCTTGCTCGGGGTGATATGATTAAAAAAAAAAATAAAAAAAATAACCGATACACAAACCTGTTCCACCTACTTTTAGACCACCCTGTATGTGTGGCATCCATCAGTCTCAAGTGATCTTTATCTGTGCCTCAAAAGTTATGTCTTAGCTGCTTATGGCGGTTCAACATATGGCTGTATAGGCCCACATGAAAGTGACAGTCCTAATTGCAATGAATGCATCTAAAGAAGCTCTTCTTTAATGTTGACATGTTGTTTTCTTTCCATTGGGCATGCTTCTCCTTGGTGGTAAGCTTTTGTTTCCCCTGTCCTTGCTCCAGCCCTCAGCATAAATCGTGTCTGCAGTGTGAGTGATTGTTGGCGATGTCCTCCCACCTCTTGATGTCCATGTCCTTTTTGCAGACATTCTTGAAGTCAAAATTAGTTAATAAGTAAAATATTTTTAAAGACTGAAAATGAATAATAAACATCTTTGTGCAAATATATCCTGATTTGATATGAAAATAAATTATTTTACAATATCAATAGATATGTTTTACTTCTTCCATAGTTTTTTGCTACGAGAAGGAAAACTGTGATGGCTTTTGGTCCTATATGATGGAATCTTCTCTCAACTTTCTTCAATCATACCGTCTTCAAAACTGCCTAAATCTCTAAATGGATCCTTTCTAGAATTGCGTGTTGTATACCCACCAAACAAATTACAACAAAAACCAAGCCATCAACCCTGGTTCACTCCTAAATGTGCTTCAGCCATAACTCACCTGGACCACTACTTCAATGTTTATCGCAAAGAACTGTGTAACCTGACTCTTAATTCTTTTAGAATTTCACAATCACTGTAAGAGATTGCAACTACATGTGAGCTGTTCAGGCTAAGGTTGAAATGAAGCAGATTGGATCTGGTGAATTCTGGAAGAACACCAACCAAATTATGAACAGAGGCAAAGCACTATTATAAATAGCCCGGACATCATATCCTCCTCAACAGAAAGCCGAAAACATTGTGAATATGACAGTAGTCTGAATAATGTAAATAATGTCGCTGTATTCTGTTTTTAAATTCATCAAATCTAGATGTCATGAGGAAATTTCATTCTTTTATTGTCCTCTCAGCTTAACAGTATATTTTTCTCATATTCTCTAACATTCAGTAATGTCTCTTAGTGGCTTTATTGCCTTCCTTTGGGATCAAATGATGAAAAAAATGTGTTCTATATTTGTGAATCTGTTCTATAAATCAATGATGCTACAATATTGAAATAAAGATGAGGACCACAATCCAAAGGGACGGCTTTATTGCCTTGGTGAGAAATGATATATCAGCAATTGTGAATTGGTTCTATGAATCAATGGTGCAAAAATCCAGATATGAAGTATAACGTGAATCCTGGCAAAGTTAAGGCAAGTGTACATTGATATTCACAAGCTTCGTAATGTATTGTTCAAGTGGGGGAAAAATTGGTTGGTTACATTCAATGCTTCCAAAACTAAACTGATTACGTTCTATCACCAATGATCTGACTCGAAACTGCCAGTATGAGCGGATGTCTCCTTGAGGATGCCTCACTCTTTGAAAAGATAATGCTGTACTGCTCAAGTAGTTTCTGGTTTCTCATCCTATCACCTTTATAAAAACTAATTCAGGCCAAAAATGGATACTGTTGCCATATCTGAGCAGAAGCTGCCCAGATCTCACTTTCTAATCTTAAAAGAGTTTAAAAGTGTCTTCAAGGGCTTGTTGAAGAATTATTTTCCTCTTTCCAACTTTTCCGTCACAGGCAGGATATAGTGAGTCGCTAACTATATCCTGCTACTACCATGGAAAGTGCTCAGGTGAGATCTTTATGGCTAGGACCCAACATGCCACTTAATTCAGCCATTGTACATGTCTTCAGGTGATTAGAATTTTTAACTGAACCTAATGATATAACTTAGTGATCAAAATGAAGGGTTCAGTTTGAAATTCCACTCACTGAAGAAGGCTGCAGTGTACAACAGCTGAAACATTGTGAATATAGTGTTACATGTTAGAAAGTGTAACAAAAGAAAAGAAAATTTACCAAAACAGCTAAATCATGAACAAATATTTAATTTATTAAAAAAAACACAAGATAAAATATATACAATTGTGACATTCAAAACAGAAAACATAGTTCTACTGGCAAAGTGTTGTATGGGTTATTATTGGAAATCCACAAATGTGTGTATATATAGATTAATTTTTAGTTTGCTCAATGAAAATATTCAAAAACTCTATTTACCAGTTTAATTCCATGAGATTCTCTTTTGGGTTTTGTTGGTTGGCAACTTTTCATAGAGATTCTTTCAGCTGGATACAATAATCCTCGAATCAAAAACCGGAGTTGATAATGGCAGAAATTCCTTTTTACAACTAACAACTCTCTTCAAAAACCTATTTTTATAGTGGCTAGCACCTAATTAGCATATTTCTTGAATCATCTAGATTTTTCTCAAATATACTGGAATGATATAGAATCTTTCAAACTTTCTATTTCTAATTTCTCTATTTTACAATTAATGAATGAAAACTTTTTTGTATTAACAAGTAGGACTCAGTAGAATCCCTTACTATAAATTTTAACCTTTTTGTTGACTTTATTAATTTTTTTTATATAGAAATGCATCCTCATAACAATAGCAATAAAGATCATGACAGCAGTGAACAATGTAAATACAGTATAACTCGGATATAAGTGATTTTTTCCTGGTCCCAAATTACAGCCTGTTGTAATGTATATAAAATAGACCAAAGTCGGATATAAGAGAACTTTTATATGGTTCCGATAACTCTCTTATATCAGGGTTACACTGTATTACCAATCAATGCTTTTGTCCACAGGGCCATGTGTTCTTGGGGGCTCTCTACTTCAGTGGAACAGATAAAAGGTCCACTTCAAAATTCCAACATATGTCACTTGACGTGTACAACGGCAGAAACATGAATATTACAATAAAGATGAGGACAGCCATCCGAACAATGTAAATAGCGTTATAATAATGTATTTCTTTGTTACCACATAACAGAGTTGGAGGTATCTTTCAAGCACTGATTTCTGGAACCCAGTTGACTCACTCATAAATATGGGTACAACTTTTCCAGGAAAGACCTATCATTTGACTTTTTCTTCATGATAATCTTTTCCTTTGATTCTATATAAACTTTTACCCCAAGTAAGGTGGCCGTTGTTCCATGCAAAGAGAAAAACAATTAAATCAATGTTCAGAATTCTTTCTAATACTTCATAATTAACACATTGTAGGAAAACTTAGAGTAATACCATAAAAAATGTTTTCTTTTCTTAATTTATTTATAGAGTGGTTGAAAAGTCAGTAGAGAGTAAATGATGACATTTATTTTGTGGTTTTCAGGATGTGGTTTCCGGCTTTCTTTTTTCCAATCTTTTCACTCTTATGTAGCCCCCTGCACATCAGTGGCGTTTCCGCCTTGCTCGGGGTGATATGATTAAAAAAAAAATTATATTTGCTATTACAATTATTACATTGACAATTAAATTTTATTGTATACAATAATACAAAAATGCTTACATTTTCTCAACACACGTTCTCAAACTGTTGTCTGTCACAATTTGTACAGCTTTTAAGTCTACTCTTTAGGCTACTACAAACAACAAAAAAATGTAAATAAAATTTCAAATTTTAGGTGATATAAAGTTTAGAAGATATAGATTTTCAAGTAGACTTTTAGAAGACCCCTGAAAGCAAATCCTTAAGAGTAAACAAGAAGTAAACATCTACTCCTGTTAAAGAGACTGTGAAACGGAAAGTGTGAACTGATTTTGAGTCGTTCTGTAGCTTGTCATCACTTTCCCTTGTGCTTTTATTCCTAATTTATCTAATATTTTTTATTTATGGCGTCTTTTTTTTTTCACAAATAAATAACACAAAAACAGTGGAATAAGCAAAGGTTACAAATAACACCTAATGAGAATTTATTTATTTATTTTATTTATTTATTTATTTTTTTTTTTTTAAAAAAAAAAAAAAAAAAAAAAAAAAAAGGCAAATTGTTTAATGCAAGGGAGAAAACTATAAAATGATAGTGGGAAAAACTTAGTTTTCTCCCTTGAATTTAGACGAGGTTTCGGGTGCAACAATATTTAGGTGCTTTTAAAACTTTTTTAAATATTTTTTTTTCATATCATGTATGCTTAAGATGCACATCGGTTCTGTGTGTCCAGGCACACACATACACACACACACATTATATATAGACGAAAAACTACTAAAAGTTGTAAGTTTAAAATGTATTTTTTTGACAGTATTCAGTATTTATTTATTTCTATTATTATTATTATAATCTCTCTCTCTCTCTCTCTATATATATATATATATATATATATAATATTATATTTCAGACCGGCCTCGGCCTTTCATCAGAAACAAATGATTTTAAAATTTAAACTAGAAGCGTTCGTCGTGATATATATATATATATATATATATATATATATATATATATATATAGTTACTAGGGAGTGCATTGTGTTTATCGGCTAGGAACGAGAAGTCGGATTAGATATTTGTGGCCTAGCATATGTGCAGTCGAATTCGTTGCATTCACTTACGTGCAAATACCCTCGGGAAAGATATTAGTTCGTCTCTTTCCTCCAGCTATGGGTCAAATAACAGAACAGAATGGGTTCTCTTGCTTTGGTTGGCAAGCAGTCTACCGCAGAAAGTAATGGCAACCTACTGCGGGAAAATCTTCTACCCAGTCAGTCATGTTTCGTTCGAGATATATATATATATATATATAAAGCTTTTGAGCTGCATTATGCTATTATTATAACAATAATAATTAATATGTATCTATAAATGCTCTACTTATGTATTGAGCACTTTTTATAAAAAGTAAATATTAAACTGTTGAATATATATCCGTTATATAACCACTTATATATAGACAGATTTTAGTCGATAGCACAATAATGCTCACACATACACACAGTAAAAAGAATTTTCAGATATTGGAGGCCATCTACATTAAAATAAAATCACATTTCAATCAAGTCACAACACATTCAGTCAGTTTAAGTGCCATACGTGAAACACGGTTGGGCGATCAGGTCTCGAAAAAGACATGACTGACTGGGCAGAAGATTATCCCGCAGTAGGTTGCCATTGCTTTCTGCGGTAGACTGGTTGCCGACCAAGGCTATAGAACCCAATCTGTCCTATTATTTAACCCATAACTGGAGGGAAGAGACGGATTAATACCTTTCCTAAGGGTATTTGCGCGTAAGTGAATGCAAGGAATTCAACTGGAATTCGAACTCGGTTCCCCGATTTCTCGTTCCGAGCCGATATCCACTGCGCCACAGCACATTACATTGCATTTAGACATGGATGTGTTAACATTTCGATCTCTCACGCGGTGTGACGTCATAGAACCGCGTTACAAATTTACGAACTGCGTCTGTTATTCGGCAATTCTTATCGTTGTATAGCAATGTTTTATGTCGACACATGATAAAACAATCTTTGATGGTGGATGTCTGCAATATCTCTGAAGATGCCTCATGTGAGCTGAAAGCTTAGAACTAGCATAATAAAAAAATATCCAAATGTTGGACATTTTTTTCTTTATTTTCACCTGAAATTGAAGCCAAAATACGATGTTTAGAACGGCTCATGATTAAACATAATAGACATTCATTGTCTTCTATATTATTAAATATATCTGCTGCCCTCCCATATATATATATATATAAGTGTTCCAAGACCTTTAAGTAACTTCTCCCAATTTTTGAAAGTTGTACGTTCATAAAAGATCCCTGTTACGCGAGTGTTTAAAAAACAGTAACATCACTCATTGTAAATCGCTTGAAGACACCGAAAGGTAGAAACCGAGGTCGCAAAATAACTCATTTTCAAATGAAAAATATTAAAAAGTTCTACAATATAATTGTATTGAACACTTTTTAGTACAACTGTGTGCTGGTTTAAGTTAATTATGACCCAAAACTAACTAATTAGCCAATTATTTATATATAATTTCAAATTATTCAAAGAATTAGATTTTGATATTACAGTGGACATAAATAATAAAGTGGTACAATATTTAAATGTAGAACTTAATTTACAAACTGGAAATGTCTCGCCATACATGAAAACAAACACTAAGTTATCATACATAAATGCAAAGTTCAATCACCCAAATAATATAATTAAATACATTTACAAAGGCATAGAACACAGACTATCTAATAATTCGTCAAACAAATCAATATTTAATGAAAAGAAAAATATATATGAGAATGCATTAAGAAATTCTGGCCATAAAAACATTTTACAATATAATTTTCAACCAAACAAACAAATCGGAAACAACAATAGAAAACGAAACATTATCTGGTTCAACCCACCATTTAATTTAGAAGTAAAGTTCAAATATTTTTTAAACTAATAGACAGACACTTTCCAAACGAATCAGAACTAAACAAAATTTTTAAAAGAAACACAATCAAACTAAGTTATAGTTGCACTAATAATTTAGATAGTTTCCTTAAAAAAAAGAAGAAAAAAAAAAGCCAGAAACTTAAATAGTATCGTACAAAACAACTAACAAAGAATGCAACTACAGGGGCAAAAATAAATGTCCACTTTAAGGTCTCTGCAACACAAAAGAAATAATTTACAAGGCAGAGGTACATGGCCCAGATGGCCAAAACAAAATATATTTGGGCTCAACCCAAAGACACCTTTAGGACCAGGTGGTTCAATCACAGATCTCCATTTAAAATAGAAAAATTAAAAAACAATACAAAATTGGCTGACCACATCTGGAAATTGAAATCAAAAAATGGAAAAAACCCAGACATAACGTGGAGCACTGTAAAAACAGCCAAGCCTTACAACGGTGGACAAATATGTAGACTGTGCCAAGAAGAAAAATTAGAAATTATGATATTCCCAAATAAAGAACAGAAATTATGTCTAAATGCATCCACACTAAGAAATACCTCTTAGGTTCATACAACCATCGATGAAAACGCGTTCATAAATTCCCTGCCATGTGAGCGTTCAAATAAAACACCGCTACAAGAGCGTTCTTAAAAAGAAAAATGGTAAAAGGTAAAATCAGTTATTAAAAATCGACTGAAGACACCACTTAGGGTAGAAACCTGGGTAGCGAAATAACTCGTTTAAAAATGGAAAATATTAAAAAGTTCTACAATACAATTGCATCGAACACTTTTTAATACAAATGTGTACTGGTCTAACCCTTTTATGACCAAAAACTAAGTATTAAACTATATATATATATATATATTTGTGGCACCTCCCCGGCCCTCGTCGCTGTTGGTTTCGATCCAGCCAGCTGGTCGTAGATTGACTCTGTCACGGTTTCCTCCCTTGTCCCACGTTGTGTTGATTAATCACAAGGTAGTCACGTGAGTTTCCACTAGCTGTCTCTCTGCCGAACTAAACCAAGCCGGGAAGTGTGCACGCAATTGAGTAATAAAAGAAGGAATTATAACACCAAGGAAAATAAGTGGACCGACGTCTGAAAAGTGTTGTAAAATAACGTCTTTATATACGGATCATACATAGTCTCTTGAATAATTTCCCATCCCTGATTCTATCAACTGGTAGCGGAACGGACGTTTCTTAGATAAATCGAATTATCTCCTGTGCTATAAGGAATCTGGCTGGCCGCAGCTCGCTGCTTCGAACAGAAGTCTAGGTTGTTATATAAGACTAGTCAACTTGTTTCTTGTTTTCCGGAATGTTACGGAAATTGCCGAAGTGCTGGGTTATTCTCTTTCAGTCAGCAATTTCAGACTTGTCTGAAAATTCTCTTCTTGTCTGTCTCTTAACGCTGATTGGTTGATTGGCGACAGGCTTCTCTACGGTCGGCACCCAACGAGATGGCAATCATCTCTCTGTTTCTTTACTTCTTCGGTTGGGAACTGTCTTTGGTCATTACGTTTCTGGACGGGGAAATCGAACTCTCTGCCACTCGAGCTGCAACTACTCATTTTGTCTGAAAATTCTCTTCTGTCTTTAACTCTGGTTAGCCGGCATCAGGCCTCTTCTGTCGATCTCTGCCACTCCGACTTTGACTTCTCTGTCGCTCTCTGCAACTTTGTCTGGAAATTCTGTTCTCTGTATTTATCTCTGGTTGGCCGGCAGGTTCTGCGGTTGGCGCCCAACAACATGGCGCCTATCTTTGTCGTTACATTTTTAGGCGGGTAACTGGAACTGAACTTGAACGCCAACTCGAACTCCAACTTCGGACTCTCCTCCGATCCAACTGATTTTGCTACCTCGGGACCCTGTACTTATGCCTATGCCATGGTGTGGGGCCGACGGTCGCTGGGTGTCTAATCCCCCGTCTCGGCAGCCAATAAAATCCTGAGGTTAGCTGCTACTCGTTGTTGCCTGTGGTTTAGCCAATGGGATTAGTCTTCTTTCCATGACGTCAATTGTTAGTCGTCTCCCCCTTTTGGGGCTTGGTCACCGGACCAATGGAATCTCTCTCGATCTTATGACGTCATCTCCCCATACCCCTTTTCTGGGCTGGACTTAACCGAATTTTCTCCCTCAAAATTTTCTTGTTCTCACGAAACAATTTTCGCCCAAAACAAGTTGACAAGGGTCCATTGACATCGTTACCCAAATAATAATTTCTACGCACCTGTTTTTAATATCCATTCTCTGAGTCACCTATATTTTCAAGTGACAAGAATACCTTATCAGTTTTACCCTGATGTCAGTAAAAATACCTTTTCTCTAAATTACTTGACTCAGAATCAAAACATCTGTTATCTTTAATTCTTTCATGAGAATCACGCCAGCCAGACATTCGGACCCAAAATGAAATTTCCCTTTCCTTTACTAAGAAACAATAACAAATAAATTTATATTTCCTTTATGTTTGGAATGACCGCCAGCTTTCTCTGGGGTGACTGAAACCGATATCTATTGTTTCTGTGGCTTGAAAACAAATCCATTTCTCTTTTCTTTCTCTTCTTTCCGGGTTTACAATAATAGAGAAATACCAGATGTTATTTTTCATCTCTGCTTTCTTTTTAAAGATAAAGATTTTCCAGCTACAATTGATAATTAGTTAATAAAATTAATCACCTCCGTTTTCCTTTGCTCATATTCGGAGGATAAAGAAAATTTCTCTTAGTATGTTCTCTTATGATCTATAATAGCAATTAGAAGATTTTGGTTATTAATTAATTAATAAAATTAATTATCGTCGTTCCAAAATATTGTTATATATTGTGGAGAGGTTTTACATTAGTTGGGTAGTGTTGTTCCAGTCATGCCACTTCAATGTTTCGTGGAGGCATTATTATGATGTCTTCACTCGTCAGGGATTTTGTTTATTCAAGAAGAATAGACAAAATCATAATAATGCCTTCACGAAATTTTAAAGTCGGTATGACTGAAACAACACGGCTCAGTTAAGTGTAAAACCTCTCCACATTAAGTCTAGTAACGCTTTATCTTGATATCGAGCACTTTATGATTAAAAACCTGCTCGCCAAAAATGCCTTCCTATCAGTAAGCTACGGAAAAAACAGCAATTTTGGCATTAACCATCATTCCAATTTAAAACTATATGTTTATTCGATGCATTCACTTACAAATACTCTTGAGAAAATTATTAACTTATCTCTTCTTTATCTAGCTATTGGCTAATAAGCAGGACAAATTGGTTGTGAACCAAGGCTATAGAACCCAAACCTACCGCAGAAAGTAATGGCAACCTACTGCGATAAAATCTTCATGTCTCTTTCGAGATAAGATTGCCCAAGTGTGTATTACTTATGGCACTTAACTGACTAAATTAAGATAATAGTTGGAAACCTAAGTAAAATTTATAGTGGGCATAAAGTGGGGGATCGGTTAATTATTATTATTATTGAGTAATAAACTGATCCCCAGACGAGTTACTACTTGTTAATATAATCCGTCTATTTTCCCTTCAGCTATAGTTTAAATAGCAGGACAGAAAATCTTCTGCCCAGTCAGTTATGTCTCTTTCGAGATAAGATTGCCCAAGTGTGTATTACTTATGGCACTTAACTGACTAAATTAAGATAATAGTTGGAAACCTAAGTAAAATTTATAGTGGGCATAAAGTGGGGGATCGGTTTATTATTATTATTATTATTGAGTAATAAACTGATCCCCAGACTAGTTACTACTTGTTAATATAATCCGTCTATTTTCCCTTCAGCTATAGTTTAAATAGCAGGACAGAAAATCTTCTGCCCGGTCAGTTATGTCTCTTTCGAGACATGATCGCCCAAGCCTTATGGCGCTTAACTGACTGACTGATGGTGACAAAATAAACGTTATCCCAGTTAACTACTGATGTTCTCTTCAAGAGTAGCTGCCAGTTTTATTTTGTAGAACGTCGTACTTGCTTCTATGACACAAACGCTTGGGACCGACCTTTCACACCGTCTTTAAAATGTATTTATACACATGGACAAGAGGCAATATAAGTTTCATGAAGTATGTTTGCAACAGCACAATATAGCCGTCACCTTGGTTTTTATTAGCCACTCATGTAACGCAAATTATTGTGATTTATTCACTACTGGCCTTTCAGCAGAAAACATGGCGTAATGTCTAAATCGACGCTTCAGCCTAAATTCTGAATATGTGTTTGTTATTCTCAAGATGCATTCTAAAAGCTAAGAAGAGTATTAGGAAACGGGAAAAATGTTGGAAATAAAGAAAAGAGTACTGAACTGTTACGTAATATCAGTGCACCTATTTGCCAGTGAAGGCTCGACAATCTCTTTACAGATGAAGAGGAGGCTTGAGGCATCAGAAATATTCTGCAGAAGGATGCTGGGGATACCAAGGATTGAACATTAGAGCAACGACGAAGTTTAAAGAGAAAAACAGAGACAAAAAGGACACATATTTAACGCCTGATTTTTTTTTATCTCCCTTCGGGTTACGACTTTTGCGATGTTCGTGCAGCATTACCTTAAGAAAGCAACCCTGAAGGAAGAGATAGTTAAAATTTCTAGGGCACATTCCAAATGCCAAGCAAAGTATTAAGAAACAGGAAAATTTAACTCTAACCAAAGAAATGTAAAAAAGGGACCGTCTGCTACCTGCAACATCAAGCAAAGACCCAGATACATACAAACTGGAATTGGTCAATTTAAACAGTACCCTACAATGTAACGATTATCCAAGGGACATGACAACAACTCCAACGAACGTAAAAGGGAGGGTGAATGAGGATAACAACTCTCAGAAAATAGCTTTGATCTGTCTACTGTATGTGAAAGATTTATCGGAGAAAATATTAGGTTGTCCCAAAAGTTCATAAACACTTGCAAAAAATTGAAATTTTACTCGCAAAAACAACAAAAATTATTGCTCAAAATAAAGACCATCATTTTTCAAGACTTTCTGCCATCGATCTGTAAGCTTTCAGATTTGGTCAAAGTATCATTCAGCTGGCTTCGAATCAAAGAATTCTTGACACGCTTTTTTGACTTCATCAAACGAGTCGAATCGGCGGCTCTTCAGAAAGTGTTGCATTGAGAGGAAAAGGCTGTAATCTGATGGAGCACAGTCAGGACTGTAGGCTGGATGTGGCAGAACCTCAACGCCGTCCAGCTCTTCAAACTTGTCTTTGGTCTTCCTGGCGGTATGTGGCTTGGCATTGTCCAGCTGCATCAAAGCGCGCTTTCGGTTGATCAGAGCCGGGTATTTTTGCTTCAACTTTTCGTAGAACCGCTGAAGTTGCTGACAGTAAAGTTCGGCACTGATGGCACGACCATTCGCAAACAACTCAAAATGCACGATTCCTTCAAAGTTCCACCAAACGCACAACATGACTTTCTTGCCGAATCGATCTTGTTTTGGAACCGACGGTGTCTCTTGTCCTTTCTGAACCCATCGCTTGTCTCGATTATGCTGGATAGACCCATTTCTCGTCGGATGTCACAATGCGCTTCCAAAAACGCTCGTCCAATTGATTGCTGAGCAATTGACGGCAAATTTCAACTCGTCTGTTGGCTTGTGCTTCGGTGAGTTCGTGCGGATCTTTGCGCGGCTTTTTGTGAACAAAATCAAGTTGCTTCAAATGTCGGTGAATTGTCGATTTGCCAACTCCAAGCTCATCGGCCAATTCTCGAGTGCTCGATGAAGGCGCAATGTCCAACCTCGTTTGCAAGTCTCTATCATCTAACTTTAACGGCCGTCCCGAACGAGGCTTATCTTCAAGACTCATGTCGCCAGAATCGAAACGCTTGTACCACTTTGAGATCGCCGCATATGCAATTGTTCCTTCACCTTCGGCAGCACAAATCTCTTCTGCAGCTTTTCTGGTTGAAAGACCTCGCTTCCAGCAGTAATGAATCAAAACTCGCAGCTCAATTTTATCAATTACCATCTGGAATACAAAGATGAAGATCACTATAACAATATAAACGTAAAATTGCATAAAAATTCAATTTTTCGCAAGTGTTTACGAACTTTTGGGATAACCTAATATAAAGGCTCTGTTGTCTATATAACATCAGGACGATCTTTTTTTGTTTTTGTCTTTTATTAGACATACGATCAGGAAATGGTCAGCATAAGCAGTACCCTACAACAAAACAATTATCCAGGGTACATGACAACAACTCTAACATACATGGAAGGAAGGGTACAGGAGGATAACAACACTCAGAAAACATCCTCGGTCTGTCTACCCTATGTGAAGGAGTTATCAGAGAAAATACAAAGGGTCTGTTGTCCATATAACATCAGGACGATCTTCAGAAGTGGTTCTACACTTCGAAGGTGCCTCTCCCGAATAAGACCACCAGCAGAGGAGAACATGACTAAGGACTGCGTGTGCGCCATTCCATGTGGCTGTGGAAAGAAATATAAAAGAGAAACAGACCGCCCTCTTAAGGTAAGGCTACAAGAACATCGCAAGGCCGTAACACGAGGGGAGATAGAAAAATCAGGCGTGGCTGACCACATATGAAAGGAGAAAGGGGGTGACCGCTCCCTAGAGGATGAAGTTGAAATAATAGATAGAGAACACCATTGGAAAGTACGTAAACGTAAAGAATCAGCACGTATGCTAAGTCACAATCCGACCAAATGAACACAATATGTGAACCAGTAATATGGAGTGCTAGAGAAAATCATTAAATGTAGGTGGATAAGAATGCTCACCTCTTTATATATATGTGTGCTGTCTCTAATAAAGCAATAGACGTTTATTTTAAATGTAGGAACATTTGCCTGTTTATTTGCATGTCTTTGTGTATTATAAAGTCCTCTTTTTATTTTACAATCATCTATACACATCTGTTCGTGTATAATTAATTTCCGAATGTACCTCTTTTGCGTGTCCACATGTTACTCAAAAAAAAAAAAAAAAAAAGAATTGTTAATTATTTACCTTCCGTGTTTCGTCTTTGAATCCATCTTTGCTCAGAACAAAGGAATTTAGACCGCTCCCCTCTACCACCACCGACTAATCAAATCTGTAGCCCGAACAAATTGTCACGGTGAAACTGAAGCATTCATTATCGACCAATGACCACTCATGTGCTAATCATTAGTTGTTGGCCAAGCCACGAAGAATTCCAGGAAAATTAATTTTGAACATCAGTCAAGTATATCCTTTGCATTCTGGTCAGATCGCTTGCTGATAAGGTTGTAAATAGGTGTATTAGTTTTATGTTCTGATATGTAACATTATAACAATATTTAACGGAACGGAAGTAAGTAATTTTATTAATTGAATATTTTATAATTGAAAAAAAATTAAGCAGCAGAAATTATTATTATTATAGATCGGAAAGAAACGTACCGAGAAGAATTTTTAATTCTTCGAATATGAGTGAAGGTAAAAGAAACGAAAAGTAACAAGTTTTGTTTTTCAGTAATTCTAAAAAGAAAGAAAGAAAGAAAAGAAAGGAGAAAAAGAAAAAGAGAAATAAATTTGTTTTTATTTCCGAGATTAGATTAAACGCTAAAACATAGTAAAACATTAGTAATCTAAAACATAAAACAAGCCAGATGTCCCTGCCAGATGTCCCTGCCAGATGTCCCTGCCAGATGTCCCTAGACAAGTGTTGAAGTGAGAAGCGAAGTCCAAAACCGAAAAGAGATTTTATGTTTTTTATTGTACTCAAAGGCATAATGTTAAACTGGAAATTAAGGGAATCAGCCCCCACACCATAAGGATTGTCCTGCTCGCGTGAATTGTAAGTAGAAATAGATAATAAATATCTAATTCAGAGTCGAAGGTTGGATTAGTGATTCAGCGAAGAGACATTTAGGCGTCGTATCTGGAAATTAGGTAGATGAAAATTCCTTTGACTCAGTAGAATTGATAACAAAAATAACTTTCTGTCATTAAAGAAAGCTTTAAAATATCTGTGACCGAAAGTAGAGATATTGAGAACACATATGCGGAAATTCTTATCTAGGTGACGATGTAAACATCAACCACCTGTGACCTGTTTGTTTGCTTCAAACAAAGAAAGGAAAATTTTAGTCATACAGGCTTTTATGACAAGTTCAAAGGTTAATAGTAATTGATGAAAAATGATTAGAACCCAAAATTATTTCGTGAGAAAGTAAATTCGCCGGATAAGTACCGACCAAAAAGGGGTACAGAAAAATGACGTCATAAGACAGGGAGGTATATCATTGGTCCCGCGAACCAACGCCCCGAAAGGGGGAGACGACCAGCAATTGACGTCATGGAAATAAGGCTAATCCCATTGAATAAACCGAAGGCTTTGATATTTTTAGCGGTGGTGTCTTTTATGTTGTAGAATTGTTGAAGTGATATTTTGCAATACAATTTGATTTCTTTAAGGAATTAAGGAGATTATATGGATTAATGTCATAAAATAATTTTTATGTTGGTTGGTTGTTAGTATTTTGAGCAAATTTAAGCGAAGTCTTACAATTTATTGGTAGGTGTTTTAATGTGTCTAGTTGTTGTCATGTTGTACAGATTGGCGGTCGATTTTGTTTTAGAATATAAGATTGGTTGGCTGATTTCATTCAGCGGCATATCGACATTTCTATGGGTTATTTAGTACCGTAATCTAAATATTTTAAAGTGAGAGAGCTTTGAAAAAATAAAAGTATGCTATGTTATTTTGCTTTCACAATTGAATACATGGTACGTGACAACTCAGCTTTTGTTGATATACATTTTTTTTAATCGTATCATCCCGACAAGGCGGTAATGCCACTGATGTGCAGGGGGCTACGTAATAGTGAAAAGATTGGAAAAGTGAAAGCCAGAAACCACATCCTAAACAGGAAACAAGAGATGAGCCTCTTAACCTGTTCAATAGACGTGGGTGGAGTGTGAACCGGGCCATAGATAGATCTATCTACTCCAATTGAAAAAAAAACAAAAACAAAAAAAAAAAAAACAAAGTGAGAAGATTGGAAAAGAGAAAGCTGGAAACCACATCCTAAACAGGAAACAAGGGATGAGCCTCTTAACCTGTTCAATAGACGTGGGTGGAGTGTGAACCGGGCCATAGATAGATCTATCTACTCCAATTGAAAAAAAAACAAAAACAAAAACAAAAAAAAACAAAGTGAGAAGATTGGAAAAGAGAAAGCTAGAAACCACATCCTAAACAGGAAACAAGGGAAGAGCCTCTTAACCTGTTCAATAGACGTTTGTGTGGACAAAATTACGAGAGGCAGTGACATGTTTGTTTTATGTTGTAGTTTTGTTGAAGTTATATTTTGGAATACAGTTTGATTTCTTTAACAAATTGTAAGATATTTGGAATAATGTCATGAAAAATTCTTTCATATTGATTGTTTCGTAGTATTTTAAACAGATTTGGCTGAAGCCACTACAATTTGTTAGTATGTGCGTATGATTAGTAACTAGCAGTATAGCCCGGCGTTGCTCGGGTGTAATGAAAGCTTTAAAACTAATCCATGGTCCTGGAGCTCAGACTCTTTGGACGTTGGCACGAAAGACTAAAAAGCAATAGCTGTTTCCAGTTAAAGCGAAACCGTAGACTGAAAAAAAAATGAATTGATGTAAGTCAAATTTTGATTTCCTGGTATCGATATCAAATAAGTTTTTTCGTCGTAACTGAATTTTGAAGGCTAAATAAGTCCTCTGAGTAAATGGTATGGTGACTGAGACTAAGAACTACAATTATACCTACTTACAGCCAAACCTGAAGCAAAAACTAAAATAAAAGCTGAAAAAATTACAGACATACAGGCAGATAAACAGACACACACACAAACATCTTGCCTTTTATATATATATATTATCGATTTTCTGCAGTATTGTAAGAACTGCAACCTTGAAACTTCTGAATATCGTTTCTTATGTCTTTGTCTATAAGTGTATCAAATTTGATTAAAATTGAACCACTCCTTCTATAACCCGATTTTTTCGATTATCGATTTTCGATATTTATCGGGGGTACCTCGACAGAAAACCTAGCTGAGAGCACTCGCAGACGCTTATAGTACAACTGTTTAAATTTTCAAGAAAATCGGTTCAGCCGTTTCGGAGTCTATAGGTAACGGACACACACACACACACACACACACACACACACACACACACACACACACACACACAAAGTTCCATTTATAAATAAGTTTAGATTCTACTACAAAATGTATTTTTATACTTCAATAGTGTTTTGTTTTTATTTAGGGATTCACTATTTGCCCATAGCTGGAACCCTAACAGGTGCTATCACCCCGGCTTAAGGTGGACCTGGTGTGAACCTCCATCGCCACCGGTTCTTCGTGTCGACGCCCCAAATCTCGCGTCCAATCGATAGTCGGTCACTTCGTTTCAAACCGGGCTCTGACTACGTTGTGCTTGATTGATCACAAAGCCGGTCTGGGTTGACAATCGTCGAAAATCCGCTGCATCGATGATCCTGACGGAGCTAGGAACCACAATAATAAAAAAAGAAACCTTTTTAAAATTAACAACAAGGTCTTTATATACGTGCATTCTGTTCAGTACACTATTTGATTGGAGTTTATCACTCTTGCATGCAGACAGCTATAATTCCAACCCACGTATGTAACACTAAATTGGTTGGTATGGCACAAGGCTGATATCGGAGTTTCTTCTAAGGCAGACAACACGTCGCTCGTACCGTCTCAACTCTACGGTACTCATCTCTCTATCTGCTTATATTGATTCTCGCATTTAGCGGGTATGTATGATCAGCTTTGTACCCAGTTACCGCGTAAGCGGGGACTGGATAATTTTTGACCAGTGACCTGAGCGTACGACCTCATGTTTCCCACGTTAAAAGCTGACCTTGTGTCACAACTCGCTCCAGTAGGGGAGTACGGTAAATGCCAGATAGTGACCTGGGGTGGGGGGACGCCTGCGTTAGTATAAAAAGATCTAAAACAGTGGCCGTCCAGGATAACTTTCGACTAAAAATATGTATTAAGTCTATACTTCGAACCTTTATGTCTCAGCTTAGAAAGATCATTGAATGAGTCAGTCATCTGTATTTCTCAATTTCTTCAAAGAATAAAATTTGAATAGAACTGTTGTCGCTTATCAGGTTACTCTTCATTACTGTTCGAGTAAAATTTCACAGGTTTTGTCGTGAAAAAGGTTTTTCAATAATGACTTCTTAAAATTATTTTTCCATAGAGAAAGTTTTCCCCTTGAAAACAATTTGCAGCTATCGAAAAATGTAAGATTTTCCAGATTTTGGAACAAAGATGCAAGATTTCAATGTCTTTCCAGAAAGCAACAGATTCTTTAAAACATACTTTGTTAATAGTCGAACTAAAGTGACGTACTGATACTATTTTGTTGATCTTGTTCAACGCTTAAAAAATACAAAAGTCTCATATGGCATAGTAATCTGAATGTTAGTATCTAATCGGTCGCCTTGTGTCAGCTGTTGTTTTTCTTTGATTTTTGCGCGTCTCTTTTAGAGTTAATCGGTTTGGCGTTGTGAAACTTCAACGGAAACATTAGTTACCATTATTAGACTTTATCGCAATTGTTATTGATTTTCAACGCAGCTAAAACCAATAACTAAGATGAAAGAAATACTAATAAAAAATTAATAATTATTCACAAGGCATTATCTAAGATCTTTGGACAAATGACTATTACTACTTGGTGTAAAAGCAAGAGAAATATGATGAAAGGAATACTAATAAAAATTAAGAATTATTGATAAAGCATCTTCTAAGAAATTTGGATAAAAGACTATTATTTGATGTATAAGCAAGAGAAATAAGATGAAAGGAATTAATGATAAGTAACAATACGTTTATATTTGATCTGCCAACGGTAAATGTGTTTTTATTGAAGTGGTAGAGCAGCCCTTACAGAAACAAGATTTTCAATGGGTTCGACTCTAGCTGTTCATTAATGGCCGCTGACTTATTTTCTGCGCAGTTGCGATGAAATCGTGTGAAATGAAGATGAAAGAACCCCAAGTCAAAAATGAATAATGGCTGACAGTATTTCATCTAATAAATTAAAGATCCATTTAATAATCAGCGTCAATTGTCAGAGGTTAATTCAACTTGCCATAGAAATATATGGTCCAGTTAATAATGATTTTGTCTCGTGTCGATTATTTTGGTTGTTGCTTTATGGATTTCTTTTTCAATGCAGAATAAAGAATGGAATATATTTTCAATTGAACAAAGTCTATCACTTATAACTTTCTAAGGTGGATCAATATGTCCGTAGATTCACACAATTGTTCGCTGAAATTTGAGCCTAAATTTTCATTACAAGTTGTGTACTTAATGGAGGAGTGTCGAACTAAGTACATTGACAAGACAGGTTATTATACTGAAACATATTTGTTGTGCAAAATAAAGGCTTTTACGAATTTATTGACAAACCAGCACAATAATATTACTTACTAATTAAAACATGCCTGTCCACTAAAATTTGGATACACAGGTTTTAGTAAACCACAGCTTTATTATTATTATTATTATTATTATTATTATTATTATTTATAAACGACGCAGTTGTACACCTTTCATGACGCAGAAAATTCAATAAAAAATGATGCGCACCTCTGCAGGGATCGAGCCTGTATCCCCATTATCCATGTCACTATTTAAATATTCTTTCTTTTTCTTTTAACTTTCATGTATCTTTTAAATTTGTTTCTTTTTTATCTTTGTTTTCCTTTTAAATTTTTCTGCGTTCCATTCTTTCTTTCTTTCTTTCTTTCTTCTTCTAAGGTTTTTCTTTCCGTCTTTATTTTCCTTTTAAATTTTTCTCACTTTCCTTCTTCTTTTTTATTCTTTCTTTTATTTTCATGCTCTTTAGTTTTCTTTTAACTTTCTTTTTCCTTCTAAGGTAGTTTTTTCTGTCTTTGTTTTCTTGAATTTCTTTCCAACTTTCCTTCTTTATTTTTTTCATTTGATGTTATTCTTTCTCTTTCTTTTAACTTTCTTTTTCCTTCTAAGGTTGTTTTGCCCTTCGTCTTTGTTTTCCTTTTAAATTTCTTTCTTATTTGTTCTTTCTTTTTCTTTTCTTTCTTTTTTCTTTTCTTTCTCATTTTCTTTCTTTCTTTTTCTTTTAACGTTTTTTGTCTTTGATTTCTTTTTAAATTTCTTTTTCACTTTCTTTCATTCATTCATTCTTTCTTTCTTTCTTGTTTAACTTTTTTATTCAATTTTTTCTTTCTGTCTTTGTTTTCCTATTAAATTTATTTCTCACTTTCCGTCTTTCTTTCGTTTTTTAATTCTTTAGTGTTCTTTTTTCTTTTTCTTTTAACATTCTTTTTTTCTTCTGAGGTTGTTTTTCTTTCCGTCTTTGTTTGCCTTTTAGATTTCTTTCTCGCTTTCCTTATTTCTTTATTTTTTCTTTCTTTCTTTCTTTTTCTTTCATTCTTTTGTTTTTTCTTTTTCTTTCTTTTTTCTCGTAAGCTTTTCCTCTTTCTGTCTTTGTTTTCCTTTCAAATTTATTTCTCACTTTCCTTCTTTTTCTCTTTCTTTCTTTCTTTCCTTTTTTGATGTTCTTTCTTTTTCTTTCAACTTTTTCTATTTAAATTTGTTTTTCTTTCCGTTTTTGAGTTCTTTTTAAATTTCTTTTTTTCTCTCGTTCTTTATTTTTTGTTTTACTTTTTTGTTTTAATCCTTTCTTGTCGTATTTGTTTTCCTTTTTAATTTATTTTTCTCTTTCTTTCTTTCTTTCTTTCTTTCTTTCTTTCTTTCTTTCTTTCACTTTCTTTTTTCTTTTTAATTTGATTTTTCCATCTTTGTTTTTCTTTTAAATTTCTTTCTTTTCTTCTTTCTTTCATTTTAATTTCTTTTGATTTTTAAAAAAATTTTTCTTTTGATTTTTTTTTAAAATATGTTTTTCTTTCCCTCTTTGTTTACTTTTTAAATTTCTTTTTCATTTTCTTTCTTTCCGTATTTTGGTGTTCGTCTCTCTTAATCTTTTAACTTGCTTTCTCTTTTTTTAAATTTAATTTTTCTTGCTTTTACTTTTTACCCTTTAAACATTTTCCTTCCTTTTCTTTAAAGTTTTTTCCTTTATTTTTTTTTTTCACTCTTTCTCACGCGTAAATATGTTTCATCGACTCTATATTATCTATATTAATCAACTTGAACCAAGCTTTCATTTTCAGGACGAAATAAATCCTTCCCAAGCGAGTACCTTCAATCAATGCTCCATTTGTTCCACCTACGCCCTGAGAGTGGTCATACGTCATACTTTACTTATCAATTTACCTTTGCTTTATGCACTATTGAAACCCATCCATCCATCCACGAAGATTACCGTAGGGCGAGCTTTGATTAGACTCCCCATCAAATTTCCACTCGCTAAGAGCAACGCCCACTTCCTTAAAAGCTTTGACGTTGCAGGCGATATTTCTAACTACATATATCGATTACACGTTTAATTCGTGAGCTCAAACGAAGAGCCCGTTTGAGTCGCCCGATCTTTGAGTCAACTCTTGTTGAGAGAACAATAGTAGATATAGAAAAAGAAAAAAAAACTAGATTCAGATCTGTCTCTGCATGAATATCATACCCACTTACAAGGTCTTCTCACACTTGTTTGAGGGACCTCTCCTTGAGCATGTCTCATAGACATTCAAGGCAATATAGCACAATGGCTTGCCGGTTTCTTATGCATCGTGGATGTTGAGGTTACTCGGTCCCTCCTCGAAGAGGTGGATTTGTCATTGAGGTTACGCTCTTCTAGCTTTTGCCTACTTGAATTCAGAGTTACCCTTTCTTAGACTGATTACCATCCAAGGTTATAGAACCTAGTGGGTCCTGTTATTTTATCCATAGCCGGGAGTGGAAAAGTGATGGATTCATACCTTTCCCAAGTGAATGTAAGTAACTCGACTCTCCGATTTCTCAATCCAAGCCGTTAAACATTATTCCACTGTGCTTCCTCTTGTCAGCTATGATCTTAAAAAGTGTCACTCATCATCTGTTTCCTTGAATCCTATCCTTTTGCATCCTAGTGGCTTTATTACCTCCTTCGGGGTGAAATGATTAAAAGAAAAAATTCTTTTGAAGAACGAAACGCGTCACATAAGTTTTTTCCCATTTTGTCATTCTGCCTAACAAGGCCACTGTACTTGAACTCTCGGTCATTATGACTTGGGGCTTCGTGCAACCTCAAACATAGGCAGTTTCTGAACGATTTTGTCTACTCAGTTTCACTCACAAGACTGGGATCAATCCGTGATATGGTTTCCAGCTACACGCTGGGATTGTCTCTCCAGGCGTATCATGGTAACCTTCTTGGTATATTTTCTTTTACAGTGAGATTCACTCTATACGAGGCCAGGGGACCGTTAGAGACAGACGGTTACATAAATAGACAGTTTTTGTAGATAGGAGGGGAAGATAACAGCTAACCATAGATTTGAAGGTTGTAGTGAACGAGGGAATATCCTCTTGGGAGTCTGTTCCACAGAGCAGCTGTCCGCGATAAGAATTTGCCAGAATGGAGCTTACTTTTCCTATAGGAATACGAAAGGAAAAAATAATGGTTAACCCTAGATTTGAAGTGGTCAAGATTGTAGTGATTGTCACGATTGAGAAAATATTCTTTTGGGATTTTGTCTAATAAAGCAGCAGGTGTTAGGAAGAAGCTGTCTGAATGGGACTTACTTTTTCCTATAAGAATACGAAAGGAAAAAATGATAACTAACCCTAGACTTGAAATGGTCAAGATTGTAATTATTGTCGTTAATGGGAAAACATCCTCTTGGGAGTATGTTATACAAAACAGCAGGTGTTGGGAAGAAGCTATCCGAATGGGACTTACTTTTCCTATAGTAATACGAAAGGAAAAAATAATAACTAACCCTAGACTTGAAGTGGTCAAGATTGTAGTGATTGTTGTGATTGGGAAAACATCTGAAATCCTAAACTGCTATTAGTTTTTTTTATAGCTACCACGGTCCTTTTCATTCTTGAGAGCGTTAGAGAGGTGTTAGCTGCTCTACGACAGAAAGTAGTACTTCATTTTCGGCCTCACCTAACTCTTATAGAGGTAGAGGATAGTAGAAGTCAGGTACTTACTGGAGCGGCAAAGGGAGCCTTTAAAGTTTTTAGTATATTTAGTGAAGGGTCGTATGTACGAGTTTCACTCGAGATAAAGTGTAAATTTAAGGAAACTGAAAAGTGAGGACTGGGCTGCTCTGGCCATAATATATATGTCAGCAGTACTTCATTTTAAGCCTTACCTGGCTCTTGTCAAGGTAGAAGTTATCACAAGAAGCCAGGTATTTGCTGGAGCCGTATAGGAAACCGATCATTTGTTCTGCATTTTTTAGTGATTGGTCGTCTGTACTATTTCTACTAGAGGTTTGACGACTAATAGTCGCCCAAGACACGGAGCTTCCCTGAGGGAATACTCATTCATCGTGACTGATGGTTATTCAGGGTCCGATCGACGATAATGGAATGTAATTATTTTGGTTTTCCAGGTATTGAAAGTCAACTGCCAGCTTTTTCCTTCACTGAGCTAGATCGGATGAGAGATCAGCTGACAATTTCTGGTCATCATGATCTTTGGAGGTGCATCCATAATCGCTATATCATAAGCATAGATATTCATAAATGGTTTGAGTATAATCTTAGGTAGATCATTTATGTAAAGTAAAAAGAGGGTTGGTCCAACATCGTGTGTGTTGGGATTCGAACCTGGTTCTAACGTTACAACCACTTGTCCGTGCGTTCATATATTAGCGATAATCTATATATATATATAAAAGGCAATCTGTGAGTTTGTGTGTGACTGTTCCCTATGCACGCCTACATTTTTAAGCTACGCCATTCAAACTTTCTAAGGACACATATCTACAGGGAAGCCAGGTCGATGCATACTTTTTGAGTTTAAGTTCAGCAATTTTCCCTTTCTCACTTTTTGGCCGATGGAGCCGATTGTTTAAATTTGCTCCGTAAAACATCTAAGATCTAAGATGGTTACTAAATTACGTCACAGAAATCAGATCACACGTGTCAAACGCAAGTAGAATATTTTTTTATTAAAAAAAATGAGACTTTATATTTAAAAGTGTTTTTTCAAACAAAAACAAAATATGTAAGAAGAAAGTGCCAATGGTTAATTTAATTATTTAAGTGTTTTTTCTGATTTAATATTTCATACTTCAGAAAATAAAATTAAAAAATAAAGCTTTTATTTTCGCTAAATATTTCGTGCAGGAAATCAACTCTCTGTAATTCGTGTAACATTAATGTAACTTTTTCCTCTAAAATTAAATGTACACATTTTAAATATTCTTTGAAAATTTCTGAACTGAGAGCGTAATAGTTTTTATATTTCTAATTTCAGTAAAACAAAATAAAAATGTTTTAGTTTTATGTAAATTCATTTAGTCAACAAAAATGTAAATATTTTCCCCCGTAATTTTGAAACAAAAACAGACGCAATGTTGTTTATAATGTCACACAAAACATCAACTCAAGTTTACGCAAAACAAAAGAAAATAGATTTTTTTTAATGGAATTTTTTAACAATTTTTTATATAATTATTTTTTTATATAACCCAGTTTTAAAGAAATTTATTTATTTAATATTATAAACATTATTGCATCACGAGATTTGATGTTTGTGTGAGTTTTGTAAACGTTGCGTTCCAAGTAATTTAGCAGCCATCTTCGATTAAAGTAACAGACACTCACACTAGGTGTTTTTTGTAGATCTTTTCACATGTCTCCTAAAAAAAGAGCTCGGTTAGGGCGTATGACTATCTACATTTAAAACAGGTAAACTTCTATCTTATTTATTACTAACTCCACTTCCTGCGAATGTTTTCTATTCATTTCCAGATCAAAGAACCCCCACCCCCTTAGAAGGAGAGAGAAGTATGACCGGCACTAAAACTACACTTAATACTCTATTCGAATACTACAGCAACATGCATTAAATGCCTTCTTCTTAATGCGGAAAATGGTTACTAACAGCCTCAGTTCTCCTTTCCAACTTTCAATAAATGATTTCCATCTACTCCTCTCATTGGCATCTTCTCCTACTCCTAAAATGTTCCGAGTTGCATGGGCAACGCCGGGCTATGATGTTAGTAATGGAATAAAATGCATTACAAATATATCTATAAAATGCCCAAATTCGTTTATTAAATAAAATCAGTTTCACGAAAACACGAATAAATTGATCTTTCTTTCTTTCTTTCTTTCTTTCTTTCCTTTTCTATTTCTATTTTTTGTCATTTGCCCTTTTACTCCTTTCTCTTTTTTCACTTTCCCTTGCTTTCCTTCTTCTATTTCTTTCTTTCATTTTTTCTTTCTTTCTTTTCAGCCGAATTCAGTTCTTCGATTTCTTTTTTTATTTCCACCCATCCATTTTGTCTTTTCTCTCTCTCTCTCTCTCACACACACACACACACACACACACACACACACACACACACACACACACACACACAGGTTTCTTATTCTGAACCGGTATTTCTGTAATCTCTAGTTTGGCCACTCTTGTCTGAAGGAGAGCGATGATGATGGTGGTGGTAACGGTGGTGGATATGGTGGTGTAACTGTCCGGTCGTTTCATCCTGTGGGCTGTGGATGCAGACTTCCATGTTGGTGGACATTTGATCGAGTGTTTTCTGCAAATGGTCGCAACAAGTAAGCTTCGAGCATTCTTCGTTTGTGCAGCTGCTGCATAAGAGGCATTCTTCTTCATGTTCGTCCGCCTTGTCTCCCTGCAACATACAAGTAAACCATCAAAATACAAACACAAAAAACCCATCTGTCTATTACGAACGTGCGTTGTGGTGTAGTGGATATCAAGAAAATGGAGAGCCGAGTTCGAATTCCAGTTGAATTCGTTGCATTCACTTACGCGCAAAAAGGTGTGAATTCATATCTTCTCTCTCCAGCTAGGAGGTTAAAAGGTTAAATAGCAGGACAGATTGAAATTGGGTTCGGTAGCCTTAATTGGAAACCAGTCTACCGCAGGAAGCAATGGTAGCCTAGTGCAAGAAAATCTTCTACGCAGTAAGTCATGTCACTTTCAAGACATGATTGTCCAAGAGTGTATCATGAATAGCACTGGTCTATTACGGCCATATAACGTTGAACCACCGGTTCCCTTACGATTATCGGAAAGCAAAATCGAGCCTGGCCAGTACGTTGATTGGTGACTGCTTGGGGATACCAGGTGCCGTAAGCTCTTAATGTGCGAGTAGTGTAATGGATATTGGCCCACATTTGTCAGTCAGAAAGTCGTTGACAAATTCCAGTTGGGTTTGTAACATTCACTTAAGCGCAAATCCTCTTGGAAAAGGCATGAATTTAACTCTTCTCCGCCAGTTATGAGTTAATTAGTAAGACTTGTATCATTAAATCATTAGTATATAAAAAAGAAATTCTTGCAATTCATACAAAAATATTTTCTTGCTTTAAATAACCTGCAAAAGGTTGATAAGCCGTAAAAAACGAATCTATATTTTCCCTTTCTTTCTTTCTTGTTATCCATCTATCTCTTTCATTTTATCGCTTTCTTTTTGTAATATCTATCTATCTATCTATCTATCTATCTATCTATCTATCTATCTATCTATCTATCTATCTATCTATTTCTTTCTTTCGTTCTTTCTTTCATGCTTCATCTCTCTCTATTTTATTCATTCATTCTTTCTAGCTTCATCTCACTCTCTCTGCCTCGTTCTTTCTTTCTTTCTTTCTTTCTTTCTTTCTTTCTTCATATCTATCTATCTATCTATCTATCTATCTATCTATCTATCTCGGCCTATTTACATATTCAACCTGTTCAAATTTTGTATCTAACATACGTAAAAACGATAAAGTAAAAAAAGAATAATTAAAAGCAAAAAAAAAAAAAAAAAAAAAGTAAAGAAATAGGAAGAAAACAAAGGAAAGGAAAAAACCAAGGAAAAATAAAATAAAATAAAAATTTAAGGAAAAAAACCAGAAGTCCGGCCGTTGCCCGGGAGAAGTACTTACACAAGAAAGTTCCGGCTGGATGGTGATGTGTTGAATTCCGGCTTTTTCTAAGAATTGCTTCACTTTTCGGAATGAACTGAGAAAATGTTCCGGTGCCGCCACATAATGAAGCGTTGTTACCAAAGTATCATCCGTTAATTGCCAAATATGCAATTCGTGAATGTTGATGACTTCAGGAATCTTTGGAAAGACAATGACAAGCGACAGTGTTATAAGAAAGGTGATATGAAACGAAACTACAAAGCCTCCTACAAAAGGTAGCGAAGGAAAGCGAGAAGAAAAGACTACATGCAAATTACAAGAAAACTGAATGCTTGGTCATCAGTAAAAAGAGGGGCCCAAAATGCCAACTACAGGTCGAAGGTACTAAAATCAAGCAGTTGCAGAAATTTAAATACCTGGGAAGAAGACAGAAAGTGCTACACTGAAATCTGACGGCGTATTGGCATGGTCAAGGATGCATTTTAAAAACTAAGTAGAGTATTAAGAGAGAGGAAAATTTCGTTGGAAACAAAGAAGAGCGTATTGGATTGTTACGAGATGTCTGTTCTTCAATATGGCAGTGAATGCTGGACAATCTCATTAAAGATGAAGGAAAGACTTGAAGCAACCGAAATGTGGTTCTACAGAAGGATGCTGAGTATACCATGGACGTTCAGTTTTGTTAGCAACGACAAGGTTTTGGAGAGGATGGAAACGAAAAGGAAACTGATATCAGGAAGAGACAGCTATTCACAGGACAGATCGAGAGAAAGGGCAACAGGGGAATGCAGCGCATGACATATTTGATGGTTTTGAACAAATGAATGAAAAAGCAGGGTTTAGAAGCGGTAACGAGGGAAAGGTGTTAAAAGATACTAGAGATAGGGAGATACTAGAGATGTGGAGGGCCATGATCGCCTACATCCAGAAGGGACACTGCGCATAGAAGAAAATATGAACTTTTAGAAATAAAAGTTTGGTAAAAGTTGCCTTGTTATCACACATGTGC
Source organism: Ascarosepion bandense (assembly GCA_037127315.1). Lineage (NCBI taxonomy): Eukaryota > Metazoa > Mollusca > Cephalopoda > Sepiida > Sepiidae > Ascarosepion > Ascarosepion bandense. Next base: position 1,098,765 of record JBBBDQ010000687.1, on the reverse strand, counting down.
GCGTAGGCACACACACACACACACACACACACACACACACACACACACACACACACACACACACACACACACATAAGTATGTACGCACTCGTGGTCGTACGACTTCTGACCATGAGGTACATATTCGAATCTTACCATGGTCGATTTGTCAGGAGGATCATTTCTTGATTTTATGAATCTGGAGGAGCCGATCTTAGCATTTGGTACCTTTGGAAAGTGATTGAAAACCATGCCACGAGTTGACTCAAGCCTTTGGCCCTTTATATATATATAAAGTGTCCAAAGACTTCTCATATATATATATATATATATATATATATATATATATGAGAATATATATAGTCATCCGCAGACAGATCTGTTTCGCTGTATCACAGCTCATCAGTACGGTTAGACATCCGATTGAAACCCGACCGAATTGGCGTCAGTCGGCGATTCCACCTCTGAGCTATGGGCGCTCAGAAGAAGGAGCAGACTTTTAGCGTATGATGCATCATACACCAGCACCCAGAGTGCTCTAATTCATTACTAAATGATCTATATGTATCGTTATGTGAATTAATAAGTATGGTAATACACATATGTATAAAAAAAATATATATATCAGGTGTTATCAGTGCTCATTGTAGTATAAATAAAGCTATATATATATATATATATATATATTTCTACGTCGATGGCACGACTCGGAGTTCCATGCGTTACGCAATCATCAGGTGCATATTACGAACTGACAGTTTAAGAGATTTGAATTTAAGTTCACTCGTTGTTCATGGGAGTTAAATCTTATAACGTTAGAGTAATATTTTTTAATTTATCAGGAGTAAAATTTAAATAGACAAAAAATAAATGGAGATAAATTTAAAATGAACATTTTAAATAAAGAAGTTATTAAAATGCGGGGAGATGAAATTAAAGGGGCGTAATTCATAATTATCGATATTAATATTTGCGGAGAAAAGAAAGAAAGAAAGAAAGAAAGGGGGAATGTAAGGGAATGAGAAAGTATATATATTTGGTTTTTTTTTAATGTTATTTCTACATGTCGAGTGAGTGAAAAATATCCGCTATATTCTGGAAAGTTATGTTGTTGATATTGGTTTTGTTGATTTTTTTATTTTCCGAGGTAATTTACTTTGTTTTTTTTATGTCCCATAATAATTTTCCCCTGAATAAATGGTGAGATAAGCATGTGTTCTACTGATTCACACTTTATTGCATTCTGTAATACAAGCGACAAAGAATCAACTAAAATTATCAACACAGAATTGGGTATAACTTTTGACTCATTCTGTACTTATATTGTAATGATTAGGTATTTAGGGAAAAAAACCAAAAAAAAACCCCCAAAACAAAACAAAAAAAAGCGAGTTAGAATTCTAGCCAATTTCTTTCAAGTTTTCGTCTTTACAAATATGCTTTTCTCCCCCTTGCTATGAGTTAAATAACGGGTATGAGAGTTCTCTCTTGTTTTGAGGTGACAATCCGCATTACATGTAATGCTTCTATAACCCTAATAGAATTACATGATATGACATGCTTATATAAATATATTCTTCTTCTTTATTTGCCGATATCTTTCAGGATGTAGGCGATCATAGACCTCCACTTACTCCTACCCTTGTCGCTCTTAATATTTTTTCTCTTAGTATCTCTCTTAAACTCTACTCCGCCATCAAGGATGTCATGCGTTTCTTTCCTCTATTTTTATACCTGCTTGATTTTAGTATCTCCAAGCCGTAGTTGGCATTTTGGGCTTCTCTATGAATTCAGTTTTATACGTAGACTATTTTACTAGCTCAGGGAATGCAAAATCAATCTGAACATTAAATTTTTATTCACATTACCGTCATAACTATTCATAATTTTTATTTGATAGCTTGGATTTTATAAGTAAGAACACATACCTGCTTTGTGATATTTTCCTTTAATTTTTCTGCTTCGAAATTCTGGGGCACTGTCTGCAACATTATATGAGCTGATCGGTGTACTGGGGGAAGAAGAAGAAAATCATTATTTCGTATATCATATGAAGTCGATTAGAAATGTAGCGATGTAGCTATAAGCCACACAAATCAGTTGTAGGCGGCATACTCACGTAAACAGGTGGCACAAATCAGTTGTAGGCGGCATACTTATGTAGGCAGTTAGCACAAATCAGTTTTAGGCGGCATACACACGTAGTCAGATGGCACAAATCATGTCTAGGCGGTATACACACGTAGTTACATGGCACAAATCAGTTAGACGTAGGATACGCACGAAGACGAATGACAAAAAAAAATGACTGATGGAATGGAATAAAAAGGAATCAACTAAACTCTGACACTCAAGTGGTGATGTAGACAAAAGTAGTTATCGATAGACACATACATGCATAGAAGGAAATAGATAGATAGAGAGATAGATATATAGATAGATAGATAGATAGATAGATAGATAGATATGTATAGACTGAGATAGATAGATAGATAGATAGATATGTATAGACTGAGATAGATAGATAGATATGTATAGACTGAGATAGATAGACAGATATATAGATAGATAGATAGATATGTATAGACTGAGATAGATAGATAGATAGATAGATATGTATAGACTGAGATAGATAGATAGATAGATAGATAGATAGATATGTATAGACTGAGATAGATAGATATGTATAGACTGAGATAGATAGATAGATAGATAGATAGATAGATAGATAGATAGATAGATAGATAGATAGATTAAAACAGGCATAGATAGATACATAAATTTGAACAGGCATAGATAGATAGATAGATAGATAGATAGATAGATAGATAGATAGAACACGACTAGCAAGACAGATATGAACATAGGGAGAACAAACTCAGACAGACATATACGAACAGAGTTGGATGGATACTGGTTTGTCTGAAAAGTTCAAGCCTATTTTTAGTCGTTCATGTTCCAATACGTTAGGACATATCAAATTTATCGACAGATATGCTTACATTTTCGATTAGAGCACTTTTCAAACTGTCTCTTGATAAAGAAAGTTGAAAATTACTTAATTCATGTTAATTTTGCATCCCTATGAAAATGGAAGGTTATAAGGTTAAATTTCGACACTTGATGCTTTTTTATTGCCATAAAGGCAACATTGCCTAACAAGCAACAAAATAGATATGTACTCTGTACAGTAAAGGTGTTTTAGCTGACAAAACTGCACGGAAGTGGTTCGCTAAGTTTAGAGTTGGTGATTGTAGCCTTATTGATAAAGAACGCTCAGGCAGACCCCCACTAGAGGTGACAACTAAATCAATACATTGATTGTGATTAACCCGCATTACTCAACGAGGGAAATGGTAGAAACACAAAATTTATCAAAACCCACCATCCATGAGCATTAAATGAAGCTTGGGCACTCAAATCGTTACGATATTTGGGTACCACATGATCTTTTGGGTCGTATTTCTATCTGTTATTTGCTATATGAAAGCAATGAAAATACACCCTTTTTGAAGCAAATTCTGACGGGCGAAGAGAAATGGATCGTTTACAACAATGTTCAGCAAAAAAGATTCTGGGGTTAAACGACACTAATCAACTTTAGCCACCCCAAAAGCAGGCCTTCATCTTTGCATCTGGTGGGCTTAGAAATTCTGCCAAGTAACCAGTTCGACCCGACAAAAATTATTGCGACTTGCCTGGGATGTGTTACTCCACTCACCATATTCATCCGACGTTGATATTTCGGAGTTTAATTTATTCGGGTTATTGTAAAATAATAACAATTGTAAAAATCTTAATTCTTTATATGACATTAAAAAAAAAAAAACACTTTAATGAGTTTTTTTCCGAGAAATCTCCGAAATACTTGGAAAAATAGAGAATTGTTGTGCAACAAAATGGCTCATATTTAGTTGAATAAATATTTAATGGTATAACTTTATTTTGTGTTTTAATTTCCCTAATAAATAGGCATTAACTTTTTGGACAAGTCAATAGATATTTACACTACCGGCCATAAGTATTAGGCAATTGTAAATGAAAATAGAATGGTTCTTTTGTTAATACTGCTCAATTACATGTGCATCAAATGAATTTATAAATATTTAATAATTGTCCATATTGCCGTTTCATCAATGAAAGAATGAAAAAAATTTAGGGTGATTCGGACGAGTTCATCTTTGCTTCCTTTTCTGATAACACTTTGCAAAGTAATAATAACAAATAGACCATTCTATTTTCATTTAGAATTATCCACTTAAAATAGTATGAAATACTTCATTTAAAAAAAACAAACTTGGTTGGCCTTATAATGGTCGGTAGTCTAACTATGAACAAACTGAGATAGATAAATAGATAAATTTGAATATGAGCAAACAAAGATAGGTAAATATGATGAAGATGAGATTGATAAATATGTAGATATGGAAAAACTGGCTTAGAGAGGTAAATACGGACAAACAGATAGATACAGAGATTGGTATGAACAAACTGGGATACAAAGATATATATGAACAAATTGATTTAGAGATATATGAACAAACAGATAAATATATAGATAGATTGATAGTTTCTGTTCAGATCTATCTATCTATCTATCTATCTATCTATCTATCTATCTATCTATCTATCTATCTATCTATCTATCACCTCCTGTTCATATCTATCTATCTATCTATGAAAATGAGAAAAAGCTACTTACATAATGGCACATCGCTTATCGTGATGATCGTGATCATGACAATAGTGAGGAGTGGATCTGCGTAGTGACACCATTGCCCTTCGCCGTACAGTGTCAGCACACCGGAGATGATCAAAGTCAGCGAACCAAAATTGCTACCAATTACATGAAGGGCGACGAAGCACATACTAATGTTGCGACGACGAGGGTTGGAGATTTTGTCGGCTGATATTAAAAATAAAAATAAAAGCACCAAATGAAAAGTGCTGGTGAGATAAAAGTGGGAAGCAATTAACAATTCGAAGAGGAAATATATTAAGAGTGACAAAAGACAGGGATAAATAGATACGCCCTGAAGGGACACGGCACAACAAGAGGATATTACAAATTAATTCTATTCTGTTAACAAGATTCACCTGAACACAAAATGACAGCCCGTCTCGATTGTTAACATCAGTTGTGGTTTCCCGAAAATTCGTTAAAACGTTTCATCATAAAAATAAATCCTTTCCTCTACCACCTTAGCTGATTTCATTAATCCAAATCATTTCATGATTTGGGACCAAAATCAATATATATATATATATATATATATATATATATATATATATATATATATATATATATATTCTTCATAACCAAAATGTCTACTTATTTTGTTTGTATGAGCACCTCTGGTTCTTACCTGAATGTTAAACCCTATCCTCATAAGGAATAATTGTTCCAACACAGTCCTTTCCTCTATCAGTCAGTTAAGTGCCATAGTGCCATACGTGATATACGCTTGGGCGATCATGTCTCGAAATAGACATGACTGACTGGGCAGAAGATTATCCCGCAGTAGGTTGCCATTATTTTCTGCGGTAGATTGGTTGCCGACAAAGGCTACAGAACCCAATCTGTCCTATTATTTAACCCATAACTGGAGGGAAGAGACGGATTAATACCTTTCTCAAGGGTATTTGTGCGTAAGTGAATGCAAGGAATTCGACTGGAATTCAAACTCGGTTTCCCTATTTCTCGTTCCGAACCGATATCCACTGCACCACGACGTACATCCTATTCCTCTATCACCTGACCTGAATTCACAAATCATAATGTTTTCAGGATTTGTGATTGAACCCAAATCATATAGATTTCTAACAGCCAAAATGGCTACTTCCTTGGTTCGATAAGAGGGAGACAATTCCGAGAGAATCAGTCCTGCCAGGTTTCGTCAATGGCGGCCACATTCTGAACAATATAAGATACGCAGATGATCAAGTGCTGATAGCAGACTCAGAAAGGAAACAGAAGACTTCCGAAAGAAGATAGCGAAGAAAAACAAGAAGAAAGGATTAAACATAAACTGCACTATAAGATCCTTTCCACATAAGGAATAATTGTTCCAACAAAGTCCTTTCCTCTACCACCTGAGCTGAATTCACAATTCATAATCTTCCCCGGATTTGTGATTGAACAGAAATAATATAGATTCCTTGCAGTTAAAATATCTACTTCCTTGGTTTTGGTAAGAGCGTTTACGGGTAAGTTTACAACCATTAGTTGACCGCGATGAAGGTTCTCAGCGAGAAAAGTTTACCATCCGGAAACTTCCCCTTATAAACTAGGTACCTCCACAGAAACGCAAGTTAAAATAATTTTAAAAAAATCTTTCTTAAAGCATTTTTTTATTTTTATTTTTAATTTCAAGCTAATGGATTAAGTTCAATATTTCTAATAAAAATACTTTACTGTATTTCAAAACTAAACTGACTTGCTTTGAAATCACTAAAAATCGCTGATTTTAGCGTCATTTTTGGCCATCTGTCATCACAATGCAATTCTTTTTAAGAAAATCTCCCAAAAATAAAGTATACATTCTAAGACTTTATTTAAGGATTATTAGCGGATTTCAAGTTTAATTAATCTGATTTAAAACAAATATTACTTACTTTTAGTTCAAAATATCACAGAAATTCATTTTTTTAACAGTGAGGTAGGTGTTTAATTAAGGTGTTGGCAGCTTGACTAACTGACGGAAATTTATAATTTTTTTCTATGGTGGATATATCTGTAAAAATACTTGAGGAATATAACGAGCGGTATTTTATGTAATTTTTAACTGCACAGTCAAGTGCCATACGTGATACACGCTTTTGGCGATAATGTCTCGAAAGCTGTTAGGGGTCCTAGCCTTGCCTGTGAGCTTCCATTATATATATATATATATAATTTATCTCTTACAATTAACCTTACTTTATTTAATATTAAAAATGGAGTATTGAAAGTTTTTTCTTTTTAAATGGAAAGATGCTCGCGCAAATTCCAGTCGCGAACTTTCTGTAAGATCTTGGGATGGACACCCCCTTTTCAAAAGCAAAACAAAGTAAATTACTACGTAACAGTCAAAGCACGAGAAAAAATAACAATAGAGACATAAACACCCTTGAAAGTGGCTGTAGAATTGGCCGAAAACGCTTGGAACGAAAAAATTAGAAACAGCAAAGAACCAATTATTTACAAATTTACATGTTCTTCAGAGAATCGTGTTCTTGATCGATTCAAATTCGGAAATAATTATATTGAATATGCTACTACGTGTTTAACAAGAAGATTCACGTTACATATCTCTGACCATAGCTCTATTAGGTCTCATTTAAATACATGTGGGCACCTACCAAACACTATCCGTAACATACTCGTTGATAATACAAATGCAATAACACCATCAACATGTAAAAAAAAAAACAAAAAAAAAATCTAAAATGATGGAAGCATCATTAATAAAAAATGAAAGCGCCAGAACTCAACAATATCAACTATAACACGGCCAGAATGTGCTCACCGTGTTTAGAAAATAAAACATTCCTACGACTCTACATACATACACAAAACTGTTTTATTCAGTTAAAAGTAAAATAAAGTTCATCCTTGTTAATGGCCATAGCAGAAAGCGCTTGGAGAAATCAAGCATTTGGACAATTTTTATATAATTTACATATTGAGTGATTGTGTGAGTGATTGCTGATCGGATAAGTGGTATTATTATATTTCTAAAGCCACGCATTATATTTCGTCCGGGGAAGTGATTTTGCTGTCACAATATTAGAGTAGTGGGGGGCTTTTATTACTAATATGATTTTGTTTAGTTTCTTGTATATATCTTATTTTCATTGTATAAAATCATTGGGGAATTTTAAATGTTGTTATTTTCTGCCCATGCCCTCCACTGAAAATTGTACATATGGATAAATAGATACATATGGGAGTTAAGTAGGACTACATAGAGAATCTGAGGTATTATGGTGGACGTGGAAAGAATGGTAAGTAAAAATGTGGTATTATGGTAAAAGGTTTATTGTAAGTGTGTCAGGGTCAACGAAAGTGAATAGCTAAGTTAAATTAGGACAGATGAAGACCAGCCTTCCCCATCCCCGTATTAGGCCTTGTGCCACATTTGTACGTTTAGTACAATAAATATTGAAAAGAAAAACAATTATAAAATCCCTTGAAAAAAACCCAAAAAAACATAACCATTGTACCGTGCCTGTCATTTTTAACGAAACTTGCATAACACACACACACACACACACACACACACACACACACACACACACACATATATATATATATGGTAGAATCCTTGGTATATGGTAAGGTAAATTCCACAGTGGATTAAATCCAATAAGAACTCAATGTTAAGATTTAACAGAGTATTATAATAATGAACGTAAGTAGGATGAACCAATAGATTAAAAAAACATCCTACTTATATATATATATATATATATATATATATATATACGAAAAATGTTTGATTGTTACCATGTTTGTTCTCTTCAGTGTTCATTGGATCATTTTCTTCATTGTCCGCTTTATTTTTCTCGGTGAGGGTCGGTCGTGTGTAAATCTCGGGATCGTCGTCGTACACTTGCCTTCGTTTCTTTTCACGCAAAACGTGCGTGTAAGACTTCGAACCGAACAGAACTAGACAAAGAATATTTAAGCTTAAGCCGACGGCTCCCATCATGATAATCAAGGAGGGGTCATGGAGTTCCTCGACGTCAAACAGGCGCTGCACTGCACAGGTGAGCACCGTGAAAAACAGCGCAAAGGTAAGTGTGCCGTTAATGAACCCACCCAATACGTAGATTCGAACCCAGCCGTAGGTGTTTTTACCAGTTTGGTTTTGGCCAGCCTGTTGTTAAAAATAGAACGAAAAGGAAAACATATATTAATTTTTTGCAAGTTATTAATATATTGATGATAATCTAATCAAAGAAAAATCAGCACTATAGATACGTTCCTAAAAAGGATCATAATACCACATAAGGGGTCATAATAACACATAAGGGGTCATAATAACACATAAAGTGTTATAATATCACATAAAGAGTCATAATAACATACAAAGGTTCATTATGCCACATAAAGTATCATAATACAACACAAAGGGCCATAATAACATACATGTGACACTTTATATGGTCATAATACCATATAACGGGTTATAATAACATAGAAAGTGTCATAATACCACATAAAGGGTCATAATAACATAGAAAGGATCATAATACCACATAAACGGTCATAATAACATAGAAAGTGTCATAATACCAGACATAAAGGCTCATAATAACATAGAAAGGATCATAATACCACATAAAGGGTCATAATGATATAGAAAGTGTCATAATACCACATAAACGGTCATAATAACATAGAAAGTGTCATAATACCACATAAAGGGTCATAATGATATATAGTTCCAAGCTCGATAGCTTTTTCGATCTATATCCTTCTAAAACTGTATCTTTTCATATGGTTTGATAATTTGGTTAAAATTCGTATTTTCTTGATTGCAAATGAAAAAGCAAAAATGGATATTCATCAACATATTCAAGTGAAATTGTCGACTAATATAATTACCATGACTATCTCACTGATATTTTTGTAAAAAAATTACAAAAATAAGAAAAGTTGTCCGGTCTTCCGGTATATCCCCACAACAGTGGTGATATACCGGAAGACCTAAGCAGATTGATTTTTATAGCACTACCTAAGAAGCCAGGCGCAAAGGAATGTGAACACCACCGAACAATCAGCTTAATGAGTCACATAACAAAACTAATCATCTGAATCCTGATGCACAGAGAACGCAGCAGAATCAGGCGACAAGAACAGTGCAGTTTCGTCAAGGACACTGGAACAAGGAATGCAATATTTATGTTTAAAATGTTATCAGAAAGGATAATAAAAATGCAGAAGTACGCAAAAGCCTTCGACAAAGTACGCCGCAAAGACTCGATAGAGATGTTCGGCAACGTATTTTCGGAAACGGTATAAGAGTAATCAAGAATCTCTACTGGCAGCAAACCGCCTGCATACGGATAGTTCAGCAGATATACAAAGATAGAAAGGGGCGTAAGACAAGGATGCATCCGAGTAGACCTATTGAATCTATACAGCCAGACAATTTTGAGGAGACTAGAATTCATGACAGGATTCGTTATTGGCGGCCACAATCTGAACAGTTTAAGATACACAGACGATGCATTGCTGATAACAGACACGGAAAGGAAGCTACAAGACTTCCTACAGAAGGTAGCTGAAGAAAGCGGAAAGAACGGACTACGTATAACTACAAGAAAACAATGCATGGTCATCAGTAAAAAGAGGAGCTCAAAATTCCAACTACAGGTCGGGTATACTCAAGTCAAGCAGGTACAGAGATTTAAAGACCTGAGAAGTGTTCTAAGAGAAGACGGAAAGTACAACACTGATATCAAAAGGCGAATTGACATGACCAAGGATGCATTCTAGAAGCTGGGTAGATTACTGAGAGACAGGAAATTTTGTTGGAAACAAAGAAGAAAGTAGTGGATTGTTATATAATGTCTATTTTTCAATTTTGCAGCGAATACAGAACAATCTCAACAAAGAAAGGAAGACTTGAAGCAATCGAAATGTGGTTCTACAGAAGAATACTGAGGATACCATAGACCAAAAATGTGAGCAACGATGTCGTTTTGAAGAGGATGGAAACGAAAAGGAAACTAATACTTAACACCAGAAAAAGACAGCTGAAATTCCTGGGCCATGTAATGAGTAAGGAGGGCTTGGAGAATCTGATACTCACAGGTCAAATAGAAGGAAAGGGAAAGCAACGCGTAACATACTTGATGGGCTTGAGCAAATGGATGGCAGAGCGGGGTTTCCGAGGGGTAACAGGAGAAAGCGTGTTAAGAGCTACTAGTAATATGGAGATGTGGAAGACCATGATTACCTACGTCTATCTATCTAATTCTCTCCTTATCACGGTACTTCTTCTTTATGTGCCGTGTCCCTTCAGAACGTAGGTGATCATGGACTTCCACTTGGCTTTGTCTTTTGTCATTCTCAACATTCTACGTCTTGGTCAGTCAGTCAGTTAAGTGTCATACGTGATACACGCTTGGGCGATCATGTCTCGAAAGAGACATGACTGACTGGGCAGAAGATTATCCCGCAGTAGGTTGCCATTGCTTTCTGCGGTAGACTGGTTGCCGACCAAGGCTATAGAACCCAATCTGTCCTATTATTTAACTCATAACTGGAAGGAATAGACGGATTAATACTTTTCCCAAGGGTATTTGGGCGTAAGTGAATGCAATGAATTCAGCTTTAATTCGAACTCGGCTCCCGATTTCTCGTTCCGAGTTGATATCCAATGCACCCCAACGCACATTCTTTTGGTATTTCTCCCAAACCCAGGTCTAACATCCATTTGCTCAGGCCTATCAAGTAGGTCTCGTGCTGCTTTCCCCAGTCTCTCTTTCCCTCTATCAGTCCTGTAAGTATTAAATTCTCCAGGCCCTTCTTCCTCATTACATGTCCCAGAAATCTCATCTGTCTCTTCCTTATATTAAGTAGGCTTTCTCCTTCTAGTTTTCATTCTCTCCAACGCCTCATCGCCGATCTCGTGCTCAGTCCAAGGTATCCTCAGCATCCTTCTGTAAAACCACATTTCTGTTGCCTAAAGCCTCTCCTTCATCCTTAAAGATATCGTCCAACATTCATTGCCATACAGAAGAACAGATATCACATAGCAATCCAGCACTTTATTCTTTGTTTCCAATGAGATTTTCCTTTTGGTACTCTTGTTATCATTGTGCATGTAATTAAAAAATATAATTTCATTCCAATTCCATTCTTCTTAAATAAATTATTAAGATATATAATCTATATAAGCGATGGCGCAGTCTATTCCAGCTAACATCATATCAATTATTTGCTGAAAAATACCCACGGGTACTTTTACACCCAAGGGTAATCTTCTAAATTTGTAGAGTCATTTATGTGTACATAATATACTTTTGGAATTCCACATCCAAAAATTACCACCATCTAATTTGAGAAATATATCATCAGAAGCTGAGGATATATCGTTCCCTCTCCTTAATGATGAACTCTCAGCAATATACTCACCCGCCACTTGGATTATCTAGAAGTCGACCAGCTATGACAAGCTTGGACCAACTAAGACAAGCTTAGTACCCAGTTACCGCGTATTTGGGGGCTAGGAAAGCATTGACCAGCATTATGAAGTTGCTTGAAGTCGAACAAATGAAATATTGCTGATAGAATTCTTTTGAGGAAGAATTACATTGGTCAACGCACGTTTTTGTGCAAGGATGGAAGCATTCACTCTTGACTAATTTAGAGTTGAAATGGCGAGATGTAACCGTAAGTTCTATGCTAAGTGTTTCTTTTCTCGTATTTTTCGCGCTTGTGGAACTCCGTTCCGGCTTCTTGCTTTCTAGTCAAGTTTTATCCTAAGTTCACCCAGATACAAAGGAGAACTTGTACACACGATCTATCGCTAAAATTGCCGGTTCCCCGTATCGATCCAGGAAATGTCTGATTCCTTCTACCATCCTCTATATTTACAAGAGTCAGATCAAGTAGAGAATGAAATAGGGCCGCTATATATAGGCAGGCGCTACCAAATCTTCATTTTTCAGTCTCGATTGGGTGTGAAAGCGACTACGCGGTCTTGTGGGGATGAATTTATTTTCATCTTACAACCCTTTTCCCACACACGAAACGTTGCAAGCCTCTTGCTAATCTATCACTATTTCCATGGAAATTGATCAGAGGAGCTACATTTCTCAGTTCCACCAGTTCTAACCTTCACGGCTAAGACCCGCCATATCACGCTCTTTGCATTCGTATTCTGTTATTGAGATGTAATTTCCACTTGGATAGCTTCTTCCCAAGAACCGGTAATTTGTGAAACTGACTACGAAGAGGATACTTCTCCGATCACGACAAGCTTAATTATTTTAAGTCAACGGTTAACCGTTATCTTCTCTAGATACCCTCATAAATTTTACTTCTTACCTTTTATTCTATCACCCTCTACCTTGAGTGGCTCTTGGCCTTGTACAGGGTGAACGTTATTATAAAAAATATCAATATTTCCTCTACTTACCCATGAAGTAACAAGTCCCACTAACAGGGCTAAACCATCGGTGAGAATTCTGTAGGAATCTGCTTTTAAAGCCACTGAGTTTGTCCATGCACTAAGACAAATTTCGACTAGAAAGTAAGCCACGTGAAGGATCACAGCAAATGAGATAAACCTTTTACCCCAGTTAAAACCCATCGTCAATCAACTTTCAATTTCACTTTCACTGTTGGTCAAGGTCGGTCAGCGATGAAGTGATTTTCCAGAGCAGTTATCAGGAATCACAATATTGCCCTTTCAGACGCTTAAGCGGTTCACAACACAAAATAGAAGCTGAAAAATTCAAAATTAAGAGAAAACAAGAAAATATGAATAAAATGCAAACAAAATATTTTTCTAAATATTTTATATATATATATATATATATATATATATATATATATATATATATATATATATATTACGGAAACTAACGAAGATTAACGAAACTGGTTATAAACAACCAACAATTTGGAATGATTTGCTTGAACATTATTTTTTATCGATACTCGTATTTAAGGAGATATTCTGTTTATAACCAAACATTTCAGAGCAGATATGGTTATTACGATGAATCGAAAATTGTGTAATATAAACTTGATTTAAACTTCGTTTACACTGATGGTCATTCGTGGTCGGGAGGTCTAAGACGCGCCAGATCAATTGGTGTCTTTTCCTATGTGGATAGGGTTTGCAAGTTCGAATCCTGCCGAATGACACATTTTCGTAACAAAAATTTATCGTAAATAATCAGACCGGTAGAAATAAATACATTATAGCGGGTATTTCTTCTCTTATTTCATTTGCAGTGAGGGGTAGTAGGATTCCGTAGCATGTTAACGGAATTTGGCCTTGTGGGAAGATAGCCCACTATAATTCATAAATTCAAGAAAGGCAATTTTTGAGTGTAAAATAACATTTATACATATATACATTTCAATCAATGTTTTACAAAATAAGTAATGCTTGAAATAAAAGTTCAACGGAGGTCAAAGAGTTCATGGAAGGTAATGGTAAGCTGAAAGAAAAGAAATGTTCATTTTCAAATTGCCGTTTCTAAGGTCAGTGAGTTGGTTGGTGTGGAATGTCTTAGAAAAGGTCAGTTAGTACTTTGAAAACAAGTGCGGAAGAAGAAGGAAGAAGAAGGCGAGCATAGTAGCAGCTTGACATAGGTCAAGGAAGAAACTAATTACTATCTTCTCTTCTGTCTGTGCCTGTCTGTTTTTTGATGCTTAGTCTTTGCTTTTTATAGCAGCATTTTTGGATCAACTGGCTCATTTCGAATTTCTTCCTTGTATTTGGATCCGGGCTTCTCATTGGCTGATAAATAAAATTGGTAATTTGATCTTTGATTAATTTTTATTTTTCAACCGGAACATCTGCGCGAATTCGGATGCGCACGACGATTTTTATTCATTTAACTTTTAGTTGTGAGAGACCACACATCCGGTTCATCGCTTTTGTTCGGTCGGTATCACCACAATATAATAATGTTTGATTATAAATAGAATATCTACTTAAATACGAGTATCGATAAAAAATAATGTTCACAGAAGTCATTTCATATATATATATATATATATATATATATATATATATATATATATAAATATTGAGAGAAAAACACAAAACATAATTAAACGGTTATAAATTCAGAATTTCTTTCAGCAATGTCAAAAAAATTGCCTTGTTCAGAGCGTTGATGAATCAACGTTTAATTGTGTTGAGTTTTTCTTTCAATATATTTGCTCTGAATAATATCTATTTTTATCAAATTGATATTTTATATTACTTAGATAAAATCTTTTGAATTATCATATATATATATATATCGTAGGAGTAGTACAAAAATGACTTAACAGTCCAATTTTCGTAGTATTCACTTTTTAAAAGAGTGTTCAATACTTAGTAGAGTAATATTTATAGTAATATCTTTTATCATAAATGTTTATAATAAAAACATAACTTACTGCAACACAGAAACTGTTGTGTTTCGGTACTACTTAAAACTCGAGAGTTCTTGTGTTGCAGTAAACTATGTTTTTATTATAAACACTTTTAATATATATATATATATATATACATAATACTACTATATATTTATTACTATATATATGTATACACCGCTTATATATAATATATAACACTCTATAATTTCTCCTTTCTCATTCCATGCTCTCATTACTTAGGGAGTAGGGGGTCTGACTGACATCAAATTGGTTGAATTTCGATCCCGGCTGGAAGCAAGTGGATGTGTCTAGTCACACTGATATGCTGTGATACAGCGAAACAAGCTTGTATGTGGATGGCTAATATATATATATATATATATATATATATATATATATATATATATATATATATATGTCATCCACAGACAGATCTGTTTCGCTGTATCACAGCTCATCAGTATGCGTGCATATATATATAATTTAGCCCTTACTCGAGGTTCCTAATGACCCGATAATCTCAAAAATGTTATCCATTATGTTAATACTATATACGCGTAGAACATTTCAGAATATTTTATGCAGGCAGTTTTATCTATTCTAGATTATTGTGATGTTCGTATTTTATCATTATACATCTAATATACGAGGTGAATTCAAGAACATTTGAAACATTTTTCGGAGAGGCATAAAGGAAGATTTACATCACCAACTGTCAGATAGAAAGTTCCATACTGTTATAGATTAATGTAATCTTAGTATATCATTGCTATACATCTAATAAACTGACCTGCCCACATTTTATATTCCATATTGACGGAGACTTTTGTGACAGTTCTTTGAACACGCCATATTAAATACTTCTTGTTACAGCTGACTAATTTGTAGAATGCAGTCGGGAATTGAAGACAATTTGGAAACTAGCAACGCAAATGTTTGTGTTGACTAAAACGATCATCGAAATCGTTACCCTCCATATAGTCTTGACCTTATAGTGTGATTTCTAGTTGTTAGTCACGGTAAAAGAAAACTCCAGAAGGACCTGAGAAGAGTCCTGGACACCTTTACTTTGGTTGACTTCCATGGGAACCTTACAGAGTGACTGGAGAGCTACAACAAGTGCATTGAAGTCAGATGATCCTACTTTAAAGGATATTAGTGCTTTGTCCATTAAAATAAACGTCTCTTTCAGTTAGAAATTCCAATCACCTGAAGAAGGTCGAAGCGTTCAACGGCTGAAACGTTGTAAATATAGCAATAAAGATGAGGACTACAGTCCGAACAATGTAAATAATAACGTTCTGTGTCGACAGAGATGAAAAGCAAAACAGTTCGTCACCCTCACGCCAGACCAGACCATTGTCCCTCGTTATTTCTAGTTGTTTCCGAAGCTGAAAGAGAGCCTCAAGGCAGTCATTTTTCAAACATGAAGGAGACTGGAAAAAGAGTCTTGGACACTTTCACTTTGGATGACTCCCATGAGACCTTCAAAATTATGGTTAACTTTCTAGAACAAAATAGATTGTTTTCAGATACTAAATGAAAGATCAGAAATAATTTCCAGATGCAATCACACCCAAAATACTTCCTAGGATCATACAAACCTGGATGAAAGTGTTTAAGATCCTTAAGTCACTCCTCCCTAGTTTTGAAATTTTCGGTGATTTAAAAATTCCAGTTGCGCCTTCGTAAAAATCCCTGTTGTACGTTTGAAAACGTTAAAAATTACTACAAATCTCCAGAAGATACCGAAAAGTTCAAACCTAGGTTGCGGAAATAACTCGTTTCCAAATGAAAAATATTCAAAAACTCTACAATATAAATGTATTGAGCACTTTTTAATACAACTGTGTAATTTATGACCAAAAAATGATTAACAATAATTATATATATATATATATATATATATATATATATATATATATATATATATGTTGACAGAGAGAGATAATCTCTTAGTACACTTAGATTAGATATTTTCTCAAGATATTGGAACGAGGTAACACAGTTCTATCTGTCTCGTTGCGTGAAGAGAGGGTAGACACTGCAAAATAAATGCCTTAGTTTTACAGACCCCCTCAAGAAACTCACACTCCGTAGTACCGTGTCCTCGGGTTTCCATATTGGGATGCTATATTTGAAAATCTCACGATAACAGATTTTATATTTTACCACTTACGTCCATTTTGGCTAATTTTTCAAACTAATTTAAAGGCAATTCAAAATTTAGTAGCGCTGACCTTTTAAATCACGTCCAATTTGGCAAACCTACCGTGGCCAACCAACAGTCGATTGGTTTACACGCACCAGGATTGAACATTTCGTTATTTTTTAATATTTGAACAATGGACTCTAAACCAAATAATTTTGTAATTCAATTCCCCATTGTCAATCCCCCCCCCCCAAAAAAAAAAACAAAAAACGAACTAACTAAAACAGCCATCTTCCAAATCTGTAAATGTAAACAGTATACATGGTGTAGTTGACACAAAGATTATTTTTTACAGAGGAATTATATCCCCTATTGACACTGAATTTTTTGCAGTAAGTGAAACAAAACTTTAATCGGAAAAAATCCTAAAAATATAATATATTGTCTTTCTTTTATAATCATTTCAACCCAAGAAAGGCAGCAACACCACTGGTGCGCATTGGTTTACAGTGAGATAATAAAAAGGGTACAGGGGATGTCGAAGAAAGGATAAGACGGCAATTGACGTTGCATTTAAACTTTTGGAGATTACAGCTATCAGGGAATAAAGCAAATAGAAGTGAGTTCTACAAACAGAAAGTGCGAGAAAAGAAACTATTAGAGTAGATATTAAGAGCAACAGCCACTCTTTTCATAAGCCTGGTATATATATTCAGTGATGGTCGTTAGCACATCAGCGGTAGATCAAGCGAAACGGAAATCACATTTCTTTTAGAGAGAAGGTTGTGATATGTGTGATGAACTATTTCAGGATTGATAGGAGCATCAAATGTTATGCCAAAAAGAGGTAAGAGACTAATAGGACGATAATCAGAGGGGTCGGAGTTCTTGAAAACAGGAACAACAGAGGAGGATTTCGACCAAGCAAGAAAGCAGAAAGTGATGCAGTAGTTATAGATTTTGGAGAGAACAGGAACCAGCTTAGGAGCACATTTATTTAGGACGATGACTAGAATTCCATCAGATTTATGTGAGTCAAGCTTAGAAATTATGTTAGAGAAACAAGTTTTATTTTAAGAAACAAATTTATTGAATAATATTATAGAAAAGATCACATCTATCTATCTATCTATCTATCTATCTATCACAGTTTGTTCATATCTATCTATCTATCTATCTATCTATCTATCTATCTATCTATCTATCTATCTAGTTTGTTCATATCTATCTATCTATCTATCTATCTATCTATCTATCTATCTATCTATCTTTATCTATCTATCGTTTGTTCATATCTATCTATCTATCTATCTATCTATCTATCTATCTATCTATCTATCACAGTTTGTTCATATCTATCTATCTATCTATCTATCTATCTATCTATCTATCTATCTATCTATCACAGTTTGTTCATATCTATCTATCTATCTATCTATCTATCTATCTATCTATCTATCACAGTTTGTTCATATCTATCTATCTATCTATCTATCTATCTATCTATCTATCTATCTATCTATCAGTTTGTTCATATCTATCTATCTATCTATCTATCTATCTATCTATCTATCTATCTATCTATCTATCTATCTATTATAGATCCTACTCAAGACGTTACCCCGCGTGAGTGAACAGCGTCCGGTTAAGATCAGATATTCCGCAGCGATAGATTCCTACTAATATTCCGTTAAATTGTCAGGGTTGACTCCCTTATACTGAAAGTTTATCGGCAGAATAGATAAAGATTATAAAAATAACAGTAATGTTTCCGGATCCTCTAAATAACACATTCAACTGACCATTGACTATGAATGAACAAAAACACCGAATATTAAAATATAACAGTTTAATGAACAAAAAAAAAAAAAAAAAAAAGAAAAAAAAGAAAAAATGGAAAATGGTGAATAACAAATATGGGTCGGGGATATATAAAATATTGTTCTTATTCAACGATCAAGAGATAATGAGCGGCGAACGATGCAAACCAACAATACCCCAATATATACAATACGGACCATATTACTATATTCTATTTAGACATATGTAATGGTGTTTGTAGGATGTGCGTTGTGGTACAGTGGATATCGGCTCGTGAACGAGAAACCGGGGAGCCGAGTTCGAATTCCAGTTGAATCCATTGTATTCACTTACGCGCAAATACCATTGGGAAAGGTATTAATCCGTCTCTTTCTTCCAGTTATGGGTTAAATAGCAGGACAGATTGGGTTCTATAGCCTTGGTCGGCAACCAGTCTACCGTAGAAAGCAATGGCAACCTACTGCGGGATAATCTTCTGCCCAGTCAGTCATGTCTCTTTCGAGACATGATCGCGTGTATCATGTATGGCACTTAACTGACTGAATGGTGTTTGTACGGACGTAATATTTTTGTGTTGATTGTAGGTTAAGTTGGAGAATAGTCCTCTTTTATTTCTCTCTTTATTATCTTTCTTTTCTCTGACGACTGAGAATCATATTTTCTGGCATCGGATTTCTTTTCTTTCTTCTTTCGAAATTTTTTTCTGCGATAGACAATATTTATCAGATTCTTGGCAACTGGAACAATACGGTTTGTCTTCTGCCTCAGGGAATGTGTAGTCTCAGCTCATGTAGTCGCAGTTAATATGACTTAACATGTCAAGATTCAGCCAGATATCGACTTTTTAAAATCCACTTCGTGGGCTGCTTTCTTTTTGGCGCTTAAATTTTCTGGCTTGCTGATTGGTTATCCTCAGCCAATCGCTTTGCGTCTTTTATCTGCTGCCCCTGCTGTTTTTTTTAATTCTAACGTTCTTCTGCTGCTCCTGCTGTTCTTTGCTTACGCGTTTATAGCTTATGTATGATGTGGGAAGTGGGGTGGGTATTTATTGTTGGCTTACATCCGTCACACTATTTGTCTGTCCGTTCCTAATCTAGCTCTCTTTCACTCTTTTATCTAAAGAATGCCACACTTATAAAAAGATAAAGTAATAAAAAATTTCTTAAGAGTGCAACTATCAAAACTTATTAAAACATAAATCTGCGCCCCGGATTTAAAAAAAAATTCTCTCTCTCTCTCTCTCTCTGTCTCTTTGTATTGTAAGAATTACTACTTTCGCAAGTTAATAAACATAATTATAAAATCTATCTATCTATCTATCTATCTATCTATCTATCTATCTATCTATCTATCTCATTCTATTCGCATCTATCTATCTATCTATCTCTGGTATAATAATAGGATTCTATTTAAGAACACGAATAATCTGCAGCCCAAATAGTTATCTGAAAAAGACTCTCAAAAGCCTTAAATATTCTCATTATTTCAACCACAATGCAAGTCATACAAAATAAACGACTGCAAAGAGATAATAAAATTATTAGCAACAATAACAATGACAAATAATTAGACATATCGTACTACTTACTTTCTTAACATACACTATTTAAAACAATTTATCCAATCTTAACAACGTCAAAATAATTATAACTACATCTAAAACAATTATATATATATATATATATATATATATATATAGCCCCCAAGCAAGGCACTTTACTGCGACTGTTGTTGTGCAAGGGGTTACATAGGAGGAAAGTTATGAAAAATAGTGACAGGTTATAGGGGAGTCAGGAAGTGGGTAAGCATGAGAATACTGATGAGAGTGGAGTGGACGGAGAAAGGAGCATGAGAAAGAGGATGCAGGTTAGTTAGATAGAAGATGACCATTGACTTTATATTTAAATTCTTGGAGATTGTAGCTGCCGGGGAAGCAAGTAAACCACAGGCGAGAAGTGCGACAAAAGAAGCAGCTGGAGTAGAATTTGCGTTTACATTTTATTGGTTTCACAGTAAAAGGGTGGGACCTAGTTGCTAATCTTGTGGCTCCCGTAAATTCATATATAGAGGGCACCAGTGAGTTAAGTTCATCGAAGCAGAAGCCGTGAAAGTATTTGTAGAAGAGACACAAGGAAGCCACATTGTGCCGGTGAGAGAGTGACTGTATCTGAGCTGCCAAGTCGGGATCGATGACAATGGTTTTAAATTGGCTAAATTCCAAAATTTATCGAATTAAAAACAATTTAAATATTAATTACACAGAAAATAATTTCGATATCATTTACTCACTTACGAATGGCCACTGTATGTCCGATTTTTTTTATAGAGCTCGAATTCATTCGGATGATAATGATGCTAAATTTTACTTTGGAAGTAATTCTAACAGGTGGAACATCAGATTTAACAACCACATGTTGTCTTTAAACAACAGTAAACACAGCCAAAGTACTGCTTTATCCATACATTGTTAGAAATTAAAAAACATCAGTAAGAATTAAATTAATACCTGAAATATCGTAGCTAAATCCAAACATTACAATGGAAAAAGAGATAAGTGTAGCATATGCCTTTTAGAAAAACTTGTCATCTTAAACCATATCAAGAATCAAAATTTGCTTAATAAAAAAGTGATTTAATGATCGCATACTGTCATAGAAAAAATACTTACTTAAATTCTTTGACTCAGATTGATATAGATCACTCTTTACGTTTGTCTATTTCTTTCTTTCTTTCTTTCTTTCTTTCTTTCTCCCACAATATTACTTTTAAAAATTATTTATTTTTCTACTTACATTTTTAATTCTTAATTCTAAATTTTACCTCTTAATTTTTCGTTTCCTTTTGCTTTTCCGTTATTTTCTTTAATCTTATTTGTATTTAAAATTTTAAATTTCAAAATTCTAATTTTCTCTACATTTTTAGATACATATTTGAATATTTAAATTTATAAGACTCATGATTTACACACCTTTGATTTTTACTCCCTGCATTTTATTAAATTTAATTTTAATTTTAAATTTAAATTTAAATTTTTTATCCACATGTAACCGTAGAATATTAAAATTTTTAATCTTGTCAATAAAAAATTTAAATCTTGTTATTAAAAAAGCTGAACATAACTTTATAAGTTTAAATTCCCCTGAACATCGAGTGAATTTAAATGCAAATCTATTAAACTGTCAATTTGAAATATACACCTGATGATTGCTTAACGCATGAAACTCGGAGTCGTGGCATAGACGTAGAGTAATACGTATATATATATATATATATATATATATATATATATATATATATAAGATAGGTATGAATGGAATAACATTGCGTATCCTAAAAACACTATTCTTAAAAAGTGGTTAATAGGAAGTAGAGTGAATAATATTTATTTAGAATTTATAACATAAATATGTTATAAGATAAATATCACTACAATAGTATCTATTTTATTTTGACAATATTCGTGTCTTATCAAGTGATGCTACTGATTTCAACTTGATAAGACACAAGTAGTGTCGAAATAAAATAGCTACTTTTGTAGTGATATTATAACATATTTATATCATAAACTCTAAGATATATATATATATATATATATATATATATATATATTCTAAGCATATACTGTTAAATATAAAAGACAATGAACGTCTATTATGTTTAATCTTGAGCCGTTCTAAACATCGTATTTTGGCTTTAATTTCAGGTGAAAATAAAGACAAAATTCTCCAACATTTGGATAATTTTTTATTAAATTGGTTCTAAGCTTTCAGATCACACACACACACACACACACACACACACACACACACACACACACACACACACACACACACACACACAGTGTATCAAGGCAGCAGATAATTTTCTAAACATATATTGTTAAATATAATAGAAAATGAATAGCTATTATGTTTAATTATGAGCCGTTCTAAACATCGTATTTTGGATTTAATTTCAGGTGAAAATAAAGACAAAAATTGTCCAACACTTAAATATTTTTTATTATGTGCTTCTAAGCTTTCGATTCACATGATCTATCTTCAGGTTACAGAGGTATTAACATAAATACATTCACCGTCAAAGATGAGTTTATATTGTGTTGACATAAAACATTGGTATGCAACGATATCAGTTACCCAATAGCAAACGCAGTTCGTAAATTTGTAATGCGGTTCTATGGCGTCACACCGCGTGAGAGACCGAAAGGTTAACAGAACCGTATGTCTAAATGCATTGTGATGTGTTGTGACTGGATTGAAATGTGATTTTATTAAGCGTGGGTTGTTTTGATTTAGTGTAAAAATATTCAAATGTTGGACAATTTTTGCCTTTATTTTCCCCTGAAATTAAAACCAAAATACAGTATATATATATATATATATATATATATATATATATATATATATATATATATAATGGTTACTAATGGAAGTATATTCCACAGTTAGATATTTACTTTAAAAAGTGCTCAATGCAAAAGTAGAAAGATCTACCGATCTGTTTGTCGATTTTGGTTTTGTTTGTTGTCAGTTCATTTTAATTCTGTTTTTCCCACTTGTCTTTTAATATTCATCTCTCGATAAATACACAGCTTATGGCCATTTGGATGTGAGAAGCAGTTAGAAAGCTAAACTTGCATACTGTTATCATTGTTATTATTATGTCATTTTTCATCATATTTCGATTTCTGCTATGGTCGCACTACCCACCAAGTCTGCGAGAAGACCTAAGGCAGATCGTGGTGTGTTGTTATGGCTCCATTTCATGTTTTTTCTATCTCACCTAACATCCCTAACGTTACGTAGACAAAGTTCTCCTTAGTGTACTTAACAAAACAATTTTGTATATCTCTTAAGCTGGGGTTTCAAGGGATTCTTTCAACGTGTTGTTTTGTTTCATTTTTTATCATTCCAAGTGCACCTTATTATCACTGGCACAACTCTTGTTTTCAATTTCCACATTTTTTCTATTTCAGTTTCCAGGTCTTTATATTTTGACAGCTTTTCGAATTATTATAATTCGATCTTTTTACAGTGGCCGTATTTGTATCCCACGTAGCTTGATGGTCCCCAAAATTTATTTCGTAGGTCAACGCGCTAGTGTAGTAAGTTAGAGTTTTATATGGGTGTCAGTATTTTTCAAATAAACTAGGCCATTTCGTACTGGAGAAATTGGTATCAAATACATTTCGTAATCCATTATTACGGTAGCGAGTCCGATTTTTACAAGGTTCTTCAAATCTTGCCCCAGACTAAGTTAAGATACTGATCTAACGTATTCTTGTTTGACAGAATAAGTTAAAACTTCGTAAACACCGGCTTTGGTTTCTGCATTCCCTTTCGCACACAATTCAGAAAGCATGAATCGATTTCTTCTCTCCCTAAGTAGGGTGGGCTCTCTAGACCTGAACACCATCCATTTTTAAAGAAAAAGAAGTCATTGAATTCCAAATCATTGAGACGGCAAGAAAGAGGAAACCCTTCCACTATCATTTTTTCAATAATTGTTTCAACCTAAGCAAGGCAGTACTGCCACTGGAGTGCAAGGGGTTACAGTGAGAGCAGAGAGGAGAGAGGAGAGAAAACGGTAGAGGCGAAGTCGAAGAAAGGTGGGAGTCAAGAAGATAGAAGACGGCAATTGACGTTGACATTAAACCTTTGGAGATTGTAGCTGTCAGGGAAGCAAGAATGACGAAGGAAGTTCAGTGGACGGGAAATGCAAGAAAATAAACTCATGGAGAAGAAGTGACAGTTACATTTTCCTATTTTGACATTAAAAGTTTGGGACCTAATTGCTAATCTTGTTGCACGTGTAAATTTATGAGGGCGGGCGCCAGGGAACGAAGCTCGTTAGAGCAGAAGTCGTGAAAATACTCGTGGAAAAGACAGACAGAAGCTACATCCCGTCGGCAAGATCTTAATCAAGAAACGTGACAATTCATTGATAATACGTGTATCTGAGCTATGATCGCCTACATTTTGAAGAACAATAACATTTTTAAAATATAAATGTATTGAATTTTATTTATAGATAATTTTTAGAACCTTGCAAAAATCGAACTCGCTACAGTAATAATGAAACGACTTTGATACTAATTTATAGCCTGATTTTTTTTTATCATAATGACCCCCAAGTGAGATCCAAATTTACTCCACTAGTGAGTTGACCTGCGAAATAAAACATGGCAACCATCAGGCCACGTAGGATACAAATACAAATGTATTGACTTTTAGTTAATGTAGATGTTGTAAAAAATACATTGGTCTCCTTACCTTCGATATATTTTCCTCGGGGTTTTTGTGGGCAAAAATTCACTAGTGAGTTGACCTGCGAAATAAAACATGGCAAGGCAACCATCAGGCCACGTAGGATACAAATACAAATGTATTGACTTTTAGTTAATGTAGATGTTGTAAAAAATACATTGGTCTCCTTACCTTCGATATATTTTCCTCGGGGTTTTTGTGGGCAAAACTTTCTGTTATGTATGAATTTAGTGTTATTTTATTTACATCCATAGAGATCCATGTGTGTATCTGTTTCATAAAACGCAGTCGTTCATCCAAGAATATCTACGCTTTTGTACTGACAATCGTGGAAACAAGGTATAAAAATGCTTGTCAGCTTCCTATGTCTATATAAATTCGGCTTGAGAACTTAGAGAATGTAAGAGCGATCCTCGATGGCGAAGTTTAGACAACAAACTACTTCATTGGAACTTTTGGGTTGATAAATAAATCGATAGACAGTTCAGTAGACATATGGAGTAGAAGGAAAGAAAGAAGAAAGGAAAGATAGTTATGAAAGAAGAAAAAGGAAAGAAAGAAGAAAGGAAAGGTAGTTATGAAAAAGGAAAAAGGAAAAAGGAAAAAGGAAGAAAGGCAGGAAAGAAGGCTGGTGGATATTTGTCCTCTTTTTGATTAAATTCTGTTTATCATTATTGGGTCAAAGTGTGGGTATATTTATATCTGTACTTCTGATTGTGTTAACATTTACCAAAGATGAATTGACAGATTTTCATTCACACGTTTTTTTTTTAATTTTAATTATTGTTTATTTAAAGTTCGTACCAAAAACGTGTGTGTTTGATGCACACTGGGTGGTCACTACAAATATTGTTTGACTTGTCGTAAGGTCAGCTAACCTAAATCAAGTTAGTGGTTAACGAGGCTAGACGGGTTGACCTTTATTACTGTGTAGTGAGTTTGATCGTCACTGAGTGCCTTATGCAAACATTCGATATTAAGTAATCCAATATGTTTTACATGTCGTAAAATCAATCAAACTGTCCTAACCTACCCATACAAGCGAAACATCCTTAGCTTTACCCATTTCTTAAAATCAGGCTAAATCATCAAACATCAAAATTTTTTAAAATAACTTGTGTTGAACTGAGACGTTTTTAGCACTCCATCCCTCTCTTTCTCTATTAGGAAGCATATATATATATATATATATAACAAAAATGAGGGCAGACACATTATTTCATGGTAAATTGGAAGTTTAAGCCTATTTCAAGCGAACCATCATCAGCTTCCGTCTTTAATTTACAAAGAATTTTACAAAATCTTTTGTAAAATAAAGACGGCAGCTGATGATGGTTCGGCTGAAATAAGCCTATACTTCCGATTCACCATGAAATAACTTGTCTACCTTATTTTTTTTTTATATTTGCTGTATATGTATTTATATGCATATATATTTAGAGCTCTCTTAGAGAGTTTTCCTACCACTGCATGTACAGGATACTCCTTTGGATTCTTCTATACCCACACTGCATGCTGATATATATATATATATATATATATATATATAATGTTGAGTTGTGATAATTTTTAGCACCAATATTGTTGTTTTTTCAATAGTTTTACTGATAAAAGTTATTTTGGCAAGCAGGTGTTTTATCATAACGTTCTCGATATCGGGGAGCGGGAGATAGAGCGTTGATAGATTTAATGCAAATAATTTCTCACTTTACCTGAGCAGGTTCATGTCGACTTCGAATATATATATAGTATTGTAATAGTTGTTACAATGGTTTATAAAAGCATAGTATCACTACACAAAAATTTTCATGTTTCGGAGCAGAGCCGCTCCTCGTCGGGTGATATGTAGAACTGAAAATAAATGGTGGAAACGATTTATTTTTGAGAATGTGAGCCGTAAGTGGTAGTTTTAGAGAATGGAATTTGGTGTGTCTAAACTAGTCCATCAGCAGTTTGTAACCATAGAGATACACATTTGGGTTAGGAGAGGGGGCAGGATGGCTATGCTTTGGACAGTTCACTTTTTATTTTCTTCGGATATACTATATAGTGGGACCTTAAAGACACGGGAACAAGGAATACCATATTCATGATTAGGATGCTCTCCGAAAGGGCAATACAAATGAAGAACGACTTATACCTAAACTTCATTGATTATGCGAAGGTGTTTGACAAAATACGCCACAAAGAACTGATGGAGATGCTTGGCAGCCTGGACATATTTGGGAAAGACTTGAGAGTAATAAAGAATCTTTACTGGCAGCAAACCGCTTGCATACGGACACGTAATGAATTGAGTAGATATACAAAGATAGAAAGGGGCGTAAGACAGGGATGTGTCTTTTCACTGGATCTGTTCAACTTGTACAGCGAGAATATTTTGAGGACCCGAGAAGTTATGCCTGGATTCGTAATCGGAGGCCACAATTTAAACAACCTAAGATACGCAGATGATACAGTGCTGATAGCAGACACAGAAAGGAAACTACAATACCTCCTACAGAAGGTAGCAGAAGAAAGTAACAAGAAAGGACTACAAATAAACTGCACGAAAACCGAATGCATGGTCATCAGTAAATAGGGCAGCCAAAAATCCCAAATACAGGTCGGGGATACCAGAATCAAGCAGGTACAAAAATTTAAATACCTGGGAAGCGTTATAACAGAAGACGGAAAGTGCGACACAGAGATCCGAAAGAGAATTGGCATGGCGAAGGAAGCAGTCCAGAGGTTGAGTAAAGTATTAAGAAGCAGGACAATTTCGCTAGGAAGAGAGTACTGGATTGCTACGTGCTGTCCGTCCTTCAATATGGCAGTGAATGCTGGACAATATCATCAAAGATTAAGGAAAAACTTGAAGCAACTGAAATGTGGTTTTACAGAAAGATGTTGCGAATATCATGGATCGAGCATGTGAGCAGTGATGAGGTCTTGGAAATGATGGAAACAAAATGGAAATTAATACTGAGCATCAGGAACAGACAGCTGAAATTCCTGGGACACGCAATGAGGAAGGAGGGCTTGGAGAATCTGATACTAACAGGCCAGATAGAGGAAAAAGAGACAGGGGAAAACAACGGATAACATATTTGAAGGACCTAATTGGGTGGATGATGGAACGAGGATTGCATGGTGTAACAGGAGGAGGCATGCTCAGAGCCACCAGGGATAGGGAAAAGTGGAAGACCATGATCGCCTTCGTCCTGAAGGGACAAAGCACACAGAAGAAGAAAACAGTTTTTATTTGGCTACTATCTATGAGTACATGGGATAGGAAGTTTAGGTCAGAATTTGGATTGAATGATTGTAGTATTCTTAGTTATATTGTGTTTGGAGTAACATTTTAGTATTGTATGGTTTTTTATTTTTTTTTATATAATATTTATTTATTTTTGTATTTATTAATTAAATTTTGAAGAAGATTATTTCGTTTGAATAAAGTATTTAGTGGGACCACATAATACTTAAAATAGGTAAAATATGCAGCTTTTCATTCAGGTACAAAGGGCAAAAGCGCAGATGTCGTTGAATGATTTACAGATTATACTTTTTTCCAGAATTTTCCATTTTACTTTAGGTGTTTTATTTGTGTCCTTTAACTTCCAAAAATACGCAGAAAGGGATGTTTGGTTTTGATACGTGTCGTTTTTGAAGGAAATTAAGTGCATATACCATCGTTGCTGAGAGGTGTTCTTTGTAGATCCAATGCAGACTTTATTAACAGTTGGGTTTTCAATTGATGTTATATTACATTGGTACACCATTGAATTTATTTGACACCTATTTTGTAGTGGACAATTATTGGGGTTTCGACAATTGCATAAGTTAGTGTTATTGTTCTCTTTATTGTTTTGATAGTTATTGTTACTTTGATTAACGTGCTGATTTAAGATATATTTATTATGATTTGTAATGATTTTTTTCCAGGTTATTAGTACAACTATAACTTAATTTAAATGTATTTTTGTTAAAGATTTTACTAAGAGGGTTATTAATAGGAAAATGTTTCTTAATTAAGTTGAGGAAGTTCAACCCTAACTTGGTGTGGACCATTTGGTTGAAAGTGGGTGTATACTAAATGATCTTTCTATTTTTATTTTTCCTGTTATGGTTATAATTTGTTATGTAATTGATATCTTGGTTTTTGTAGCCATTATTTTTAGGGTCTTATTATAAAAACCTTCATCTTTATAAAATATTTCTTCACTGGAAGAGTTCTTACTAATTCTATATTCTATGGATGAGGGTATATGTTTGATTATACTTGGGGGGGGGTGATTTGACTTTGGGAGGATGTATAGTAGATGTTCATTAGGTTTGATGTATGGTTGGTGAAATTTTTGTGTAGTGATACTATGCTTTTATAAACCATTGTAACATTTATTACAATATAAAGCTCTACTTTGTATCGAGCACTCTTTATACAAGTAAATGCTTGGACAGTGCGCGTTTAAATTTATGCGTTTCTTCACTTTCTTAAAATACTATATATATATATGTGTGTGTGTGTGTGTGTGTGCGTATGTGTGTGTGTGTGTGTGTGCTCGTGTGTGCGTGTGTGTGTGTGTGTGTGTGTTAGTAAGATATTAGAGTTGAAATAGACTTTAGAAGGAATCGAATACCTGACCTTAAACAAGAAAAATAAATAAACATCTACTCCTGTGAAACAGACGATAAAGGTAAAAATAAATAGTAAATAAAATATCTGAGTTTTGGCGGATACATTAGGAGTATAGAGTTGAAGTAAACATTAGAAGGAACCGGAAACACAATCCTAAACAGGAAACAAGGGATAAACCTCTACTCCTTTTCAAAAACCAAGGAGGACTGTGAACCAAGTAATAAGGGAAGCTATTTACTCCTATTGAGGAAAAATAAATAAATAGCAAACAAAATTTTAGGATTCAGGCGGAGATTCTAGTATAGTGTTAAAATAGATATTAGAAGGAACCGGAAACACAATCCTAAACAGGAAACAAAGGCAAAACTTCCACTCTTCAAAATACCAAGGAGGACTGTGAACCAGGTAATAGGTGAAACTATCTACTCCTATTGAGGAAAAATAAATAAATAATTAGTATTTTTTTTTAATCATATCACCCCAAGAAAGGCGATAACGCCACTGATGCGCAGGGGGCCACTTAAGGGTAAAAAGAATGGCAAAGAAAAAGCCGGAAACCACATCCTAAACAGGGAACAAGGGATGAGCCTCTTCACCTGTTCAATAGACGTGGGTGGAGTATGAACCGGGCGTATACAAAATTTTATAGTTCAGGAGGAGACCATAGAAGTATTGAATTGAAGCAGACATTAGAAGAAACTGGAAACCGAATCTTAAACAGAAAACAAGGGATAAACCTCTACTCCTGTTCAAAAGACAGGAGATAATTGTGGGCCGGACGATAGGCAAACCTATTTATGCCAATATATATGGGCGCATTAGTATGCAGTAATATTAACGAAAATCCGTTAATTCGCAATAAAATGACAGTATTTTCCTACATATAATTCAGTATGTGATTCTTTCAAAGAATGGTTCATATTACCTCCCATATCTTGGAATCATTAACTTAACGATGGTGAGTTATAGTTGATGATGAGATTGGCCGTTTTAATTTTTTCGTAACAAATAATCTCTGAGAAAAAAAAAAGCCCCATGACGCAATTCACCCTGGCAGAAATTTGGAAACGGAATGCTGTACTTCTGGGTACTCACACCGGAACCTCCAATGCAAACATTTCAGAGTGATTGGGTGTCAATCTGAGGACAATACAGACGATTCGGAAAGAGTCGGATGACTCTAATGGTGATTACGAAGATACGGCAGCTCAGAAAAGTCACTCTGATAATTATGATAAGAAATGAACTCCCGAGATCATCGGTGAGTGACTCAGATTCAACACGAAGGCCTACATCAAGCGTCTTGAGGAGGTAGTGCTGCCCTGGTTCAAGACTCTATGTCTGGCAACAGGACTCTGCACCATGCGACACAAGCAGGAGAAGCCAGTCATGACTCTTTTAGCTGCTAGGAAATCTATCCTTACCTTTGCAAATTCTACATGGATTAAAGGGCCAAATGATAGTTTTGATGTTCCTATGGGAGCTTATGATTCAGCCCGGATTTGGTAGGAATATATATTTTAGACATATTAAATAAATGTTTGGACCACAAACAGGTAGGTTTATATCGGAATGATGGGTTAATGTTTATCCCCAATTGACCCTATACATGGACCCTATACGAATAGAATTCATAAAAAAATCATTAGAGCCCTAAATTTTCTCGGTTTTAAGGTTGAAGTGTCTTCCAATCTTAAAATTGTAAACTACATAGATATTACTCTTCAATGATGGGTTCCACCAGCCTTTTCTCAAAGAAAATAGTTTACCCTCTTACATTAATATCTCATCTAATCACCCAAAAACTATTTTAAAACAGATACCAATATCGTTAATAATAGGATTAACCGTTTATCATCGAGCGTCAAAACTTTCAATGAAAGTAAAGAAATTTGCAACAAGGCCCTTCTAAAAAGCAGATTTAAAAATAAATTAACATATATAAAACCAACAATTGACCCCGAACCATCTAATACCAAAAATAAAAATAAAAATAATTGTAGAAAAAGAAAGATAATTAGCTAAATATTTTCTCAGGTTAATAGATAAACATTTTAATAACAACAATCCCCTACGGAAAATCTTTAATAGGAACACATTAAAAATTAGCTACTACTGTACCCCAAATATGGACAACATTATAAATTCTCACAATAGGCAAATACTAAAGGATTTATTTAATACCGACTCTAGGTCCGGAATTTCTAATGAATGCAACTGTAGCTCCGTGAGTATCTGCCCGGTGGAAGGCAAATGTAAATCCACCCAGGTAATCTATGAAGCTCACATTTCACCATCCAACAACAGGAAAAATTACCGGACCTATATTGGTATATCCGCGGGGGTCTTTAAGCAACGTTATTACAATCACAGATATTTTTTTCTAACCCAAATCAGAAATACCAAACAGCCCTTTCACGAAGATTTTGGAAAAAGAAGGAAGAAGGGCTGAACCCTGTAGTTAGTTGGAAACTGATAGGTTCAGCTCGTATTCTGAGGAATTTTCACGATAGATGCAATCTGTGTTTACAGGAAAAAATACAAATATTAAAGTATCCTAACCAGCACCTACTCTTGAATTTAAGGAAAGAATTCATTAGTAAATGCCGCCATAGTGCGAAATTTGTGAACGTTTAAAATTTAAGTTTTGAATTCAGTTTTAGAAAAATATATTAATTTTAATTGATTAATTAATTAACTAATTAATTAAATTTTAAATAGTAAATTTGAACCCCACTAACAATGTCCGATCCCAGTCTAATAGATTCCTTCTTCTTCCTTTTCTCCTATTAATATCTACCTTTTAAGGAGTAAGGATACTTAGACTAACTTAACCCCTAATTTTTCTTGCACCTTTAAATATTTTTCCCTGCACCTTAAATTTTTTTGTACGTGTAGTTGTGTGCGTATATGTCTGTATATGTATAGTATGTTATTTATATATATATTTGTATGTGTATGTATGTATATATGTATATGTTGTATATATATATTTAGTGTATCGAGGCAGCAAATAATTTTCTAAACATACTGTTAAATATAAGAGACAATGAATGTCTATTATGTTTAATCATGAGCCGTTCTAAACGTCGTATTTTGTCTTTAATTTCAGTTTAAAATAAAGACAAAAATTCTCCAACATTTGGATAATTATTTATTAGTTTTCTTCTAAGCTTTCGGCTCACATGAGCCATCTTCAGAGAGGTTATTTAGACCGTAATACAATAACATCCACCATCACCGATGATTTTATTTTGTGTTGACATAAAACTCCGCTAGGCAACGGCAATAGTTACCAAAAATAACAAACGCAGTTCTCAAATTTGCAATGCGGTTTTATGACGTCACACCGCGTGATAGCGCGAAATGACAACAGAACCATGTATTCAAATGCAATGTAACGTGTTATGTCCAGATTTAAAGGTGATTTTATTAAGTGTTGGTCGTTTAGATTTGATGTACATGGCCTCCAATATCTGAAGGTTCCTCTTACTATGTGTATGAGTAAGGATCACCGTATAGTTGACCAAAATCTGTCTGATATTACCTACATGTTTATGTTTTTCAGAGAAATGTTGTTTAATTGTACTCTGATCAGAAAGATGACATGTAAGTCTACGGGAGAGCGTGGTTGTAGTAAAACCAATATATGTACTGGATTTTTTATTAGTATCAGAGATGCAATCTCTGAATGGGCAGCATGTAAATTGGTACACTACATTGTTTTTTTTTGTAGAGAATTTAGTTTAGTTCTTGTAGGGTTATTAGAGACTATGAGGTCAATTGTTTTGAATTTTTTATAATATATAATGAGTTTAATTTGATTATTACTATCCACTGGTTTAACATTTCTACGTATTATGTTTTTGAGAGTTTATAGGAAACCAACTAGCATAAATTCGTGTCTTATTAATTATAATAGTGAATGCCCCCAACGATATAAGTTAGCTGTTATAAAAAACTTACTTCAACGCACACAAATGATATCTTCTTCCAAATCTATATTTTATAAAGAATTACACAACATTAAGCAAACACTTGCCAATAATGGATTTCCTAACTCCATTATTGATCAACAAATTAAAATGTATCCCCAAAAAGTTAACAATAGCTCTAACAATATTGATAATATTAATAATAACGGTTTACATCAAAATAAACATAACAGTATTAACTTATACTATTGCAACCAAATACATAATAATTACAAATAAAATGAAAAAGCTTATATAGAATCCATAAATACTGAGGGTGACAAATTCTAAGAAAACTTATATAGAATCCATAAACACTGAAGGTGACAAATTCTAAGTGAATTCATATAGAATCCATAAATACAGAATGTGAGAAAGTTCAAGCGAACATATATAAAATCCATAATGACTGAATGTGACAAATTCTAAGTGAATTTATATAGAATCCATAAATACTGAAGATGACAAATTCTAAGTGAACTCATATAAAACCCACAAATACTGAAGATGACAAATTCTAAGTGACTTTATATAGAATCCATAAATAATGAAGGTGACAAATTCTAAGAGAACTTATATAAAATCCATAAATAGTGAAGGTGACAAATTTTACGGGAATTTATATAGAATCCATAAATACTGAAGGTGACAAATTCTTAGAGAACTTATATTGAATCCATAAATAATGAAGGTGACAAATTCTACGTAAATTTATATAGAATCCATAAATACTGAAGGTGACAAATTCTACGTAAATTTATATAGAATCCATAAATACTGAAGGTGACAAATTCTAAGTGAATTTACATAGAATCCATAAATACTGAGGGTGATAAATTCGAAATTAATTCATATAGAATCCATAAATACTGAAGGTGACAAATTCTAAGTGAATTTACATAGAATCCATAAATACTGAAGATAACAGAATCTAAGTGAATTTATATGAAATCCATAAATACTTAGGGTGACAAATTCTAAGAATCCATAAATACTGAAGGTGACAAATCCTAAGTGAATTTATCTTTTGTTTTTTTTTTACTATGGAAACTTATCAGAGATTTATCATTAAAAAGTCACATGTTTCAAGGGTTGTTCCCCTTACGAAATGTTAAATTGGGTTATGTCAATTTCACCATACTTCCAGATTGCTTGATAACCGGTGAGGTCAACGAGTCAGACTTTTGTAATTAAGAAATATTTTTTCTAAATGTCATGCCATAAACAATATTTGTTTTAAATCAGATTAATTGAACTTTAAATTTGCTAATTTTTCAAAAATAACGAGTAATAGATGTATATTTTATTTTTGCAAGATTTATTCTAAAAAAGACTGAAAATTAACTTTTGTTTATAAATGTGTCGATCGCTCAAGAAATGGCTGAAATTGTTTTTTAAAAAATCTTTAAATTTTAGATTCCAATGAATATAATTTCTGTTTTAAATACATTAGAGTATTTTGCTTAATGGACGTAGTAAATTTAATCATTTAGCTTTCAATTAAGCTCAAATTAAAGTTTCAAGAAAAAGATCTTATTTTTAAAACTTCAATTTAAAACTTAGGTATTGAAAATGGAGTGAAGGTACCTAATACAATATTATTGGATATCGTGAAGTAAAGCATGACTTTTTAAAAGATCTATTGTTTCCTTCGTTAGTGTTTTCGAAAAAAAAATTTAAATGTTTAAAAAATTTAAAAGTTTCAGAAAATTTTAACAATATGCATATATCAATAATGTTAGTACGTTTTTAAACTTGATATTTATAAAAAAAATACGACGAAGTGGCTTAGCTTAAGATCAATAACTCTGTAAAAGTTAAGAATTGTTTTGACACTGAATCGATATTATAAACAGTACACATTGTTCAGTGGCGTGTTAAGTGTTTCCTAAAAGTAAAAGTGACCCTCACGTCAACCCAGCCGCGCATGGTACGTGACTGTTTCAAACGGTCACTCTTCCACAAGAATCTTTACAAAGTAAAAACTACTATGTAGTACAACACACAGAGAACGATATGTATCTAATACAACCCCTTGAGAATAACCAAAGCACTGGTCAAAAACGTTCGGAACAATAAAAATTATGGCTAATTTTTATATTCTTTAACTCCTGAAAAACGGAATAAAATTAGAATGTTGGAAAAACTCAATAAAAGATTGATTGAATCATCCTTGTCAGTCGTATTTAATGAAAGATATATTTATTTATGTACTTTAAAATTTTGTATATTTAAATGGTGTGTGTGCTTAGTGTCGATAATTGAGCGTTTATAGATATAGAAAGTGTGGACTTGGGTATCAACAATGCATCATGACTGTCAGTTGCCCATATCAATCTCATATCTTAGTTGCTAAATTTTGCTTCGACAATTACATGGCTAGTGATTCTCGTACTAT
Organism: Ascarosepion bandense; assembly: GCA_037127315.1. NCBI lineage: Eukaryota > Metazoa > Mollusca > Cephalopoda > Sepiida > Sepiidae > Ascarosepion > Ascarosepion bandense. Next base: position 1,062,454 of record JBBBDQ010000687.1, on the reverse strand, counting down.
CTGAACTGTCAACACTTCTCATAGATCTTGTTTCTTTTTTTATGTGCTCTCTTCATTCAGGGTGTAGGCGTGATGGCCACCCACATCATCTTTCTCTTCTAACTACTAATATCTTTTGTCTTATTATTTCTCCCAAACCCTGCTCAGTAATTCTATTTGCCTAAGCCCTTCAGTATGTCACGTACTGTTTTCCCCGCCTCCTCTTTCCTCTATTCATCCTGTGAGTATCAGATTCCCCAAGCCCTCATTATATGTCTCAGAAACGTTATCTGTCTCTTCCTAAGTAAAAGTTTGCTTTTCATTTCCATTCTCTCCAAAACTTTGTCATTGTTCACATGTTTGATCCATGGCATCCTCAGCATCCTTCTGTAGAACCACCTTTCTGTTGCTTCGATTCTTTCTTCCGTTTTTGATGAGATTGTCTAACATTCGCTGCCATATAGGAGGATAGATATCAGTTAACAGTTCAGTATTCTTTTCTTTCTAACGAAATTTTCCTGTCACTCAATACTCTACTCAGCTTTTGGAATGCGTCCTTGGCCATGTCAATACGCCTTCCGATCTCAGGGTCGCACTTTTCGGCCTATGTTTGAACGCTTCTCAAGTATCTAAATTTCTGTAGCTGCATGAGAGACTGTTAATAATCATTAACAGGCGACCTAAATATTTATCAAGATTACCTTAGTTTTGTACAAAGCTACAGAAATGGATCTCCACGTAAGAATCAACCTGTAAACTCAGAAAATCTTACATACATGGCTCCTTATTTATTATGCAAACGCGAATTACAATGACTCAAGCAACGGACATGAGATGAGAACCTGTATTAACGATTGTTTAGTGCAGACTTTAAGAAAACTGAGTGCATGGTCATCAGCAAAAGATACAACCCAAAATGCCAAATACAGGTGGGGGATAACAGAATCAAACAAGTCCAAGAATTTAAGTACCTAGGAAGTGTTCTAACAGGAGATGGAAAGTGCGACACGGAGATCCGAAGGCGAATTGGCATGGCAAAGGACGCGTTCCAGAAGATGAGCAAAATACTAACACACAGGAAAATCTCAATAGAAACGAAGAAAAGAGTGCTAGACTGCTACGTGATGTCAGTTCTTCAATACGGCAGTGAATGCTGGACAATATCATCGAAAATGAGGACAAAACTGGAAGCGGCCGAAATGTGGTTCTACAGAAGGATGCTACGGATATCGTGGACTGAGCATACAAGCAACGACGAGGTGTTAGAAAGAATGGCAACAAAAAGGAAATTGATGCTGAGCATCAGGAAGAGACAACTGAAGTTCTTGGGACATGCAATGAGGAAGGAGAGCCTGGAGAACCTGATACTGACTGCACAGATAGAAGGAAGGAGAGACAGAGGAAGGCAGCGGATAACATATTTGCAGGGCCTGATCAGGTGGATGACGGAACGGGGGTTGCCAGGAGCAACAGGAGCAAACATACTAAGAGCCACAAGGGATAGGGAGACGTGGAGAGCCATGATCGCCTACGTCCTGAAGGGACAGGGCACATAGAAGAAGAAGAAGAAGAAGAAGAAGGAGAAGAAGAAGAAGAAGAAGAAGAAGTGCAGTGGTTCCCAAACTTTCTTTCTGTCATTTTCCCCTACACCCAGCTCAAACATCCAGATATCCCCCTTCATGTGTATGAGAGAAAGAGCAGTTAAAACACACTGAAACTATTTACTAATTTATTTTTCAATTGTATAAATATACTGATAAACTTATAGTTACAGAGTAAAGTGGATAGAGAGCAGTTAGTAACAACTAAGCATAGCCATAGAGAGCGGTTAGTAACAAATAAAAGGACTTTTGTTTGCTCTTCTACTTCAGAATTAAATTAGTGAGAAGGGTGATGCTGCTTCTTGTGCACCAGTGTATCAATACCAATCAAAAGGGTAGTGTAATTATTTCCCCCCTGGTAGCTTCAAATTTCCCTCCAGGGAAAAATTTCCCCCAGTTTGGGAATCGCTAGTTTTGTGTAATGAACCTGCGGTCTCATCGCACGTCCGCCGGGGATTCTTAGCCTTATCTCGAATTACTTTGTGCAACAGCCGCTAAATAACGATTTCCTATAATTATATCTAAAGATCTAGAAATCTAAAAGAAATCTAGAAATCTAGAAATCTAGAAATCTAAAAGAAATTTAAGAAGGATACACTACCGAAGGAAACAATAAATCTTTTAAAAAGTCATGCTTTACTTCACGATATCCAATAATATTGTATTAGGTACCTTCACTCCATTTTCAATACCTAAGTTTTAAATTGAAGTTTTAAAAATAAGATCTTTTTCTTGAAACTTTAATTTGAGCTTAATTGAAAACTAAATAATTAAATTTACTATGTCCACTAAGCAAAATACTCTAATGTATTTAAAACAGAAATTATATTCATTGGAATCTAAAATTTAAAGATTTTTTTAAAAAACAATTTCGGCCATTTCTTGACCGATCGACACATTTATAAACAAAAGTTAATTTTCAGTCTTTTTTTTAAATAAATCTTGAAAAAAATAAAATATACATCTATTACTCGTTATTTTTGAAAAATTAGCAAATTTAAAGTTCAATTAATCTGATTTAAAACAAATATTGTTTATGGCATGACATTTAGAAAAAATATTTCTTAATTACAAAAGTCTGACTTGTTGACCTCACCGGTTATCAAGCAATCTGGAAGTATGGTGAAATTGACATAACCCAATTTAACATTTCGTAAGGGGAACAGCCCTTGAAACATGTGACTTTTTAATGATAAATCTCTGATAAGTTTCCATAGTAAAAAAAAACGAAAAAAAAAAAAAATAAACGTTCAGTTTAACATAAATAAAAAGAAAATTAGAAATCCTTTTAAAAATCTTAATTCTAAATGGTTTGTATAAGGCTTTTGAGTTTTCGATTTGTAAATAAAGTTTTTTAATGCACTAATGACCGAAGACACTGAGTAACTGGAAGAAATTTAAAAGATGTTTGAAACTTTAATTAGCAAAGAAAAAAATGGAAACAATTCTTATAAAATCTCATTATTCATCGAAATTTTTTGTCTTCTTCAAAATATGATATCCTAAAAAATCAATTAAAAGTTTATCCACATTAAAAATACCGTAGTTTTAAGGCATTTTTTATTTTATTATTCGGAGCTGATTTTCGGAAAGATGGGCTTGTAATTGAAAAAATATACATGATTTATATTCCCCAATGAGTCCTGCATTTAACTAATAATAAATAATTGGTATAGATAATGTATTTGTAGAAGTTTTTTGCAATTAGTGTGAAGTGTAACAGGTGTAAAAAAAGTATTTTCCCAAGATTTTCTAAAAATAATAGTTGCACAAATAATTCCATTAATTTGTGAATAAGTCCTAAAAGTTTCATTAAAATCAGACTAATAGTTGATTTTTGCAATAATTTTCAAATTAATGTGTCTTTCAACGCCAAAAAACGATTTGCGTAATATTACGTTTTACTTAATAGTTATATTACGTAAACATGTCGTGAATTGCTGACTGAAAACAAAAAAAATTAACTGAAATTTCGAAGAAAAGATTAAAATTAAAAAAATAATGACAACAAAATTTGATCTTTCTTATTTATAATAGCATAAATATTTTCATGGTAAATCTTTGCTTTTAAGTTTGAGCTGTATTTTCGGCAATTGCGTGGAGGTAACTACATTGCATGTACTCTCATATTACTATTATATTATAAAATACAAATATCGCGATCATGCGGCATTTGTATTGTTTACAATACAAATGCCGAAAGATCGCGATATTTGTATTTTATAATATAATAGTAATATGAGAATACATGATGTTTTCTACAAGATGTTTACCTATTCTTGACTGTCTAGAATTTTCCAAGCTGAAGGATTTTTTTTTACTTGCTAAAATAAACAATTATTATTTTAACTATCATTTGTATTTTAGCATACAAAGGTAAATAAACATTTTATTAAAGTAAAAATCATGTATATCTGAGCCCGACTATATATATATAAATCCAAAAGAATGAGGCTTATTGGTAAAATCCCAAAGAAGATCCTATAAATATTAATTGTTGAAAAATTAAATAAAAGAACTGATCCAGCCAGGGAGCTCGATGTAAAAAAGATTATTTATTTACGGAACCCATATGTATATAAAACATTCATGAATGAGATCGAATGGGATCTTTATCAAAGGATTGCCGATGAAGCGGGTCTGCTCGCAAAAATGATCATTTGATCCCATTTCTGAATATATATCTAAACTTATTTATAAATGGAACTTTGTGTGTGTGTGTGTGTGTGTGTGTGTGTGTGTCCGTTACCTATAGACTCCGAAACGGCTGAACCGATTTTCTTGAAAATGTACACAGTTGTACTATAAGCGTCTGCTAGGTTTTGTGTCGTGGTACCCCCGATAAATATCGAAAATCGATAATCGAAAAATCGGGTTATAGAAGGAGTGGTTCGATTTTAATCAAATTTGATATACTATTAGACAAAGACATAAGAAACGATAGTCAGAAGTTTCAAGGTTGCAGTTCTTAAATAGTGCAGAAAATCGATAATATATATATATATATATATATATACATATATATATATATATATATATATATATATATATATATATAAAAGGCAAGATGTTTGTGTGTGTGTCTGTTTATCTGCCTGTATGTCTGTATTTTTTTCAGCCCTTTTATTTTATTTTTTGCTTTGGGTTTGTAGGTATAATTGTAGTTCTTAGTCTCAGTCATGATACCATTTACTCAGAGGACTAAAATAGCCTTCAAAATTCAGTTTACGACAAAAAAAACTTATTTGATATCGATACCCGGAAATCAAAATTTGACTTAATCCATTCATTTTTCTTTCAGTCTACGGTTTCGCTTGAACTGGAAACAACTATTGCTTTTTAGTCTTTCGTGTCAACATCCAAAGAGTCTGAGCTCCAGAACCATGAGAAGAGTAGAGTGATTATACCGATACAAGCTCTCTCTTGATCAACTCTCTGCTTCCGAGCGGAGAGGAACCGAAACGAGGCTCCGCCGAAGGGTAGAGTTCTCGTTCTGGGTGAAGAAACAAGAGCCCGTCCCAGCCTTATGCTGGGTCTACCTGATATTTTTTGCTGAGCTTAAGGGCTCAGAATCCCCCTTTTAATTGACCTTGTGTAACATCCACTTTGCTGGGAAGGTGATAAATACGAAGAGTAGAAGTGATCATACCGATACAAGCTGTCTATTGTTCAACTCTGTGCTTCCGAGCTGAGAGGGACCCAAACGAGGCTCTGCCGAAGGGTAGAGTCTTGTTTGGGATGAAAAAAACAACAACAACAAACAAACAAACAAACAACCCAAAACACAAGAGCCCGACCCAGCCTTACGGGATATTTTTGACTGAGCTTAAGGGCTCAGTCAGCACTTTAATTGACTTTGTCACATCCACCTTGGTGAGAAGTTGTTAAATACCAAGGGTAATGTTATTATACTGACTAGCAGTTCACTAGCAGTGTATCTACTTCACGCAGTGTGCGAGTCTTATACTTGTTGATATACTATTATTCCCAACCTCCAATCTGGTGATTACTCACGCAGTAACCTTTTAGGGTTACAGCCATATGATAAGTATTTCGGTGATTTACTTTGAACAAACATACTTCGGTAAATAATTTTTTTACTTTCTCATACGTATTTTAAAACATAAAAAAACGTTAAAGTTACCAAAAAAAAAAAAAAAAAATAATTACTTACTTTCTCCAAGGAATAAAATCCCCACTAGCAAAAAAAATTTGCTTATCAGGAAGATAAAAAGATTCGTCAATAATCTAAGGCATCATTTTTTTTAATCCTTAATGTTAATCGCCCGAGTGAGAATTTTGTGAATTTACACTCGAGTATTTCACGGTTTTAAAAAAGAAATTTAGTCTTCGACCTTTGTACTAAGAACGCTCACGAGAGATGTAAACTATCAAATGTAATGAAATAATTAGGCGTGAAATTTGATCTCATAACCGAAAAACCTCAGTTTACTTGTATATAAGTCGATCTGTTGATTACTTAAAAAAAAACACAATTTATATAACCTTTATACAAAGTCAAGGTTTAAATTAATGTTCATTTGAGATACTACATGACTGCTATAGACGTGCCAGTGTGTCTTAAAACTATATTCAGAATCATGGTTTTGAAAATGAAATTAAATACTATAAGAATCTATTTGTTCGACATTAAATGACGATTATATAGGTGTCAATGTGTCATAAAAACACATTCAGAATCAGAAGAATGAAATTGTGATTAAAGGATGAGATATGCAGTGCATTAGATATCGGCTCGGAACGAGAAATCGGGGAGCCGATATTCTAATTGAATTCGTTTGCATTCACTTACGTGCAAATACCTTTGGGAAAGGTCTCAATCCGAAACTTCTCTATCCAGCCATGGGTTAAATAGCAGGACAGATTAAGTTCTATCGCCTTAGTTAGCAGCCAGTCTACCGCAGAAAGTAATGGCAACTGACTGTGGGAAAATCTTCTGCTTAGTCAGTCATGTCTCTTTTCGAGACATGATCGCACAAACCTGTATCACGTATGGCACTTAACTGACTGATTAAAGACTAAGAATCTACTTTGAATTCTTCATTCGGCAGGTCATGATCACTATTGACTATTATCAATGTGTTATAAAAGTAGAATTGTAATAAAAACTAGTGACAAAATATTGATTATAAATTTAATTTTGTTTGGCGTTTCATAACCATAATAGTGCAGTTGATGAGCCATAAAAGAGTATTCATCATTTAAAATGAGACCAACCTCAGGGCTGAAACAGTTGCATATTCCTCACTGATTTTTGTGTCCTGTATTAAAATCTTCCATTTAAAATGCTGACTTTTAAATAAGAATTAGTAAGAATAGGTGGGTTCGCCTGTCGCCTAGTTCACACTCCTTTCCTGTTTTTGAACAAGAGTAGAGGTATATCCCGCGTTTCCTGTTTAGGATTGGACTTTTGGTTTCTGAAGGCTTCTCATTTTCTTTCAACCCCAGGACCTCCCGCAATTTTAATGGTTTTATCGCCTTGCTTGGGGTGAAATTAAAAAAAAAACACATATTTTTTTAAAACTTGGTGTTTTGCTACTTTATAATATTCCTGCTAATAGTTCCCACTTCACAAATCTCGTGATTTATAGCTTCCTTTTGTTCTCAGGCGACTGGAGGAAAAGATCCACACACACAACACTAATGAACTAGTCAGGTCTGCGGCTTCCGCGAAAGTGGCCGAGCGTTTTGTGTATCGATCAATGGGCGCCAGTCTCGTACCGGCATCCGATCAACAGCCAACAGTGTTCGAGTATTGGAGCGAACATATGCACGCACCCAAATGTTGCGCAACTTTTAAGACGCCAACCATAGAGATTTTCTAGGAATTTTTCTAGAAAAAATTCCGCAAATGAGTGAAGACGCGAATGCTGAAACGTGAATAGGCTGGGGATCACTGCACATGACATAACTCAGGCTTCTCGAAATGATATTTGACAAACTGTAGACCCGGGAATGCCAAAGTGAGTGGTACTACTCACAAAGAGGGTAGTGGAATGATCAAATGATAATGTGAAATAAGAGACGGTAAGGAGGGGTTAGAAAATGTGAGTTCTAGGTGGAGTATGTAGCTGAGTGGTGAGATCGTTCTGACCACGATGCATTGGATCGAATCTCACCAGGGCTGATTTGTCAAAAAGGTGACTTCTTGATGTTATTGGTTTGGAGGAGGCGATCCCATCTTTTGAAAGTGCCTGAAAACAATACAATGGGTATTGTTTTCAGGCACTGTGCGTCAAATTGGGTAAACAGGGTTCTTTGGGAGCCGTCACTGGTTGTGCTAGCACGAAATCCCAAGTCATCGTGACTGAGGGTTTGAGCGTTCTGGTTTTGTTCAGGCTGTTGATCATGCTAGATAACGCCCTCTCTCCTCGCAGCATAGTGGCAGTATAAACCACAAATAGATACTGTGAGTGTTGAACAAACACAAATGTGCCTGTGCAGGTGGATTAACTAGGCGCTCTTGTAGACAGGCATCCTTGGATACGAACGGCCAGCCATGTGTTCTTGACAAGCTCCAAAGGAGAGTCTGTAATGTGATAGGTACTGATCTGGCGACTCGACTGCAGCCACTTCCCCATCGTCGAAATGTGGCCTCCCTTTGTCCCTTCTATAAATACTTTCATGGCTTCTGCTCGGACGAGCTTAAGTCACTGATGCCTCCTCAACAGGTGGTTACTCGTGCAACCAGACTGGCAACTGGGTCCCACCCATTCACAGTCAGGTTATCCAAATGCAGACGACAATTCTACTCCTGCAGCTTCTTCTCTCGCACTTCCCGCCTGTGGAACTCGCTCCCGTATTCTTGCTTTCCTGACGGCTACAACCTCCAGAAATTTAAATGCAAAGTCAATACTCATCTACTAACCACTGGCCTCTAGCTCTCTCCCCACCCCTGTATAACCTTCCCTTTCTCTCCACCTATGTATCTGTCATCGCACCTGCTTTCTATTGTTCCTTTCTAACTAGTTTGTACTCCTCACTCTTTTCTAATTAATCCTCTAAGGCCATTCGTATCATATTTGATACAGTATGGAAACAAGCTTTGAAAGAAATATTTTCCTGAAAAATTTTTTAAGAGAAATATTTTATAAATTTCAAATGAAAGCAGTACTGACTGCTCAGTCAATGAATACCAAATGTTTCCTTATAGGGAAATACCAAATGTTTCCTTATAGGGAAATACTGTATCAAATATGATACAAATGGCCCTAGAGGGTTAATCTTTTTACATTTATGTAACCCCCTGCACATCAATGGCGTTTCCGCCTTGCTCGGGGTGAAAAAAAAAAAACAATACAAATGAAGTAATAATTTTACTTTTCTTACATTATATTTAGTATAACGGGAATACAGTCCCGTCAGCCAGTTACTTTCCAAAGCAAAAAAGCAGACATAAAAATACTGAATGCGTGGATTTAAGATGTCGTCTTAAGCTAATATGGCTGTCCCATTAAAACTGTAAATTTCCTGTTGCGAAATCTACTAAATAAACAAATTTACTTGTTTAACCGGTTTTTATATGAAATAAAGCTTTTGCGTACCTACAGCATTGAATTATCTGCCGATTTGAATTTGCCATGCATTAAATAACAAGAAAGAGGTGTCTTTAGATAGATGGAGACTGACGGGTTTATTTTTACTGCACCGAAGCAGAAGCTTTTCACACACAACTTACTAGCTAATATCTTGCATAATAGTACAGGTCCAAAATGAATGCTTTATAACCAATACATTGCAACTATTGATCACCTTATTTCAGGATGTTCGATACTCACACCTAATGAGCACAAAAACCATTATGAAAGGGTAGGTCAATATCTGCACTAGAATATCTATCATCACTATGATATAATATATATATATATATATATATCCATAGCGCATGAAACTCCGAGTGGTGCTGTAGATGTAGAAATGATATATGTATTTATCAATATATATATATATATATATATATATATATATATATATCTTAATATGAAACTCCGAAAAAAAAAAAAAAAAAAAAAAAAAAAAAAAAAAATGATATGTATATTTATCAATATATATATATATATATATATATATATCCATAGCGCATGAAACTCGCGGTGGTGCTGTAGATGTAGAATGATATGTATATTTATCAATATATATATATATATATATATATATATATATATATATATATATCCATAGCGCATGAAACTCCGAGTGGTGCTGTAGATGTAGAATGATATATATTTATCAATATATATATATATATATATATATATATATATATCCACTAGCGCATGAAACTCCGAGTGGTGCTGTAGATGTAGAATGATATGTATATTTATCAATATATATATATATATATATATATATATATATATATAGCGCATGGGCTCCCGGTGGTGCTGAATGTAGAATAATGTATATATTTATCAATATATATATATATATATATATATATCCATAGCGCATGAAACTCGGAAATTAATTATATGGTTAGAATGATATATATATTTATCAATATATATATATATATATATATATATATATATATGAAACTCCGAGTGGTGCTGTAGATGTAGAATGATATGTATATTTATCAATATATATATATATATATATATATATATATATATCCACACAATACATGAAACTCCGAGTGGTGCTGTAGATGTAGAATGATATGTATATTTATCAATATATATATATATATATATATATATATATATCCATAAACGCATGAAACTCCGAGTGGTGCTGTAGATGTAGAATGATATGTATATTTATCAATATATATATATATATATATATATATATATCCATAGCGCATGAAACTCAAGAGTGGTGCTGTGAATCATGGAATGATATGTATATTTATCAATATATATATATATATATATATATATATATATATATATCCATAGCGCATGAAACTCCGAGTGTGGTGCTGTAGATATAGGATGATATGTATATTTATCAAAAAAAAAAAAAAAAAAAAAAAAAAAAAAAAAAAAAAAAAAAAAAAAAAAAAAAAACACATACAGAAACTCGGGGTGGTGCTGTAGATATGAATGATATATATATTTATCAATATATATATATATATATATATATATATATATATATATCCATATTGTAGGCTCCGAGTGGTGCTGTGGTGTAGAATGATATGTATATTTATCAATATATATATATATATATATATATATATATCCATAGCGCATGGCTCGGTGGTGCTGAATGTGGGAATGATATGTATATTTATCAATATATATATATATATATATATATATATATATATATATATATCCATAGCACATGGGCTCCGAGTGGTGCTGTGAGAATGTAGAATGATATGTATATTTATCAATATATATATATATATATATATATATATATATATATATATCCACCAAGCACACATGAAACTCCGAGTGGTGCTGTAGATGTAGAATGATATGTATATTTATCAATATAAAAAAAAAAAAAAAAAAAAAAAAAAAAAAAAAAAAAAAAAAAAAAAAAAAAACACATGAAACTCCGAGTGGTGCTGTAGATGTAGAATGATATGTATATTTATCAATATATATATATATATATATATATATATATATATATCCACCAGCGCATGAAACTCCGAGTGGTGCTGTAGATGTAGAATGATATGTATATTTATCAATATATATATATATATATATATATATATATATATCCATAATACATGGCTCGGTGGTGCTGTAGATGTAGAATGATATGTTGTATTATATATATATATATATATATATATATATATATATATATATATCCATAGCGCATGAAACTCCGAGTGGTGCTGTAGATATGGGGTAAGTATGTATATTTATCAATATATATATATATATATATATATATATATATATATATATATATACATAATACACTAAACTCGCGTTAGTGCTGTAGATGTAGAATGATATGTATATTTATCAATATATATATATATATATATATATATATATATATATATATATCCATAGGCACATGAAACTCGAGTGGTGCTGTAGATGTGAATAAGTACATATATTTATCAATATATATATATATATATATATATATATATATATATATATATATATATGAAACTCCGAGTGAGTATATAGATATATAGAATAAATATATATATTTATCAATATATATATATATATATATATATATATATATATATAAATACATGAAACTCCGAGTAATTATATAGATATAGAATGATATATATATTTATCAATATATATATATATATATATATATATATATATATATATATATATATATATGGGCCTAGAGTAATTCTTTATAGATATAAGTAAATATATATATTATCAATATATATATATATATATATATATATATATATATATATATATTTATGAAACTCCGAGTAATTATGTAGATATAGAATGATATATATTTATCAATATATATATATATATATATATATATATATATATATATTTTTTTTTAATTAATTATGTAGATATAGAATACATATATTTATCAATATATATATATATATATATATATATATATATATATCCATATTTTTATGAAACTCCGAAGTGGTGCTGTAGATGTAGAATGATATATATATTATCAATATATATATATATATATATATATATATATATATATATCCATAGCATGAAACTCCGAGTGGTGCTGTAGATGTAGAATGATGTATTATATTTATCAATATATATATATATATATATATATATATCCATAATACATGAAACTCCAAAATTAATTATAGATGTAAGATGATATATATATTTATTAATATATATATATATATATATATATATATATATAAATATATATCCACCCAAGCATGAAACTCG